>CM053595.1:183409861-183427964 GCA_028646575.1 Pseudocheirus occidentalis | reverse complement strand
AGAAGAAGAAGAAGAAGAAGAAGAAGAAGAAGAAGAATTTATCACCTTAGAAATAACTTGAAGACAAAGGATCTAGTTGTGGGAGTTTGATGTTCTTCAAGAGGACAATACCCCCACAAAGTCTCTACTATGGACAAGTTCCTGGTTACATCTAACCTTTCCTCATAAAGTCCAGTTGATTCCTCTACAATCTGAATCATGCTCTTCTCAGCTATATTTGTAAGAAACTACAAAGATACTTGGTCCATGATATACATTCCTTCTAATAGAACTGTCAGCCATCTGTGCTATCAACTATTTTGATTAACATACTCATCCTGCATTACTCCATAGGACTAGACATGCAAGGTTACATAAGGTAAAACTCTAAACCATTAGTTAATGTAGAATATAATTACTCTAATGGAAAAAAATTGGGAGTGTCTTGAATGTGTATGATACCTTACAATTTTCAAAGTGCATTCATGTTTATCATCTCATTTAATCTTTACAACAACTCTGTGAGATGGCAAGGCAGGTATTATTATCTCCATTTAATTAATGATGACAATCAGTAAGGCTCAAATACGTTATAAGACAAGCTAGTGGACTCAGGCAACCTGAAGAAACTTAGACCTTTATAAAAATACTTTTTGTGGAATAACTTTCCTGTTTTATACTCATCTAAGACACGACCTGGGAGGAACAACAGCTTTCCATACCTAGAAACTCTCCCTGGTCTTTCAATCTCCCTCTGCCTAGCACCTAGGGAATTTACCCTGCCTGGTTGGTGAAGGACATCCCTTGACAGACATTAATATTAATGCTCTGAATCACTAAATTCCTAGTGATATTAAATGGTCAATATCCTTGTTTTACCCATCACCTGAAACTTAAAAGCATTTAGCCCATTTCTCCCCTTCCCATTTCCCCCACAGTTGTGGTGTCAGTCAAAAAGCATTAATTAAGCACAATGGCACATAGTTGGGTGATTTAATAAATACTTTTTGATGGATTGTGCCAAGAGTTAGAGGAACTAAAAAAGGGAAAAACAGTCTCTGCCCATAAGCAGCTCATATTCAATTACATAACTGACCAGCAATAGGAGTAGAACTCAGGATTCAACAACTCTGTGAGGTAACAAAATACGTAAACAACTAGGTACGTATAAGATACATATAAAGATACATATAAAGATACATACAAATGCCAGAAGCAGTGGAGATTTGGAAATGTCACCCATAGAAAATGGTATTTCAGCTGAGTCTTGAAGAAAACCTGGGGAATTAAGACTTGAGGACAAGGAGGGAGAGCCTTTTCTGTATGAGGGTGCCAGTTACAGTGAAATACTCTAGAAAAGAAGATTTTAGTGGAAAGATAGCAAGTTCTGTTTTGGATATTTTGATTTTGCATTGCCTTTAAATCATATAAATTCACTGAATGAAAGGGGTGACATTGCAAAGCAAGCATGCTTGAATTGAGAAGAGGTCACAGAAAGCAAGAAGGAGGGTACAGGCAGCAGAAAAAAAAAAGGAAAACAAAGGATGGAAAGGTCTCATCAGTCCCTGAAAATTTATAAAGGGAAGGAAATATCATAAGTTCCTTTTGGATTAATGATTCTGCAGGTTTATACTGACACCATGATAAGTAATAAAGATCCAATAAAGATCTAGGGAATAGGTTTAATTCTTGAAAAAGATGGAAGGCAGTTGAGTATAATGGGAAGAGCAAGGATTTGGGAGTCAGAGGACCTGGATTCTAACCCTGACTCCACCTCTCACAAACTTTATAGTCTTGGGAAAGATACTTAACCTCTACTGGCATCCATTTTTTTCATCTGTAAAATGAGGCATTTGGACCAGATGACTTCTAAAGTAGTTAGGTAATACCACTATACAGTGAGTAGAATGCAAGACTTGGATTTAGGAAGAATTGAATCTGGATCATGACTTCAGAGACATGCTAGCTGTGCAACTCCGGGCAAATAGCTTAACGTGTGTAAGCCTCAGTTTCCTCATCTGAACAAGATAGATAATAATTTCACGTATATGTTGACTTTAAAGTGAATAACCATGAACCTGTCTCTTTAAAAATATTTCCTAGAGAAAAAAGTCATCACTATGTTGAGCACAGAGAACATAAGTGGGAGTACATAGTGGGTAGAGTACTGGACCTAGAATAAAGGAAGTCCTAGGTTCAAATCTAGCCTCTGATACTTAACAGCTGTATGGCCCTGGGCAAGTCACTTAGCCTCTATTGTCTTTAGTTTCACGATTTTTAAAATAAGAGACGATAGTAGCACCCAAATCCCGGGGTCATTGTGAGGATAAATGAGATAATAAATAAAAAATTAGAAATAAATGCCAGCTATTATTAACTTACGAATCCTGGGGTCTTGTGCCGTCGTGGGTCAGTTGTGTAATTGCGTACAAGGCATATCTCATCTCTGAACTGATTTTCTCAACTATAAATGAGGAGTTTGGGTAAAAAAGATTCCCTCCAATTCTATGGACATTTGAGGTATTTTATTCAGTCAGTGAAGATATGGCCTTGAATAAGTCATTCCCCTTTGTGTCTTTCTGTATTAAATTTTAAATTGTCATCTAACTCATGTGGATGTTACGAGTTAAAAAGATCCCAGGAAGAAAAGGCTGTAATGTGGCTAAAAAGAAAAAAAATTCATGTAACACATTTTTATTAGAAAGAACCCACACACAATGTTTATTCTCATTGCTCACTGTTAAAGGTTCTTAGTAAAGAATAGAGCTACTTGAATGCAGCTTTTTGGAACATAGCAGCAATTTACAGCAGGCAGGCAGACTTTCAAAAGTACAGTATCAATTTGCTATATTTAGACAGTGCCCATGGTTTCAGTGGTGACTATAAAGGATTTGTCTTTGAACCCATATTTAATAGTTAGCCAAATTTTCCATATCCTGTTCTAGGCAGCTTCAAAAACATCTGTTTTGATTAAGAAAGAATCAGCAAAGTGCTCTCACATCTTGGAGGAAATGAGTTTCGTTTAATATGAATTGTTAAAACTATAAACTGCCTGCCCTCGTTTCAAGCGGATAGCTATCACTGATGTCAGGGAACCCTCACAGTATGTGTCCCATTAGTCTGAGAGAGTAGACGGCAACATGTTGACTATTTACTAGTGAATAAGTTACGGAAAGAAGAATTGCACCTAAAACAAGTTTGGGGCGAAGCTGAAAGATTTTACAGATCTGTGTGACCCAAGGTTGAGCATATACAGGCAGGAGAACAGGACGCTGAGAGGTTTGCTCTGGAGAGACTGAGAATCATCAGCATGGGCTTAGAACTGGGGCCATGTAAGTGGGTTGAGTCCTCAAGAGATGTGGCATGGTTTTATACCCATTCGCTCAGCAACATTTACCATATGCTTACCATGTATATTTTATGGAAGAAATATCAAGGATATAAAAAAGGGTAAGACATAGTCATTGCCCTAACTGGAGTCAGGTAAGAAATAGAAAAACTAGCAAACTGTCACACGAACTCAAGAAACACAACAACCTGTGGTCATTTAGCAAAAGACAAACAACTCAACATAAGTTCATTGCTTTATTATAGCAGTGAGGTCTACTGAGGGGACAGTAACCTCACTCCAACAAGCAACCAAAAGAAAGGAAGGGTCACATCTCACTCTCAATCAATTATGAGGTTTATTTACAGTAGAACTATAATTATCCTTTTTCCCCCAAGACTCACCCACCTCCACCCACTTCCACTGTGTACGCTACCAAGCCATCTCCTTTCCTCTCCATCAGGTGTCCATACATTGGCCTCTACACATACCACTACCCATGCACAAACATTAGTACCACTGGGAAAATTCTCGCCACCACCACTACCATCCCACCACCACTTAGAAGTTATAACAACTTTCTACCTTCTCCAATCAACTTGTAGCTGTTACCTGAGGCCCTTGAAGGGGGGTCTTTGCTGTCTCACCCCCTTTTCAATTGAAGTGAGACAGTGAGTCAAATATAATAAACAGATATGAATACGCTGCATTTCACTACTTCATTTTCTTTCTCCAATTCATTTAGTTTCTAAATTTTTCTATTAATTCCAGGGCACCCTTATCCCTCCAGTCATCCAAATTTATATTCTCATTGTAATCTTCATCTTTTCACTCTCTTACCTCCATATATCCAATCAATTACCAAATCATATTTGTTTCCACATCTTTCTCATCTGACTTTCTCTTTACTCACACAGACATAACCCTAGTAAAAGCATAAGCAATTCTAATGGCTCCCTCTCAACTCTAGAATCAAATATCATTTCATCTTTATTTCATAATTTTCATTTCTCATTTTTATGCCAATTTTAATGTACATAATTATTGACATTGCATGCATTGTACATGCAACTTATTTTTTAATAAATTAAATATATGTAATTCAAAGAATACATTCAAAAATTTTTGCTGATAGGGGCATATGAGCAAAAAAGTTTAGAGACCACTGTGTTATAGTACAATGTGATAGTGGGGTTTGAGAATGATTATCGAATTAGAGCTGAAAGGAATCTCTGAGGCCATCTTTCAAACTCCTTCATTTTACAGATGAAAAATAAAATTTCACTCATAATTGCAGCCTAAAACAAAATAAATAAATTTCGAGGCAATTTCTCTGGGATCCTATGAACTAGGGCATCCAAAAGTAAAAGTCTGAAGCAAAGAATATCTCTCGTATTTCCCATCAACGTTGAAGGGTTTAGCTTTATCATATACAAGGCCCCACCTGCTAGCTAGTTTGCTGTAGCCCGCTATCCTAGAACCAGGTTGCTATATCTTCCTCAGGATTCCAGGTTTGGTGTGTCCCTTCTCTAAGGTCATCAGCATAAGCACCTATCATTTTCCCCACCGTGAGCCACCAGTTTACTCTAGCCACTTATCGTCCAATAGCTTTTTTTTTTTTTTTTTGCTTTTTTGCAAGGGGGAAGGAAGGGCTATTAGGGTTAAGTAACTTGCCCAACGTCACATGGTTAGTATGTGTTAAGTATCTGAGGTCAGATTTGAACTCAAGTCCTCATGACTTCAAGGCCAATGCTCTATTCATTGCACCACCTAGCTGCCCCCATTAGCTTTTACAAAGGATATTTACTTCAAAGATATAGCAATAACAAAGGTAAAAGCATTTCCCTCCAACACCTCAAAAGCATATTCTCCCCTATCTCATCTTGGTTTCTGGGGATGTAATTTAGATTAGTATTAGTGGTCCCACCAAATTCACATTCAAATTCATGTCCAAATGTGGATCTCTGCTAGACAAGTTCTCCTCTCAGTCACTCCCAAAGGCTACTTTTCACTCCTCAGAGATACTGGACTGGGTATAAAACCTAAAAGCTGAAACACTGGAATGCCCAGAAGTGACAGAAGCACTCTCTTGACCTTCCAAAACTCACAGTCTCCAAACCTTTTAGCTAAAACAGAAAGGAACAAATGCAGAGACAAAGGCCCATTTCATCAGCTTCCATGCTGAACTCAAGATGAGAGAAGGCCCAAGGCCTCTCCCCTTATAGCATCATCTCTCACAGAAAGGAAAGGAAAGGATAATTTTTGCCTATTTCTCAACTGTGCTATTAAAAACCTTCTCCTCCACCCCCGGTAAGGCCCATATCCTCTAATGCATGTAAATATATCCAATACTATAGAATATCCTGTTGCATACCCCTTTCTATTAATAATTATTAACATTTAGTAAACAACTAAAATATACTAGATACTACTAGTAAAAACATATGAAAGGCCTTGGTCCTTAACCTCAGCAGTTTACAGTGTCAAGAAGTAAAACAGTGAAAAGGCTGATAATCAGTGAATTCTTCTTGCAAACATGACTCTTCTCTTGAATTTTTCACTCCACATGAGAGAAGAAAGAAGTAAGACATCCAGTGCTACATTCGTATGGTATTGGGTAGCTGGGTGACTAAATAGGGGAGTTGGAGGGGAGAAGGACTTGGGGAAAGGTTCTTTTTAGCAAAAGCTCTCCACTCTAACTATATGAACCTGTGACCCTCCAGGCACCCCTTTCAGTATGGGAAACCAAGCTTGGGCAGAAATGTGCAGAGGCAAAGAAGGGTGCAACATAGTACTCTGTCTATGGAAAAAGTGAGAAAGCCAACACCAGAAAAAGAAACCCCTGCCCAGGTCAGTCAAGGATGCTCTTGGCTCTACCTCTGGAGTTGTCTGAGTTAGTTACATGTAAGGAACAAACAGGCCAGAACAAGGCCACCTGTTGTATGTGGGAAAGGAGACTGCTGGGCCCAAGCTGTGTAAGCCATGCCTTCTTTCTCCTCTCTCCAGGTTAGTCCCACACCTGTGCCTTCCTTTGTATTACAGTGTATATGTATGTCCCCATCATAGAAGCCTCTGGGCACTTTTATCCAATTAAAAACAGGTTCCTGGCCTCTTGTGCAGGCAGCCAAGCACACCTGGTTTCCCATTCTATTCCTGTTCGGAGTTCTAACAACAGCCTTAAATTACTCTGCTCACATGGATGGTCTGAAAGGAGTTCGGAGCAGGGGTAGCAGGAGTGGTTGCACAATTATGTACCTGTCCTGGTCCCATCACTGTTACTACACACACCTCTTTTCTGCTCCACATTATCCCGAGTTAGTTTTCTTTTCAGCCTCACCCATGTGGAGTGAAGCAACTGGGATTTCCCCCACCCCAGTATATTCTTTTTACAGAAGAAAAGGAGTAGAGAAAAGGGATCTGGAGTTAGGGGTTATGAGTTCAAAGACTACCAACCCACTTCACTTGTCCAGGCCTCTGTTTTCTCACTTATAAAAAAGGGAATGGATTTCAGTGGCCCTTCCTGTATAGATCATATTATCTTAAAGCTAGATAATCTCAAAGATCTCTTTCAGCTCTAAATCACAAGACAATGCCTCTGACCATTTTACCATCACACAGATTATCTGTATTGGGGGTTATCTGACTGTCCAATAATCTCTCAGAACTATGATACTGCTTCAGGGAGACAAGAATTTGGGAAATGGGCAATGGAGTAAAGTGGTAAGGAAATAGGATGAACTCAGCTCAGTTGTGGGACAGAGCTGGGACCCCAACCTAACTAAGCATAGGCATCAATGATTTTCTATGTCACTGTTTGGTGCCAGTTTCCCTTTTAGTCAATGTGGATAACTGAGCATGCCATGCTTAGGTATTTGGTTTGGTTTTAGGTGCAGAACAGGATAGGCCTGAATCACCATTTCTTTTACTTGAAAGAAATATTTTTCTCTGGGTTTTTACATTCTAATATTCAACTCATCTGTGGACAGATACAATTGATTAAATAGGAAACAAATGAATAAACAAAAAAAACCTCTGGTGAAATTCAGAATTTCCTCTAAGTTCACTTTTATTCTTCCCCAGTATTACATGAGTCAATAATACCTAAAGAGTATTGGACTAGGCCAGTAACAATGGAGCACTACTGTAGCACTGGGAAGTCAAAAAATAGCTGGCATTTTCATCAGAGAATCCTCTCAGTAAGTCTATTTCACTATAATCACCTGAGGACCAAATTTATGTGAAGGACAGAGGGGAGATGTGAGGGTTGCTACTCACCTGGCATAATTTCTAGGACCCTAAAAAGGTCTGATTGTTCACTTAAACCTTCCTCATTTGCAATCCGCTGCTTGAAATTCCTTTAGGGTGTAGGAGGAAGACAGAAGCCTTGCATTCCACAATTAGGGATAAGGATTACAAAGCAACTACACCTTGGAAACTTAACAAAAGGCTAAAATGCCTACTATATTGCAAATGCCTAATAACAGATCCTTTTCAGAAAGCAGATTTTTGATGTAAGGGGGGTATACAAGGAGCAATAACTATCAGGGATTCTTCTTTTCCCTGACACACATGGGTTAGGCCCTAAAAGGATACAAAGCTGGGAACTGATTTGCCCGGTGATGGGGACAGGGTTCAAACAATAGGTCCCTTACTGAAGCTTCTGGCTTCCAGGCCACCTGAGGGCATAAGGTTTCCCTTGCCGGCACCCTTCAGATCTGATGGATGTCTTGAGGCTACTTGAATCACCCCAACCTGCCCTACTAATCAGACTCATTTCCATATGGAGACCAGAGGGACAACCTCCACCAAAGTCAAGTGTTACTATGTCCTTGTCAAATAGCGTTCTTAGAAAGCCTAAGTAAACCACCTCTTGTCATCTGTTAAATGAGTTAGGAAAAATAAAAATAAAAGTTAAATAAAAATTTCAGATCCAACCTCAGACACTTGACTAACCATTTGACTTTGAGCAAGTCACTTAACCCCTATTCCCCTGCCTTCCCCCCTCCAAAAAGCAAATAAAAATAAAAATAAATGAGTTGGGAGTCCTTTAGTTCAGCCCAACATCAAACCTGAACTAACAGGGTACAGGTGTCATGCCCACCCTAATAGGGAGAAATCATGGATTAGACCCCTCAGGGAAGTAGGGAGGCCCTTCTTGGTAAAGGACCAAGTTCAAAAGGAAGACATCATGAGCACCAAAAGCAGATTTTACCTGCTTCATGATTTTCCAAGGGCTTGCCCTGCTTTCTTCCTCTTCTCCATACTCATATCTTAGAAAGAGGATAACTCTTTAAATATAAATATTTAAAAATAAATGAAACATCAACAAGGAACATGAAATCAGAACAAGTAAATTACTGGAGTAAATGCATTCAGCCCAAGGTAATTACTATAACCCACCATGTCTTAGCCGCCTAACAAATAATGCATCAACCTATATGCTCAAAAAATTTGTGTTGGCAGTACCTTTACCAGCAGAGATGACAACTACGCCACTGTCCTTTATTCTAAGGCATTTTCATCCATATCTTTCCATCAATCCTCCATAAAGAATCTACTTAACTTACTGGAGATTTTCCTTTGATATTTCTGCAATCTCCAAGCCAACAGTCATTCTGGTTGTCTGGAATCTTTCTTCTTGCTCCCAACAATCCATCTATTTTCCTAATCATATGTGTCTTCAATATTTTTATACATTTTTTGCTACGCAAGTCATTGTTGGGCATATGTTACGTGACTTACATCTATCATCTATCTTTCCATTGCCCTTTGGATTATTTATAATTCTGATTCCTCTGAGATCCTAATGTTCCAAGATTTGAAGTCATGGAGTATCATTAGGAGAGCACTAATATTAAGGAGACAGACTTTTGCATGGTCAAATGTTTTGGGATCACTGAAATTTCCCAAATTTGCAATTTGCCAAAAGTGAATTACCATTTTGGCATACTACATACATTAATAAGAACTGCTATCTCTATAAAAGCAATAGAATTCTAGATCCAAGTTGCCTTATGGGAAAATGTAAACAAGAATCACATAGGATAAGAATGTATGGGGAAGTTGTGATCTATAGCAGTTGAGGGAATATCCAAATACACTGATGAAATCATGGATAAAAACAAAGTTGTATGGGAAAAACTAAGTGGCTCCATGCTGGACCTGGAGTCAGGAAGACCTAAGTTCAAATTCAGCCTCAGACATTTATGATCCTAGGTAAGTTATTTAGTCACTCTGATTCAGTTTCTTCATCTATAAAATGGGAAGAATAATAACACCTACCTTATAGAGTCGTTGGGAGGGTGAAATGATATCATCTCTGTGAAGTACTTTGTAAACATTAAAGCCCTACCTAAGTATGTAGCTATAATTATTATCATATTGTAAAAGCTCAGAGAGATCAGAATCACAGAATTTTAGGGCTGAAACAGATCAACCGGTAATAGTAACATTAACACCAGGGATATGATAATATTATCAACAATAACGTAATTAAAAGGTTTGACTAAAAGCTCTATTCAGCATCAGAGATAATTCCAATATAAACAGTTTTCAAATGGCAATCTGATTTAGAGTGAACTTCAGTGTCTCACCCTCAAAGGGAGTAGAATCAACTTTTGTTCTGTGCTCATCTTTTGAGGTTTGGAACTGTCAGGACTGGTCTGTAGATCAACTACATTCGGATAATCTTCTGAGGTTTGTTTGATTGTATGTGTGTGTATGTGTGTGTACATGCCTATCCCTCCCAATCTGTATCCTTATTAAAAGGTGGCTGCCAAGAGACCCCAAGGGACCATCACAAAAGAAATACATATGAATGTGAGTAGGACTGTAGCCCAAGAGAAACCTCCACACACTTTTTAACATATCTTGGGAAAGATCAGACGTTTCCTACCCGCAGATTTGAATCAGCCTGAACCTAAAGTATTTGATTTCCATATTTATAGCACTGGTTGCCATTGGTATATAATACAAACCATCACACGCAGCTGTGATTCAGCCATACGCTGATTACGGTTAAACTACCCAGAATTCTAGCTCAATTTCAGAAGACAGAAATGTGCTTTTTTTTTTCTTCTTTTGGTCATAAAAGATCACCCAAGGAAGTAGCATGACAAAATGCTTCCTGATGCTATTACAGGCATACAGCTGAAATTCAACCTCATACACATCTGTACAAAAACTGAGTAACCCACAAATATCTGAGCTTTCTGGCAGCATTAACACCCCTGGCATCAGTAAGCCTTCTGTTGCTAATTGTTTGAGACATCTGCAGGTTTGTTTCTATAACATTCTGAGCTGTTTATTAAAGAAGTTATAACATGAGAAAGTATTTGTGCCTTCTTTAATAAAGAAAAATTGGGGGATGGGGAGAAAAGGGAAGGAAAAATATTGTTGCAATTGAACAACAATCCAAATCATGTCTATAAGGTACTTTAAATCTTTAGAAGAAAAGATCTATAGTTGAGCAACACAAAGCAGCATTATTCCTGTTGTTATAAAAAAGTCTCTGTAACAGTTTGTACAAAGGTAATATACCTCATCCAAGGATCTCAAAGCTCATTATAAACAAACAAAAAACACCATTTTGTACATTGGAGATGCTGGCAAAGACATTGCCATCTTAATGAAACCAATTATTTGAGAATGTTTACAAAATTTAGGGAAAATGGGAAACAAAGAGTCTCATGCTTGTTTTGTTTTTATTAATAAAGGAAAAGAGATGCCAAGGAGAAAGGTGACCTTAACCTCTACTCTCAGGATAAGAAACTTCTAAAGTCAAATACTGGTTCAGTAACAATTCTTTTTACTCATGCCTTAAGTGATGGAGCAAAGTCTTTGTCTCACCAAAAATGTGGAAAATAATCATGACCTATAAGAGTTTTATGGATATTCTTTTTAATAATTAATACCCATGAGAGAATTAAAATAAATACACTTTAAGGAAACATTTCACAGCTGAGGTTTCAACAACAGATAACATCAGTGTTAGCTGCTAAGATAAATGAAAAACAATTGGCTAATTGAAGCACTGTTGTAACTGACTCTATTATCTTTTGGGGCTCCAGTGGATTTACCTACCTAAGTGTTGGAAGCCTCAGAGCTAACTGCACTAGACATTCAATCTTGGAAAGATTGTCTTTATGCCAGCTACGTTAATCTTTGGATTTGCCAATTGCTCTTTCCTTGTTCTTGAGTTATAAAATCTCATTGGCTGGAATACAGAGCTTGCTCTTTAGCTATGATGTGTTTCTAGGCATTCTGAATAGTTAAGGTAACCTTATAAACTGGTCTAGAAAGAGCACATAAGGAATCACTATCCTGTTTGTCAAGGGTTTTTGGTTCACCCAAAAAAGTTATTGTGATTTTAAGGTGTTTGTATGGAAAATACCAGGAGACTGGCTACATTGAGAGAGATGCTGCCTCCAGGAAGCGAGAAGCTATAGTTTCATTGTACTCTTCCCTCATCAGATCTCATCAAGAAAACTGTGTTCACTTCTGGGCGCCAATATTTAAGTAGCATGTTGTTAAACTATGGAGGGTCCAGAACAGAGCAACCAAGATAATGATGGATCTTGTCCATTACGTATAAGGATAATTTTTAAAAACTGGGCATGTTTAGCCTGGAAAGGAGAGGATACACCATAGATGTCTTGAAGTATCTGAAGAGATATTAAATGGAAGAGGAATTGGAATTCCCCCCCAATGGGTGGAATTTGTAGAGGAAAAAAAAATAGCTTAATGTCAGGAAAAACTCTCTATTTGAGCTGTCCAAAAGTGGAATGGGCTGCCTAGAGAGGTGGTGAGTTCCCTTTAAACAGAGGTTAGATGGCCTCTTGTCAAATATGTTATAATGAGAATTGCTTTTTGTGTATAGGTTGATCTAAATAGCTACTAACGGTTACTCACAACTCTCAAATTCTGTGACTGATCTGAATAGAAATCACACTTTCCTCCCAAATCTGATATGCATAAAATAATAATAGTAACAATGATGTTGTTATTGTTGTTCATCCTGCATTTTCAAAGAGGACCGATGACATTATGGAGTGATATCCTCACTTGTGTATGACTTGGATTTAAGTGAAGTTGAGCTGCACAAAGTCATCAGCCTCATTCTTTCTTTCAGAGTCATTAAAGTCAAGTGGCAAGACAAAAAAGTCAAGATAATCATCAATGACCCAGGATGCAGAGATTGACATTGGCATCTTCGATCTCTGACTCATCTCTAAGCACTCCATAGTGCCTGCTTCAGCCACTGCTATTTGAACAAATTGTTCTCAATAATATTAATTAATAGTTGAAATAACCATCATTCAGATACGTTGTTGGTCAGCCTTTCAGTCATGTTCCATTCTTTGTGACACCTTGGACCACAGTACACCAATGGTGCCCATGGGCTTTTGTTGGCAAAGTTACTGAAGTGGTTAGCCATTTCCTTCTCCAGCAGATTAAAGCCAACAACAGTTAAGGGACTTGCTCAATGTCACATAGCTAGTGAGAGTCTGTGGCTAAATTTGAAGTCAGGCCTTCCTGACTCTATGCCCAGCAATTTATCCATTGAGCCACTGAGCTGCCTTCAATATTTAGTTAGTATAACGGTATTTATTATCAGTATATTTATTAATAATCATTATTTTATAACTCATATTTTGATTTAAAATAGACAGTTTAGGAACAATGTGGATATATTTCTTAACTAATAGCATAATTGCTTGTAGGTTACACCAAGATCATTAGGATTTATGTAAGAGTCATCCTTTATTGGAAAGTTAGTGAAAGATAGTTGTGGTATTTTTCTTCAAGGCTTTTGATCAAGGATTAGAAATCTTTGAAGTCAAATTATCAATAAGGGCCTTATTTTTATCTTCTTAGAGGATCAAAAGGCATTATTCTATAATAATTGAATAGATGGTAGAATGGAAGGAACATTGGATCTGCAGTCAAAGGAACTCAATTCAAATCGTAGCTCTCCCTCTTACTGCTGTATGAACTTGGGCAAGTCACTTACCATCTCTGGCTTTGTTTTCTCCATCTTTAAAAAGAAAATGTTGAACTACATGACCTCCAAAGTTCCTTCCAGGTCTAGAAATATGATCTTAAAATGTCAAGAACTTGAGTTGCCACCATTGATGCAGGTCACAATGGGGTTTCTTAATCCAGAGGGTTTTTAAAAATATTTTAATAAATATTTAATGTAATTGGTTTCCCATATAAAACTAAGTATTTTATTTAATTCATTTGAAAATATTGTTGTAAAAAGAGGTTCATAGGCTTCACACAATTGTCAGACAGGTCTGTTACACAAAAAAATCCTTGTTCTACAAGTTGGCAGATTGTCCTCATGGGTTATTGCTATGGTCAAAAAATTTGCCACCTTAAGGGCAATATGGTTAGGAGCCTCTCCAAACCAGGAAGGTACTCAAAGCCTCCATGTGGTAGAACTTAAAAGGAGGTTATACTTCCCTAGAAGAGCTGTCTCTGAATAGTCAAGGTCACATCCTTGCCTTCATGAGACACTGGAAGAGGCCTTTAGTAGAAATATTTCATAAAATAAACCTTAAATTCCCAATATTGAAATCCTAGAAAGAGACATTATGCCTTAAATCAAGACCAAGAAGACATAGGCCAAGGTTTTTCATGCCTAACTGCTCATAAAATGCTAGAAGAAAAATTTAGGATGACAATCTCTTATTCTTCATCTATTTAAATTAGTGTTGCTAATTTCCAGAAGTGTCACAGAAGGAACAAAAAAGGGAAAAGTTTATAAATGGTACAAGCCACTGACAATCTGGTAGGAATCCTCTTCTGTCCTTGCCCCCAAACAGCCACCAAGTCAAATGATTCCAGTAAAAAAAAATCTATGTATGTTATCATTCAGAATGATCTTCATGAGTTTATGTAATTTTTTTAAACTTTTGAATGTTTTATTAATCCCAGTAATTTCCTCAGAGAATTTATTCCCTGCTAAATGATGTCAATTTTTCCCACTAAGCTTTTTAATCATTTTCATGGCTCTCCTCAGAAGTTTCTCCAAGTTCTTCATCTCCCTGTCAACTTGTGGAGCCCAGAACTGGAAACAGTTCTAAGCACAACGGGATGATTATCCCATGGTTCTTCTATTTGCCACCCTCATATTAATCCCCAAATTATGCCTACTGACTAATTCATGCTCTGCTACTTGTCCACTCAGACCCAAAGTTCTTTTTCCAGACCTGAAACAAACATTCCATATCTTATATTTGAACAATTTGATCTTCCTCATTATGACTTATAATTAATTAATAGCTCCCTCTTTTATTTGAATAGTCATTTCTATTTTATAAAGTGTTTATTTATACATTATCTTATTTCATCTTTCCCCAGATCCTCAGAAGCAGATAGAAAAGTGTTTACTATCAAGATTTTACAAATAAGAAAACAGGCTCAGAGAGGCTTTGAGACTTGCCCAAACAAGACCCCCTCAGCCAATAAATGAAAAACTTATGACGATGCTGAATTGTTCAGTAATGTTCTATTTACCTGTACCCACTTTATTAACTTTGTTGTTGTGCAGTTATTTAAGTTGCACCGGACTCTTCATGATCCCATTTTGGGTTTTCCTGGCAAAGATACTGGAATAGTTTTCCATTCCCTTCTCTGGCTCATTTTATGGAGGAAGAAATGGAGGTAAATAGGGTTAAGTGACTTGCCCAGGCTCATACAGCTAGTAAGTGTCACAGACCAGATTTGAACTTACAAGGCTAAGTCTTCCTGACTACTGGTCCAGTACTCTATCCACTGAGCCAACTAGTTGCCCATCTTTAACTTTATGTCATTTCAATGCTAATGTCCAAGGTGCTAATCAAGTTTTGTCTGACTCACAGAGTAAAGATTTGGAGACAGAGTTAGTAAACAGTCAATAAACACATATTAAACAAGGGCACAATGGAAATGGACAATTGTAAAGGAGTACACCTGAGTGGGAAATGAAGAGATGAAATAGCTTAGGCACCCTCCCTAAATACAGGTTTGGGGAAGAGCTCCCTGCTACAGCCTCTAATCAGAGTACTGATGATGTATGAGTACCAATTCTGACACATTTTTGCAGAATGATGAGGCTCCTGGTAGCATAATGGGGAAGTTCATAGGAATGCAGCTGGGTGAGAGATGAATCTATTCCAACCTATGCCTAATAAAAGAATCCTTAAAAATTGATCTAGATGCTGCTTGAAGATTTCCCCAGTAAGGAACAACTACTTCCCATTGTCCCACTCCATTTTGAATAGACAGAGCTTATCTATGAAGTTAGTTTTTAAAAAAATTTTAAAGCTCCAGCTATCATCCAAGCAAAATATATATTATACTGTTATGTTATGTTAACTTTATGTTATATAATATATATATATATTTATTATATAAAACTTTATGTTATGCTAACAATATGTCATAGTTGAGAGATGGGAACTCAGTGGTTTCTGGCTTCAAGGTCAATTTATTTAGTATGCTACACTGACTCAGCAATATTAGATGATCAAAAATATTGAACTATCACAATATGCAAAAATCATAATTGTAGATGACCCAAATGCAATGGAGAAATACCTGGAGGGTACAAAAAGAAAACAGTGTATTTCTATCGATGAGCTATGATCAGAAACTGGACTAAGGAATATCACTAAGGAAGTATTTGATTAGAAAATAAGTGGGCTGGTCATGCAATAAAAGAGTAAAGAAAAACAGAGAGCCAGAGTTCTCCACTGCTATGCACAAAATATAAAAATATAAAAAATACAAAATATAAAACTAGCTGGGCAGGCAGCTCCTCTGCATAAAGTCCATAAAAAATAGAAATGTCCATAAAGAACATAAATGTGAATACAAAGGATGAGAAGATATGGATGAGTCTCAATCATCACCAATGTTGAGAGAACCCACATTCATGAGATCACAGATCCAGCGACGTGTAGCTTATTTGCTTGACTTTTTTTATTTAAAATTTTAAAGTTTTATTGATGCTTTTTACTTTTATATTAGTAATTTTCAGATATATTTATGCTACATATGTATTATACAAATAAATGTAATATATAAATTATATTGCTATGTTATAAATTATATAAATTATAATTATATAAATAATTCTGTATAAACAATATAGTTATTGATCAAATCAAATGCTAGAACATACTTATGCATTTTCCTGAAACTACCAAGACATGATATCACTCAGTCCTGTGAAGACAATTTGAAGAGGCACTTTACATCTAGGTCATCTAATTTCACTTCTCAAAGACAACCATATTAACCATGATAAACTTGGTTTATCATCTTGTAAACCAAGAAGACACTGAAAAATGAAAAATTATCCAGGAACATTATCGATTTATCTCATAGAAGGATAAATGAAATGTTAAAAGAAAATTACCAGAACTCTGTAAACATGGAATAGATGTTAAATACTTTTAGTCTTTTAATGAACCCTATTAATGTAGGTTCTGCTCTCAACAGTGCAGAAGTCAATTCATTCATACCTTCTTATCCTTGACAAATCCTGTCCATGTTGCCCCTCCTCCACAAGATCCAACGTGCAAGGGGCCTTTCTCTAGATCTCTTGGCACTGCATGGGCATCAGTGGCACATGCAACCTGTTCATTAACCATCCCTCATTCTTTCTATATAATCCTTTTCCTGTCATGTGATAGATGTCTGATGATGTCATTATACCACTTCACCCATGCAATTTTTCATTAGTAGTACATATCAACCTTTTCATACATAGGCACAGAAAAAAATGAACTTCTCCATCAACCTTTTGGTGACCTGAAACTTATTTTTTGGAGACTTTGTCACTCATTTTTTTCTAGTTTATGGGAGACTTTTGGGGTGTATACTGAGCATAAGATAGGGTCTTATCATTAAATCAGCATTTTAAATTTCTCTGTTGGTAAAAACCATACAGTAATAGGGATGGTAAAAACAATACACCTTCATTTTGGGGAGAAACTCAGGGTACTTAAGAGAACTATACCATTTCCCAAAGCCATTCCAGCTGCCTGTATTCATTCTCTTCAGTTTGGGGTACAGTTTGTTGTATATTTACAGATGTCTCCAAAGAGGCATTATAAATTGGTAATAATTTAAATGCTGTAGATATCAATGGGAAAAAAGTTGAACACAAGGCCAATATATGGTCCATAACAGGGAAGTCAATCAACAGTCATAGATAGAATATGGTTTTGATGGGTAACCACATTTATAAACAAGAGCTCAGGACTTGATCCCTTCTATTTTACCAAGTCAATGTGAGTTTTGTCTCTTTAAGAAATGCAGAACTTGCCCATCAAGTTGATATTCCTATTGAAGAGAAATTGTTTTATGCACTCCCTTCATATTTCAAAATGGCTGTGCAAGTGGTATGAGTTACAAGTGATATTCCTTGCATTTTTCATATGTTTTCTCCAGATATTGACATTTGAGATATAACCAGGGACTCCACATCACATGGATGAAGTGGTGTGTGCTGATTAATGTCCTTTCAGTTCTGATATGAAACATATGGACTGTATTAGAGATATGATGAATGAATTGATACGTTGGAAACTGCCTTCCTATTAGAAGAACATGACTTACTAAAGCCAAGAATGTCCTAATGATTAAATCCTATCCATGTATGGGAATCAACAGATTTCTTTCTGGAAGAAGTCCATTGAAACAGACTATATATATGACAGACTGCCACTAGTCTTTATCAAGTCAAAGATCTTTTAAGTTCATCAAACAGAAATAATTATTTACCCGTGCAACTTTTTTTTT
>CM053595.1:183390179-183409361 GCA_028646575.1 Pseudocheirus occidentalis | reverse complement strand
CTCAGAGTATATATGTGTGTGTGTGTGTGTGTGTGTGTGTGTGTGTGTGTGTGTGTGTGTGTGTGTGTATATATATGTACATACATACGTACACAGATATATACACACACTCCTCAGAGTGAGAAGGCATGACAACTGTCGTGACTAAGTGCCTAATTAGAAAGAAGCAAAAGGTGTGAAAGTCTTCCTACAAGCAAACCTCCCTTAATGGGCTCCACATGAGGCCTATTAATGGGGGGGAGGGCAGATCTTAAATCATTAACATTACAGCATTCTGGAAAACAATTTGAAATTTTGATAAGAAAGTAACTAAATATATTCCTCTTCTAGAAATAAAATCCCACTAAGAAGGTTAAAAACCAGAACATATATAGTAAAATACCTTTAGTTGCAGGGTAGGTAGGTGGTACAGGATATAGACTGCCAGGTCTGGAGTCAGGAGGACTAGTTCAAATCATGCCTCAGATACTTACTAGTTGTGTAACTTGGGCCCAACCCTGCTTATCTCAGTTCTCTCATCTGCAAAATGAGCTGGAAAAGGTAATGGCAAAGTTCTCCAATGTCTTTGCCAAGAAAACCCAAAAGGGGTCAGGAAGAGTCAGACAACACTGAAAACGACAAAACAACAACATTGTTAGCTGCAGTTTTTGTGGTAGGAAAGAACTGAAAACAAAGTAGATACTCATCTATTGGGAAATGGCTAAACAAATTCTGCCACATGAGCGTAATGCATTTTACCGTGACATTAGAAAGGGTGAATATGAAAAATTCAGAGAAGCATGTAAAGACATATGATAGATACATAGTTAAGTAAGCAAAACCAGGAGAACCATATACGCAATGATTCCAACAATGTAAACAGAAATAATCCCCCCAAAACAAAATGAATGATTTAAAATTATAATTACCAAGTTTGTTCCCAGAGAGCAATTAAGAAAATGCTCATCCTTCTCTTTAGGGCACAGGTGGAATGTTGCCGATACCATGGGACACAGTTGTGTCGATTGGTTTTGTTGAATTGTTGGTTTTACAAGGTTGAGTTTCTTGGATTGGGGAAAGGAGATACATGAGAAAATGAAGGTGATATAAAAACCAAAGCTATCAAAAAGATTGTTTTTAAAATACATTGTTCTGGTAGATATACAAGCTAAAAAGACCATCTGATAAAGTGGGAACAGTGTTTGGAAGGAAATAACCACAAACCATTAAAAAAATCTTTCATCAATTACTTCTCTTCCATTCCCACTGCCCCAATTCTATTACAGGCAAATAGCTTAGGCAGCTGGGTGATACAGTGGAGGGTGCCCCAGATCTGGAGTTAAGAAGACCTGAGTTCGAATCCAGCCTCAGACATTTATTAACTGCATGACCCTGGACCATCCAGGGTCTTTTTGCTTCAATTTCCTCATCTGTAAAAAGGAGATAATAATACGTACTTGGGTTGTTGTGAAAATCAAGTGAGATAATATTTGTGAAGTGCTTTGAAGAACCTTAAAATACTTTATCAATGCTATTGTTAGTATTAATTATTATTTGGGTCACCATTACTCTTCACCTAGATTACTTAATAGTTCCTGACTCCAGGGACTATTTTTCCCTCTCCTATCCTTAACAACATTGCAGTGTTGCACTTGAAGTCCCTGTGTTCAAATGTTGTCTTTGATATTTTCTAGCCTACATAACAAGGACAAGTCGCCTGACCTTTTAAAACCTCAGTTTCTCTAACTGTAGAGAAGGTAATACTATCTCAAATGAAATAAATAATGCATGTGAAGGATATTGTATACTTTGTATAATAATGCTGATATTATAGTGCTATATATTACATATGTACAATAGATAAAATATAGTAACATAATAATAGTGCTATAATAATAACTATTATTATTGTTATTATTTTTTTTATTTCTAAATCCCAGATCTGATCATGTTACACTCTTGTGCTCAAAAACCTTCGGGAGTCCTTTGTATAATGACATATGTGGTAAAATGTAAAATACCAGTCCTGAAATACAGGGACTTCTTCTGTTTGCCTTTTTCTAGGCTTACTCCAGACTATTATATTCTCTCATTCAATCTTCACTTCAGACAAACTGAGGAAATATGAATTGTCTAAGATCATGTAGAGGATTAAAGCAGGAACTAAAATCTGTCTGTTGACTCCAGGCATCTAGTATTCATTCATACCACTGCTGTCAATCTGATGATTTTTTTAAATCTCTTCATCTTTAGTTATAGGTAGGGATTTTGAGATCCTGAGAAATATAAAAAAAAACCCACTGTTTGATGATGTTTTCTGAGTTTAAAAGCTGAATTCCTAAAGATTATAAAGCTAATTATTTTAATATTTTATCAAATCAGATTATAACATTTCATCATTCATTAGAATGAATTCTAGCAATTCATCAGAATTTTAGCATTCCATCAGAACTAGTTTAACAAGGATAGAACAGATTGGAACCATGAGAAAAGTCTTCCTACTGCACTTATCATGGATCTGACTCAGGTTGTGCTATTACAACTGACTCTCCAAAAAAGAAAAGAACACATTTCTAAGTTTAATCAACATTATTAACATTTTCTCCATTGCTTTTATAAGTCTAGACAGTGAACAAAACAGTAAATCAAGGTCTGTTATTGATTTCTAAGGGGTAAATGCTCACACTGAAAATTCAGTAATTGACGATTTGTTCTTGTCCAAATTGCCTCCAACACAGTCCTGGTCAATCCTTCTCTCCTATTCAAGAGTAAAAATCAATTAACAAACCAACTAATTAAGAAATGTTGAGAGCCCATTGAGGACCAGATAATTGATAAGTATAAAACCTAATGGAAAAGGAGAAAAAGAATCAAATTCTTTGGCATGAAGAAGTGAATGTTTAGAGGTAGCAAAGTATTTTGCCACTAATCTAAAACTTAGAGTGTTTCCTAGAACACTAAAAAGTAAAATGACATTCCTAGGGTCATATAGGCCTGAATGTATCAGGAACATGAACCCAGGTTATCCTGACTATGAAGCTGGCTTCCTTCACCATGTTGCTTCTAATTCTTCAAATACATGAAAAGTTATTTTTGGATTGAGTATGGTGACCAGCTGTTCTCTATCTTCTTTGCAAAGGTCAGAGAAGGAAATAGCTAACAAGAGCTAACATAAAGCTAAGGCATAAAGAATTTAGACTAAGTGTAAGGAAGACTGTCCTGACAGTAAGAGTTTCCAAACTCTGGAATAAAGATAAATTTCCAATTTACTGAAACATCTTTTGGAGTCTCCTTTAGAACTCAATCTGTCATGGTTTATATATTTTCCCATCCAAAGCAGAATTTTCCAAAACAGTCCACTAGAACCTAAGTCACAACTAGCAAGTCTGGCTCCCAGGGCAGGCAATACAAAAATCACACTTCAGAGCTAAAAGAAAGATGCCCTCAAATCAACTTTGTAAAGATGATTGGGTTGGAAGTAGGAGAAGAAGACACCCACAACCTGGAACAAAAGGCCACATAGGGAGAGAAGAAAGTCTGAGGCACTACTTGGTAGATGGAAGTCAAAGAGATCTACAGGTCACTCCAAGGCCACTACTGGGGAGGCCACTGACAGAGGAGGGAGCAAGACAATGCAAAGGAAGGAGAGTACCTGTGATATGGCCTATGGAGTAAAAAGGAAGAAAGCATATCACCTACTAGAAACTTACAGTTTTAATGAATTATTCTTATTAAATAGTTATTAAATTCAGTTATTCATAATTTCTAAGGGAGTCCAGGAATTCTTAGCACTCTCTAAATTCTAGTGCCCTTGGGTGTGAGGCAAAGCCCCACTTGCCCCACCCTAGTTATGGGTAAGCTTTTTCAACAACAGCTTAAACAAAACCTCTGCTAAAACTGTAACACTCATTACCTTCCCATCCCCTTTGATACACTTCTCCCACTCTCAATTTTCTTTCACTTTCTTTTCATTTTCAAAGTCAAGTGTATACTTTACAAAGTATATATGCTTTGAGGGTATAAATTAATTTCACAGCTTTAGGTAGTCTGTTCTAGATAAGAGTATTTGACTGAGAAACTGGGAAGCGAGAAGTGTTAGAAGATGAAATTACAATTAACTTCACCTCTAATTGCTGCACTTCTTTGAATGAGTCAGTATTCATTAATAAATGGGGATAAGAAGAAATGAAAGTGCCCTAAAGATTGATGAGGGTTACTAGCAACAGGCCTGTGACAACCCATCTTGGCAGCCAGATGTTTACATATTTCCCTTATTTGAGTGAAAAATACCAGAGAAAAGGGAGAGGGAGAAATAATTATTTAAGTAAATAAACTATTACCTCCCCTTTGAAAAGAAGGTTTCTTTTTCAGTTTTGCCACATTTCAAGTCACATACTCGAGCTGTTTCTACACCAGGAAACATGGGCAAATTAGAAGCAAGATTTCAGATTCGTCCCAATCAGTTTTTCCCATCTGTATATTATCATACTAAATCAAGTCAGAACTTTTAACAGCCAAAAAATGTCATGAACCAAAACAAACTAGAAATTTAATTTCATATTTGAAGGGAAATTAATGTATAAATTCAAGCAGAACAAGTTTAGCATCTCACACATCCCCACCCCACCTCTAAAAAAAAACCATTAGTGCCATAATACAGCCTTCTTTATCCAAAAAACAAACAAAAAAAACCTGGAGTTAAAAACTGTACTTGGAACTTAACTATTATAAGGATTCCCCTAAGCAAGAAAATTCCCTCAACCAATTTAGGCCAGTATTTTCTATGCAATTTGTCATCTTTGTAAGTTGCCCAGAGCACTGAGGTTAAATATCCAAGGTCATAAATCAATATATGTCAGAGATAGGATTTGAACCCATCTTCTTGGCTCAGAAAACAGCTCTCTATGAAAAACATCAAGCTGCTTCTCCTGAGAAATGAATAAATTCAGGTTACAGAACAATGGAATATAGTATTTTTTCCTTCAGATAAAATTAAGTGGTCTGTATAGAGGTCAAAATAAAAAAAAAACTTGGCCTTATTATTACCATAATCTAATCTTTACAAACAAATAGTTTAGTATCATGCAGATTCATAACTAGGGCAGAACAACAGCAATTTTGTTCAAGAAACTAAGATTTGCAAAACAGACAGCTCTTATAGTCACAACCAAGTTTAGCAACTGGTTAGTAAAAACAATTAACTAAAATAGGACACTACCAGAGAACCATATTTCCTCTCTCCTCCACCTCCAGTGATAACACCTAAGGTGAACTCTTTCACAACCAGGTACAACTCTGCTCCCTTTCTAGCAATAACTTCCATGTGTTTTGGGACAGTATCCCACGGAGTCTTTGCCCTCCCATATTAGTGGGATCTACTTCCTCATTTATGGTCTCATATTCAATGTCTGCACTCTCTCCTTGGCCACTCAACTGAATTTGTCTTAAAATGTTGATCTGAGAGTATATTTTCAACTGGGAAAGTTAGGGAAGGCTTCATAAAGGAGGTAGCACCTAACCTGAAAGATCCATGTTAAGGAAAATGGAGACTGAGAAAAGTCTGTGGACAGAGAGAAATCAAAACAATCTGTCCCTAAAAAAATAAAATAAAATAAAAATAAAGGGGCGGCTAGGTAGCACAGTAAGTAGAGCACCGGCCCTGGAATCAGGAGGACATGAGTTCAAATCCGGCCTCAGACACTTGACACACTTACTAGCCGTGTGACCTTGGGCAAGTCACTTAACCCCAATTGCCCTCCAAAAAAGCAAAAAATAAAAAATAAATAAGTAAAACAATCTGTCCCCCTTCAAGGGATGGGCAAGAAGACAGAGGGTATGTGAGTTACACAAGAAGCGCCTTGCAGAAAGTTTTTGTGTATATGGCTCAGGTGGGACAATCACATGTACCAAGATTGGTCCAGCATCACCATTTGCTATTGGTTTCTCTTCAGTCCCTGGTCCTAGGGGTGGAGGGAGTTAAAGGGAGGTGTTCCTTCAGCCAGCAGTAGCACCTTTAGTCAGGAATATGCCCCTCCTCCTTCCTAGAGACTGCCTGTGTCCTTAGTGAACAGAATAGCAAAGGAATGGCTGCCAACCACTAGAGATAACTAAGAATCTATGTGATTTCAGGTGCCTGTACTATAATACAAGCAGGGCATTAAACTAGATGGTTTCTAAGGTCTCTGTCAAGTCTAATATGCCCTCTATCCTACAACAGTTCCAGGAGACTTGAAGCCTTGGCGCACTATAATTCTCTAGGCCCTGGAACTACATCCAGGCAGCCCAGTCTTACATGACCCTGAATGAGAATGGCTTTATCCAGTGTTTTGTTTTTGAGACCTGCCAGGCAGGTAGATTCTCCCCTTCCAGGGAAGTTAAAACCCACGTACTCTCCTCAGATTCCAAAATATAAAGGAACTATTAAGGTGTCAATTATTCCTATATTTCCACAGGGATTCTTGATTCTAAAGGGTATTGAAAGGCAGCCAGTGACATTTATCAGTTACCACTCATATAATATACCACAGTGACTTTGGTAACATCCATCCCTAGAAAGCAGGACCCCAAATGGTATTTTTGAAGTCTAACGCTTGCAAAGTGCCCTTGAGAATCAAGAGGCACATAAATCTGAGTTTAATTTCTAAGTTTGGGGAGTTCAATGATTCCTGTTCTCTTTTGGCAATGTAGGGCACTCATAAGTGTTCACACGAAACCAAGAAGTCTTGTGGAATACACACAACACTCCCCTGCCAGCTAAGCTGTGCATTCGCCATGGAGGCCACACGTACGTCTTGCTTTCTCCAACAGATGTTGCAGTGTTTCTGGATAAACAGAAGGCTGGCTGCACCTAGGCAATGGAAGAAATGACTGCAGAAGCCTCTGATACCCAGGAGACATTTGTGCTTCCTAACACCAACTTTGACTTTGCTATTTGGGTTGGGGGCTAGTCAAGAAAAAGTTTTTCTTTCCTTAAAAGTAACTATTGCTAGCAAGATTTATTGGGGTTTCTGTCGTGTACTTAGCATTATAACTCCCTAGGATCAATTCCACTTTCACCAAAAAGATTATTTTATACTTTTGTTCTTCCTCAAAGTGAACTTTTCCTCTAAGGTTGCTAATTTCTAACACAACTTGAGAAGAGCTCAGAGTAAAATACAGATATATCATCAGACTTGCAATCAGACAAGCACTGGTGAGAAAACTGAGGCACACTGCTCCAATCAGGGATTCTCTACCTGGGGCTCTGGAATTTCTGTGGGAGAAGCTCTGTCCTTGGCTCTTTTCCCAAGATGGAGGGAAATGTTGTGAGAGGTCCTCTCTTGACAAATTCAGTCTTCTTCAGTCTTGGGAAATGGAAACTTTAAACAAAGGAAGGGTGAGACCACAGAGCTACGTGGGTGGTAGTAACACCACCTGAGCCAAATATCTCCAAATTGGTGACAAGCGTGGGATCCCAAAGAGAGCCCTGCAAAATACAGCCAATGGGATGCTGTTCCCTCGGTGTTTCTGAGGCATCCTCCTCACAATGACACTGTTATAAAAATCATTCCACACCAGTATGAGGTAGGGCTTCCACGTGCTGAATGCCACTGGCCTGAGTAATTCTGCTGCCTGCCACATGGTGAGATTTGGCATTGAAAAATATCCGAGGTAAGCTTCCATTGAGTTGGAGGCTGGTTTAGTGTCTGTGTCTCCTCTGACAATGCTCTCTTTTGAAGTGACAACATCATATGATGCTCAGTTCATGATTACCTTATATTTAAAGAGGAAATGAGTTTGGTCAAAGAAGGAAAGGCAAAAATGGCAAGAAAAGGGATCTTCTTATCTATCCAGATGACCTTGGCACTATAGGAAAAGAACAAAAAGGGTAAGAAGAGAGAAAAGAGAGGGGAGGGACAGGGAGAGAGAGGGAGAGAGATGGAAAAAGAGGGAGAGAGAGAGAGAGAGAGAGAGAGAGAGAGAGAGAGAAGAGAATAAGGAATAGAGAGAAAAGGCAAAACAGGTCTTACATTTTGATCTAGTCATCTCATTAATGAGACAAAAATCCTAAGGATGTTGCGGCATACAGGCAGGCAACAGGCATTTATTAAGTGCTTACTATGTGCCTAATGGAGCTTACATTTTAATTCAGGAATAGCTGAAAACCGGGGAGAAAGCCCCAAGGGGGGAGGGGGGAATAGTATCAAAGTCTGAAGAGTCAGAATCACAACTGGGAGAGGGATGAACCATGACCAGCCTTGGCCCTTCCCAAAAATGAAGGCCCTTCCAGAAGGAATTCACTAATGGAAGAAGGAAGATGAGGTGGTAAAGGGAGCTTTCAGGATAAGAAGGCCCAAGACACCGAGCAAAATCCTGGGGTCAGAAGGTAGCTGAGTCACAGTGGTAAATTTTGGAAGAGCAAGAAGCACAGCCAAGAGAATAATGAAAAGGAAAGAAATATTCCTGTGTACAATATATATCACAGATTTATTTATAAAAGTGAAACATGGTAGACAACCTATAATTGGGAAATAATTGAATTGTGATCTAGAGATAAAATGCTATATTGCTGAATCATAAAATAGCATAAAAATGAGTTGTATAAGGGAGCATGGGTAGAATCACAAAAAGTGAACAGGGAGAAAAAAAGCAGCATTAGAAGTGAGATATGTTGACTCCACAAGAAAAGGGAACAGATGGGAGAGCAAAGCAAGTAAGAAGTTGTTATATTTTGTAAAAGCTTATATCTTAAAAAAAAAATTAAATCTGCATGAAGGGATTGGACAAAGTAATCTCTTAGGTCACTTTCAGCTCTAAATCTAAAATATTATGATAAAATACTAAAGGTACTACTAATGGAGGCAGTGCTCCCTGAAAACGTGTACAAGAAGATAATGATCCGTTCTGAATTCAAGGTTGCAGGGATATAATAGATGATTTTTTAAAAACATGTATAGACTTGCATGAAATAAAGAAGAGTGAAATGAGCAGAACCAAGAGAACATTGTATATAGTAACAGCAATATTGTTTTAAGAACAACTTTGAAGGGCAGCTAGGTGGTGCAGTGGAGAGAGCACTAGCCCTGGAATCAGGAGAACCTGAGACACTTGACCCTTGGTAACTGCGTGACCTTGGGTAAGTCACCTAGCCCTGATTCACACGCACACACACACACACACACACACACACACACGCATAAACTTCATAAACTTCAAATGACTCATTTTGACAATTATAAATACCCAAATTTACTACAAAGGTTTTATGAAGGAAGATGCTATCTGCATCCAGAAGAAAAAACTAATAGATGCATGTATAGAATTATTTTACATATATACATATTTGTGTCTAATGGGTAATTATCTCTAGGGTCAGGGTAGGTGAGAGAAGAAAAAAAGGAATTTCCATGATAATTTTATTATATATTTAAAGAATAATAAGTGGTACATGATAGATTTGCAATTTCATGTGCAATCACCTTTTTTCTATTCTACAGTGTTATGGAAATGCATGTTTTATTTTTAAGTTCAGAATAAAATAATTTTTAAAAAATATAACCAAAGTTACAAGATCTTGGTTCAAGATACACTCATAAATTATACATATATAAAACTTGTATGTGTATTATACATGTAGCATATATAATGTATAATGTATATATTAAAATCTTTATATGCAAAATATATGTATGATATGCATATATGTGTAAAGGTCCTTCTCTGCTACCTACAAACTCACTCAAGTCTCTTCCATCTGCAAACAAACAAACAAAAAACCTTCATTATACCTACTACCACCTCAAACTTTTATTCTATATCTCTCTTCTCTTTCTCAACCAAACTCCTGGCAGCAGGGTAGGACACTAGCTATACTTACCACCTCTCCTTACTCTTTTCTCTCTCTCCCTCTTTGCTAACTGGCTGCTTACTTCATCACTCAACTTAGGTACAATCATGTCTCAACTCTGCTCAATAAAGTAAAGTAAATCATTTTAACCATTAGGAGCAAATATAAACTTCATTTGGCATTCAAGGCCCTTTACACACTGGCCCCAACCTATGTACCCTATATTATAACCCATTACTCCCCTTCATGCACACTATGGTTCAGCCAAACTTCTCTTATTGCTGTTCCTCATACATGGCACTATATCTTTCATATATGTGCCTTTGCATGGGCTGTCTCCCATCCCTTGGATGTACTCACTCTCCTTATCTGTCTCTTATACTGCCTAATGGCTCAGCTCAAATACCATCTTCTTTGGTGCAGTTGTTGCTCAGTCCTTTCAATCATATCCAACTCATCCTGACCCCATCTGGAGTTTGCTTGGCAGAGATACTGGAGCAGTTTGCCATTTCCTTCTCCAGCTCATATAGGAACTGAAGCAAGCAAGGTTATGTGACTTGCCCAGGATCACACTGCTAGTAAATGTCTGAGGCCAGATTTGAACTCACAAAGATGAAGTCTTCCTAACTCCAGGCCTGGCACTTTATCCACTGCCCCATCTAACTGCCCTCAACTACTTTAGTTTTCTTCTCATTTTTATCTGTTGCTTGTCCTGAGTTTCATCTCTTAGCTGTACTTGGAATGGCTGGTCTCGGTTGAGTCTCACACCAAATTTTCTTATGACACCTCTTCCCCTCCTTGATGTTTTGTGAAGCTGTGTTGCATGTATTCTTTTACCACCACTTCTGTAACATTTTTCAAATTATTTATATTGTAAAATAGTGTTGCCCTCAACAGCCATTGCCTCTGGATTTTGTTTGTTGGCTTCATCAGATTCTACATTCTTCTTTATATTGAACTTTGAAAGAAAATGGTGATATAACATGTTGATACCTTTTTCCTTTATTATTTTCTTATATAAATAGGTCACATCGAGAATATTGTTAACCATACACAATCTCCTCTCATCTGTAACCTTTTTTTTTTCTAATTTGGTGTTGATTTAGATTTTTTTCTCCAACAAATTGATGGTCTGACTATAAACAGCCAATTCCTAGGTGACTTACATTAGTAATTACTTACCTGTTAAGATACAATTAAGTACACTTCTTGCAATAAAGTTTTGCACCCGCCATTCCTGGTACCTGCCAGCTCTCTTCTCTGAGGAAAGTGGTCATATTATATGAGTCAGGCTTTTAAGTAGTCTCTAGGTCAGTAACCTCTTTTTCTTTCAAAATCTTGGGCCACGTATTCTAACATATTTCATAGTCTTCTGTTCGCCTATGTATTGAAGTTACTGAGTATGTAACTATAGATTGGTTTGGTTTGGTGGATCTGGTTGAGTTCTTCATGGAGCTTGTCTACTTTATTCTGTGCAATAAATGTTTTATTTTTGCTTTTGCTCATCATAATCACTACATGGTGAGGTGACAAAAGACTCCATGAATTATGGTTCTTGATGCACAAATATTACCTATACCAATACCTCTTTTATCCATCTCCCTAAGAAATATTTGAATCATGTTTTAATTAGCTGCAGTTTCTTTACAACTTCTAGTTTTGTTTATAGTAAAACTGTCAATATTTAACTGATTCTGCTCCTCATTGTCAATCAACAAGCCAAGTGAACAAGCATTTATTAAGCATTTACTATTTACTAAACCCTGGGAATCAAAGAAAGGAAAAAAAGTCCCTACCCTCCAAGGGATTAAATATTTAATGGAGCAGAAACCATTAAAAAAAACTATGTGCAAACAAGACATATACAGGATGAATTTTAGGTACTCTCAGAAGGAAGGCACTAGCTTCCAGTTGGAAATAGGGAGGAAGGATGTCAAGGAAAGGCCTCTTATAGAAAGAAGGATTTGAAATGAATTTTTAAAAAGCCAACTGGTACATGCAAGGAGAGTGAACATTCTAGGAATGAGCCAGTCAGTGAAAAGAGGTCATTGCAATTTAATGATTTAGCCACTGAACAGAAATCTTGCCTTTAGAGTACTGACAGTTAATTTATAGGTAATCTTAGCATCTTCTGTCCCCTTTTTTGCTACAAAGAGGGTCACTTTGTAGTTTTCATTCACAAATAGCCATGGTCAAAGTATTCATCATCTAGTGGGCAATTTCCATGCTGTTAGGTTAGTCTCTAATTTAAAAAAAAGATAACAGTTTGTCTTTGGAGCCACATTCAAAACTTTCCAGTCTGGTAGAACCTGTAAGAGTTTATATTCCATTGTATTGGCTTTAAGAACTTTAGATCATCTCCATGTCACAATGCAACTTTGGAGTAGGACTTTTGGAGGAAAATCTGAAATATGTAAACAATTGAAAGCAAAGTATATATCTGGATAATATGCACATGTGAAGAATCAGTAAGACAGTTAATCAGCAAAGCATTTATTTATTAAATACTAACTATATATCAGATACTGTGCTAAATCCTGGGCATACAAAGAAGAGAAATACTCCTGTCCTAAAGAGCTCATATGCATAAAGTTGAGGTGAAACAGACAAATTTTTGCAACCTGATATTTAATGAAAATCTCTTGGAAAGAATGTGTTAGGCTAGTATAGTACCTTGTACTCATTGCAATAATATTAATAGCATTTGAGTAGTATTGTAATACCCTATGCTTGTTGGAATAATAATAGCATTTATATAGCACTTTAAGGACGAGAGATAAGTGCTATGATCATCCCACTTTATTCACGTGGAAAATGAGGCACATAAAGTAACTTGCCCAGTTAGTAAGTGTCTCAGACAGCATTTGAACTCAGGTCTTCCTGACTCCAAGTCTTACACTGTATGCATCACATCACCTAGCTGAGTCCAAAACAATTATCTTGGTATCCACAGATATAAGTTGGAATTATGGATCTCTAAGTAAAATTGTCTCACATTTACCAACCATCCCCAAGAAATGCCTTTGCTCCCCCTTCCGTGGACTCCTAAATATTTCAAGAACTGTTGAAGAGGCAGCTGCACCTGAAATTACATTTCCTTCTAAAATTCCCGATGTCTAGTTTCAGCCAGATCTCCAGTGATTGACAGTTCTACAGTCCGAAAGCTTCAATTGAGAAAATTCTTCCTTTAATCCTTCCCCTGGTTATTACTAGGTATGGCAGACAGATGTATGTCAAAAGACTGTTGTGTCTGATGATCCCTTGCAGTAGAATCAGTAGAATTTAGCTTCTCATTTGGTAGAAATTAAGGAATTTTAATCAACAGAATTTGGTAAGGTACTGTAAAAAAAAATGAGAGACATAAGCAAAGAAAACATGGACAGGTAGAAAAAGCATGGGGACCACACATAACTTTTCTTTCTATCAAATAAACATTAAAAAAACTCCAGAAAAGGATAAATACAAACTAGGAAATGAGACAGATATAGACCGCCATATCTCAAAAGACATTAATCCAACAAGACATAAAGCATGATTTAATCTTTTGTGTATGGAGACAAGAATAAAGCAGTATTCCTATGTGCCTTTAGAGAGCCTATGAAAGTCGAGTAGAAATGTTTTATTTGAGTTTGGGGGGCAAGATACAGCTATTACCAGTTTAAGCCCCCAAACAGAATTTACATCTTGAAAGGCTCTAAATCTTACTTTATTTGCCTATTCAGCTCTTGGAAAAAGTCCTATTCACCCTCATCAGAATAAGAAAAATTAATCCCTAATTGTCTCCATGATACTGATCTATTTCAGAAGGTACCTAAAGATTTAAATAATAATATATTGCATTTGTGTTGTTCTTTTAAAGAGTTTCTATACTTGATATTTAATGAGTTGCTTATGATTTCATCCTTTCAGGAATAATTATGTCCCATATCATGGGAGTTACTGTTAAGGATTATTTTCATGTATAAGACTTAACTTGATCAAATACTTATTTGAATTCAGCTAGGAATTTCTGTGGTGATTCACATACTTGATAGTCCACATTAAAATTCTGCTTTCAACTCCTGAGCAAATTTTCCTATTTACTTAATGGCCTTCAGCCCATCAAACATCATACTTGCCATTACTATAAAGACCCATATAGCATTCATCCTCAAGATATCTGGAGTGTTGCCATTTTATGAACATTGTGGGGAAAAAAGTGGGCAAAGTCATCATCCAAAATCCATGTACTCAATAGCACTCTTCAAACTATTATCTAACATCTCTCTTCTCTGTCCCTACTCAATGTCTAGAAAGAGTTTTATTCTATAGTCACTGCTTTTACTTATTCACCACCCACTCAGTCCTCAAATCTCTGCAATCTGGCTTCTGTACCCACCAGAATCATCCTAATTTTCCAATCTTATTTAATAGTATACTACTTCAAATATAACCTGAGGTTCAGAACCACAATCCATAAACCTTCAATTGGTGAAATTTCAAACAAATTTTGGTATATGATTATGATGGAATACTATTGTCCTATTGCACATGTATTATATATATATAATATATATATATATATACACACACACACACAATGAGCAGGACAGTTTCAGAAAAACCTGGGAGGACTTATATGAACTGATGCAAAACTAAGTTAGCAGAAACAAGAGAACACTGTGTACACAGTAACAGCAACAATGTAAGGATTACTGTGAAAGACTTGCCTATTCTGATCAAGACAATGATCCGTGATAATTCTAATAAACCTATGATGAAAATTGCTTTACACCTCTAGAAAGAAAACTGGTGAACTCTGAGTGTAGATTGAAACATACTTTTCTACTTTATTCTTCTTTTCTGTGTGTGTGTGCTTTCTTTTGTAACTTGGCTAATATGGAAATATGTTTTGCATGACTTCACATGTATAATTGGCAACATATTGTTTGGCTTCTCAGAGGGGAGAAAGAATTTGGAACAAAATTCTTTTAAGTGAAAGCTAATTTTTAACAGGTAACTGGGAAATATTTAACAAAAAATAAATAAAATTTAAAAAAATCAATCACCTTCCCTTTCTGGTGGTTCTCTGCCTTCCCCAGAGACTTATAAAGTACTCTAGACATATAGTACTACTGTAAGTCCCTCATTAGTATTAGCAGAAAGTATTCAAGGTTGCTAGAATCTTCAGAAATACTTCCCTCAGGCGAGTTCCACTCTCCCAGCATCCTACATAGAACCTTCTAGTACCATCCTTGGGTGGAACATGTCAACAAAAGGAAAAAAAATTAGAATTACCAGAAAGTCAAGCAAACCTCACATCTGGTATATCCCACCTTCCATCAGGCCCAACCCAGTCCACAAGACTCACAGTACCAACGAAGGGATAGATCCCAGTAATAACCTCCCTGAGATGCCAATAGTTTGTCCCCTTGATGTCTCTAGGTTAAGATAACTCATTCTGTCCTTCAGGATCTTTGGCTCTGTCTGTGTCTGTATCCGGCTCCAGTACTTCAACTTAAGCAGTTCTCTAGTGGCCTATGTGGTTCCAATAAGTTCTTTTCTGGCAATTGAATCTGTGTCTATGTGTAGCTCATATTCTCTCTGTTGCTGTTTCTCTTCAACTCTCTTGAGTCTGCATTTAACCTGCTTTGAAAAGCTAAGCCCAAGCAGACAAGAGCATGAACCAACTATGAGTTACAGTTTGAAACTGAATAGAATGGAAATTAAAGAAGACCACTGACGTATCTGACGCATCTCTACCAAGTTAGGCATCACAAGCATTAGAAGTCCCTCTTACACCCAAGTTCTCGTGCTTTGGAGGACCCTGCTCATCATAAGGACAAAAATTAAGATAAAGACAAAATGTGCAGAATAAAACAAAATAATTATGAATAACCTGCACAACAGCAAATGTTCCCATATGTATATGAGGCCAGTCAATCATCCTACATTATGTGGTGTGAAAGTGGTGAAAAGTGGAAGCACAGCAATATATCTCGTAGTAGAATATAGGAGCCATAAAAAAAGCTTCCATTTGGGGCTGAGTCAGAGGGCTGTCCTATCCAGGGACTAGCTCAGCTCTCCACTTTGTACCAGTTCCTTTCAGTATGAGCTATTAGAGCTTGTCCAAACAAGTTTAATTCATTCTCCCTTCCCCTTTGAGAGACCCAGCTATGTCCAGCTCAAACTGGAACTTTGGGGGTAGAATGAAGGGAGAGGAAATCCTCATATTGCCCCAGGTCTCAAGCCACCTGGATAAGGACTTAGCCCTGTATGTCCTCCATGTACACACTGTTTGAACAAGAGGATGGTGGGTGAGGGGCCAGGAATATGCAATGGATACAGGATCAGACAACTGCCTATAGGGATGGTCTTCCATGGGATTTGCAAAGTCCTCTTTGTGGCACAGAAAAACATTATAGCCAAAAGCATCATAGATCTCTTCAACAGCAGGATGAGGACACTAAAGGCAGGAGATGTCCATCAATGTCATGTTCCTACACTAAGTACCTCTTTCCATCACACCCTCAAATGCCATGGAAGGAACGAAGTTCTCAGTGGAAGCTTTTTTTAAACAAACATGTATTAATTACCTATTATGTGCCAGGTCTAATGTTAAGCACTTTACAAATATCATTTCATTTGATTCTCACAACTCTGGGTGGTAGGTGTTATTATCATCTCAATTTTACCAATGAGGAAACTGAGACAGACAGATGTTCCATGACTTGCCCTTGTGTCATACAGCTAATAAGTGTCTGAGGCAGGATTTGAACTGAGGTCTTTCTGACTCCAGACCCAGCACTCTATCCACTGTACCACCTTCCTGCCTAGTAAACATTGGCATATGTTTGTATCAGCAGTTGAAAAGTAAGTTCTACTTGATTTTATTTTCTTAAATTATAATTTTGCTATATTTTAATATAAAGTAATTATTATTATTTTAATTTCAAGAATTCCAGAGTTATTGCATGTGAAGTTTCAAAAAACAGGGTACTATGAAACATACAGTATCACTATTCCATTCTCAGTTTTATTTGTACTGTCAATATAACAAAAACAATTTTAAATAATGATTTAAAATAACAATTTAGCGTAAAAGGTAACAACAATTTTCTTTAAAAATATATGTGTCATGAAAATTAATATTATCAGGGCCTCTTTTCATGAAAAATGTACCAAAATGGAATTCCAATCTGTAATGAAAAGTTTTTATTTACTATGTTTTATTTTTTAACATGCTGTTTAAAAAGGGCAACACTTTCAGTTTTCTTGCAATGTATATTATGGGTGAGCAATAGGCTGTTTGATGTATTTTAGCTTGTAGGTGTTGAAAGTACTTTCTGAAAATATAGCTATATTACGTATCAGTGGCATACTGAGGAACTGTAGGCAGAGGAGCAAGTAGATGAGCTGACATGGTGTGTGTGAACTATCTTTTATAATATCTAATGAATAATGTCACAAACAGCCAGGAGGGTGGTTGGAAAGGTTTGTTCTTTGACAGTCAGTGGTCCTACATGCTGCAAAGAATTGTAGCGTATGTGACTGAGTAAATTATAATAGTAATACAAATTTAGGTGGTTATTTCAGTTCTGTACAGTTTAGTGTTTTAAATCACGTTTTCTCAGGGGCAACTAGGTGCACAGTGAATAGAGCACTGGCCCTGGAATCAAGAAGATCTGGGTTCAAATCTGAACTGAGACACTTAACACTTGCTAGCTGTGTGACCTTGGGCAAGTCACTTAACCCCAATTACCCTATCTTCCCCCCTCCAAAAAGAAAAAAAAATAAATCACATTCTCTCTTATGAAAAGGTTCCATGAATTTTGTTATAAATTTTTTAATCAGATTGTTTCTATACAGTTCCCCAACAACAAAAATTTGTCTGGCTCCCTAAATACACTGAGGACAGCCCTGAGCACTGATCTTCAGTATTTTTATTGTGTGTTTCTATTAGTCACAAAGATTTGTGAATGTACTATCTATATATGTATTTTTATTGATAAATTATATACATATACTACTATGCTATCAGGTATTTAATTTTTTCTTTTAGACAAATACTAAAACTTGAAGGCATAATAAGAAAAGAAAAAGAAACATACTATAAACTTAAATATAAAATGAGAAAAGAAAAATCGTATCATGTGCACAGCAGAACGTAGGAGAGGATTCAGAATATATAGCAATATTTTCTATTTCAAGAAAGTCTATATATTAAATATTGCATGTTACATTGAAAGTTGTCCATCTTTTCTTTGTTTCCTTGTAGGGTGCTATCAAGTTTCATAAGCTAATATTATGTAATTATTGTTAGAAATAAAACATTTTAAAGGATGAGTTAAAAGTCAAATATGCAACAATTCAAAAATAACTGTTTTATTTATTTCACCAAAATGCTATTTGTCCTAACTAAATCAGGGGTGCGGAACCCATGGCCTCTAGGCCACAAGGAGTCCTCTAGGTCCTCAACTGCGACCCTTCAACTGAATCCAATTTCATGGAACAAACCCCCTTAATAAAAGGATTTGTTTCTGATAAATATTATAGTGTACACAACATATGTGTGATGACCAACGTTGACAGACTGGATTCTTCTCAGCAATGCAGGGTTATTAGACAACTCCGAAAGACTCATGATGGAGAGAGATGTCTACACTCAGAGAATGAACTAGAAAGAAAAGAGTTTGAATGCAGATTGAGGCAAACTACCTGCTCTCATTCTTTTTTCTTGTTTGGTTTTATTTCCTCTGTCCTATTGTTCATTATGTCTGTTACAATCCTTCTTTATAACCTGACTAATGCATAATGTGAAAGTATTTGCAGAACCTATACTTGATTGCATGCCGCCATGGTGTGGTGGGGGGAGGGAAGAAAATTTGAAACCCAAGGGACTATGGAACTGAATCTTGTAAACTAAAAGTAAACAAACAAATTAATAAAGACAAAAAGATAAATAGTATAGTTTATAGTGAGTATAGTAGTATAGTAAACAAAGTGATTGAATATGCTTTAGTATTTTTGAAATTCAGTACAGGGATCTGAAGGTCTGTTTCTAAGTTCATTTTATTTCAATATTTGGTTTTAATAGCTTACAAATCTGAAAAAATATGCCTCAGAAAGATACATAGAACCAAATATAAGAATTTCATTATTGGCTGCAATTGAATTTCAGTTTGTCAGAATACTCATTTTTCCCTACCCATCCACCAATTAGGTAGATTTCAGTTGAAATTTAGCTAGATGATGGTCTATGCCCAGCTTCTGCCATACTATATTCCAATTTTCCCAGCATTTTTTGTCAAATAGTGAATAAAAATGCTGGGAAAATTGGAATATAGTATGGCAGAAGCTGGGCATAGACCATCATCTAATGCCATACACCAAAGTCA
>CM053595.1:183371995-183389679 GCA_028646575.1 Pseudocheirus occidentalis | reverse complement strand
GCCACCTAGCTGCCCCGGATTTAGGTTAACTCTTAACAGAGTTCCCCTGGAAGACCACAACGCTAAGTGGACTCCCACACTTTCCTTTTCCATGCCTTCATTTTGCCTCCTCCCATAGACCCTACCTAGGAAAAACAGCACAGCTTTTCACATTAATTGCATTAAATGGGAGTTAACAACCCTGGTGAGATAGAGGACCCTTAAGCCTTATCATGTCTTGCCACTGCATCCTAAGGGTTGTCTGGACCCTGCCATCTGCACTGTTTCTATTACCTTCAGACCCCCCAGACTCTACATCTGACCTGTCCTTAGGACTTTCAGGATTTCCCATCAACCCTGCTGATGAAATCTTTTTTTTTTTCCTTTTTGGAAGGCAATTGGGGTTAAGTGACTTGCCCAAGATCACATGGCTAGCTTTTTGTATGTGTTGGATCTGAGCCCGGATTTGAACTCAGGTCCTCCTGACTCCAGAGACAGTGCTCTATTCACTGTGCCACCTAACTGCCCCTGATGAAATCTTTTAAATATGTTGTCTCCCTCAATTAGTGTATAAACTTGAGAGCAAAGACTCTGGATTTTTCTCTTTGTATTCTCAGGACTTAGCACAATGCTTAACACTGATAAATGCTTAATAAATGCTGTTAATTTAAGGCTTCCTACAGGGATTTTGGGTCCAATTTGGAGGTAAATGGCTAAATATGACCCAGCAGAATTCCAAGTGGGTCAAAGCTCTCCTGTTAATTTGTTGTTGTTCAGTCATGCCCAACTTTTTGTGACCCCATGGACCATAGCACACCATCTACTGGAGTGATTTCCCATTTCCTTCTTCAGTGGAATAAAGCAAACAGAGGTTAAGTGACTTGCTCAGGGTCACATAGCTAGTAAATGTCTGAAGTCATATTTGAACTCAGTTCTTTCTGATTCTATTCACTATTCACTGGGCCACCTAGTTGCCTCCTGTTAAATAGTGGTATGTGATTCTTATAGCTTGCAAGATCTATCTGTTGTGGCATCTTATGTACCCTACCCTGTAATGTGGGTACCTAAAGTTGTGGCATTCTGCAGTATAAGCAAACCTAATTATAGGCTCATGGGCTAACTTAAACCTACATAAATGGCAGTATGTTACTATTGTTAATTATTCATAAATGGGCAAGTAGACACCAGATCACTTAATTCTTCTGATTACAATAACCTTCAGAAAGGCTGCAGTATCTCCATTTGACCACCAGAAGGTGCCCAGACTGAAAATGCCTAGATTGATTCTGGGTATTAAGTTCAAACCCATTCTGGTTTTAGAGTTATCTAAAGAAGTCACATGCCTCAAATTTGGGGTAGTTTTCAAGGGACCCACGTATTAGGAGAACTCTGCGTACCACACATGGAAATTAATGAAGACACCTCCATACCTGTAATGATTTACTGAGGAATTTGTGGGTGGGGAAAAAATTGTGCACCTGAAAAATAGATGTCCATACTACTATTCAGATCCAGATGAAATTTAAAACTGTCCTTAGCTTTTCAGACCTATTTCCTATACATCACAAAAAAACTCTGAAGGTTCACACAAAGTCCTTCACACCTACAACACTTAGCCACTTTTGAAGGGTAAACATTTTTTTAAAATAAAATTCTATTGTAAATGCTAAGCAATATGCAAATTAGGGGGTTTTTTTAGGAAGTATTTTTGGAAAGGGGGGTTTTGAGAAAGAGAGATATTTTGTCCTAAAAAAACTCATATCAAAAATAAATGGTAGTATACATATTCTGAATATGGAATAATTTAGAAACCAAATTATGATACAGGCTTAAAATATTATATGGTAAAGTACCATTCAGCTCTTCTGACTAGGAATGTGAATTGCAAGAAGTTCAATTCCACAACAGATTTTAAAGTGTGTTCCGTGTTAGGCTCTGCGCTACATGGAGGGGATATTTGTCTTGACCTGTAGCCTTTTCCAACCATAGGAAGGAGTCTATTGGTTCTTTTAGATTATAGCCTCAGGGCCTATTTAGTTATTGTTTCACACTCAGTCTGATTGCTTAGAGAAGCTGTTAAACATTTGTCTGCCTTTTGAACTGAAGTCCTCTGTTGCCACTAAAACTCCCTCAGTATAAACACTATTTGAGTTATGGTCAGAAAGTGGAAGAATCTCTTAGTCCAAGTAGCAGCAGCTGGGGAATAGTTATGGAGAGAAAGGAATTTCTATACTTGGTCCTAGAGAGGCAGTAACCACCTTTTAGCGCAGAAAGGGCTACAACCTAAGGGGCTAAGTGTGAGATTCTTTTCAGTCCCTTTTGGGTCCCTGCAAAACACCTTAAAAAGGTACTGGGTGTTGCTAGTGACTTCTGCTTCACTTTCCCCTAGCAACCAATTTCTGTCCTCCCTACACTTGTCTTTCTAGCAGTTCCTACACAAGTCAGTAGCATTTAATTTAAGTCCTTATTGGAGAGTACTTCTTATAATTAATTGATTATTGCCTAATTACTCAGAAGTCATTTCCTCTACTTTCCTTCTGCTTGGGTTTGGCTCTAATTCTTTAGTAGTTCCACCTAAGGGTATATAGGTGGGAGAGGGGGAGATACTTGGGGCATTTTACCACTTTTTAAGTAACTGATTTTTGAAAGGTGATGGAAGAAAATCTGAAATTAACTGCATGTGAAGATAAAGTCTGTGAAATTGCTTGACTATTCTCTGTAGCCAAGCTTGTTCATTATAGTGTTCAATTCCTTTTTGTTCTTTCCATTTACATTATTATATTCAATATGCACATTATTTTTTAAGGGTGGGGGCTTTAGGTATGGAATATATAATATAATAGTAACTGATATTTATATAGCAATTTAGAGATTGCAAATTGCTTTATATGTATGTGTGTGCATATTTAATTTTACATTTGTAAAGCACTTTCATTTGATCCTAGCTACAACCCTGTGGGAGAGGTGCTATTATTCCCATTTTATGTATGAAGAAAGAGGCTGAAAGAAATTAAGTTACTTGTGTCAAAGTCACATGGGTCTTAAGTATCTGAAGCTGAATTGCAGATTAGGTCTTTCCTGATTCCAAGTCCAGCATTTTTATCTGCTGAACCACCAGTATACCTATATGTTGTCAGACATCCTTGATAGGCTGGTTAGTTTTGCCAAACTTCCCTACCCCCACCCCTTTTTACCTCTTTGTTATGAAAGAGGCATTGCTAGTTAAGGAATAAGGGCAGATATTTGGGGAAATAAAGGAATATAAAAAAAAAAGATCAGCAAAAGTAAGAGTATAAAAAGGAAAGCCTATGCATTTTCACTAGAAAAATGCAAAATTTATTATCAGCTTAAATCATCTTTTTTCCTATGTGTACCCCCACAAGCCTGGTGACACAGCTCATGCATTCAGTGTTTATGAGGTAGCCTTATACATGATGATTCAGAAACATATTAAAATTATAAAATGTTTAAGTTCCCTTGCTATGTACTTCTATGTTTTAGTTTAGTGTTCTGTCTTCATGTGCTAAAATTAGAATTGTGCTTCTTCCATGTTGTTTTCTGTATTTTCTCCTTCCTTCAGTTTATAACAACCCATTTGGTTCATTTATTAACTAACACTTTATACCAAGTTCTAGGAGATGTGGTCTGAGAAATCAAGGACAGTTCCTTGTTAATGTCCTTGGGGTTGGGGTAGGAAAAGTATAATTTTTTAGTCATTTGTGATTTAGTTGCTCCTATTATACCTTAAACTCAAAGTACAAGATACAGCCTTCATATTTTATAAACAATATTATTTTAAAAATTGTAATGTCGCAAGTTATTTGCTGTATTCTTTATATCTTTGAGCCATTTTGTTTTACTCTTCAATTTGTATAGCACAACTCAGTAAGAAAAAGAATTTGATACTGCAATATGCATAACAGCAACTTTTGGATTTGGAACCATAGGCCATGTATTCAGATTCTGGCTCTACCACTTACTATTTTGTGTGACTTTGAGCATATCACCTCTAGGACTCAATTTCTTCATCTGTAAAATAAAAACAGTGGACTAGATCAGGAATTCTTAACCAAGGATCCATGAACTTGTGTAATATTTTGATAAGTATATTTAAAAGTAATTGGTTTCTTTTGGAAGTATAAGCATTTTATTTTATGCTCTTTTTTTTTTTTAGAATTGACAGATTTAAGCATTTTTATTTTATTTTCTGGGGAATTTTTTTGGTCTCTTTTTTTCTGCAACATGACTAATATGGAAATGTTTACAGGACTACACATACGCATATTTTTTGTTCTAAAGTTGTATTTATATTTTTAAATCATAAAGCCCTTTTACTTCCTCCTACCTCCCCCACACACATTGTAAGTGATGATTAATTAATTAGACCCCTATTTTATGTTATTCCATATAGGTGGTGGCTATAAGTTCTGATACTGGGCTCAGAACTGAGAACTGAAGATTGTAAATTCATTGGCTTAATCACAGGAAGCTAACTAGAGGACCTCCACCATTGTTTTCCTTGTTATGGTGACCACCCCCAGCATGGTGGAGGTAACTCAGTTACGTGGAAAGTTCCCCAGCTAATTTTTTTTTGAGAGGGGAAAGCAAGGCAGTTGGGGTTAAGTGACTTGCCCAAGGTCGCACGGCTGGTGTGTCAAGTGTCTGAGGTCAGATTTGAACTCAGGTCCTGACTCCAGGGCCAGTGCTCTATTCATTGTGCCACCTAGCCACCCCAAAATAAGCATTTATTAAGAGCTTAGTATGTACCATATACCCCTTGAAGCTATGGGTAGATGTATTCTTAACCAAACAAGAGACAGGCAATTACAGAAAATAAAACAGGTAATTCTGATTATATAAAACAAAGGCTTCCACACAAACAAAAGTGGTACACCAAGGATAAAAAGGGAAGTCATCAAATGGGCGAAAAAAAATCTCCCTATCAGATTTCTCTGATAAGGATTGATATGTGAGATATATATATTTAATATATACATATATAATACATAAAATATATACATACATGTGTTTATATACATATGCATGTGTGTTTATATATACATATATTTATTTTTTGTGTGTGTATACATATGTACCAAGTAGTCAAATGAAATGAACAAACAGTTCTCAAAAGAACCTCAGGCTATTAAAACTCATATGAAAGAATGTCTACATCACCAGTAAGAGAAATGAAAGTCAAAATAAGCCAGAGGTTTTACTTCATACATTGCAAACTGACAGAGATGACAAAGGTGAGAAAAGTTAATGTTGGAAGATGAGCATACTAGTACATTGCTGGTGGACCTATGAATCAGTATAATAATTTTGGGAAGCAATTTTGAATTGTACAAATGAAGTAAATGAAATGTCCATACTCTTTGACCCAGAGAGTTCATTACTAGGCTTATACCCTAAGGAAGCAATTAATAAGAAAGTCTATGTATACAAAATCCTTTGTAGCAGTAATTTCTGCTATAGCAAAGAATTGGAAACAGTAGATTCCCATCAATTGGGGAATGGCTAAACAAATTATGATACATGAATATAATGGAATATTACCTCTGCCGTAAGAAAAGAAGAATACAAAGAAACAACTATATAAACTGATGCATACTGAAGTGAGTAGAGCCAAGAAAACGACTTACACAGTTACCACAACCAAGTAAATGGAAAGAACCATGAAAAAAAAATAAGCGAATGCTACAAAATTTTAGCATTATTATATAAATGGCTCTCTAAGAAGGGAAGGCAGGGGAATGCTGGTGAAATTGTTATTCATTTGTTTAGGTGGTGGCCAACTCTTTGTAACCCCATTTGGGTTTTTCTTGGTAAAGTTATTAGAATGGTTTACCATTTCCAGCCCATGTTACAGATAAGGAAATTGAGGCAGACAACGTTAAGTGATGATCACACAGCTTTGTCTGAGGCTAGATTTGAACTGGGGTCTTCCTAACTCCAGGCCCTGTGTTCTATCCAACGTGCTGCGTAGCTGCCCAAATAACTGCAGACACCTTGTGGGAGGATTGAATTTACACGTTCAGATTAAGAGACTGATGCACTACACCAGTGAGGCTCCTTAGATTGAAATAATAGTAATGCAAAAAGCCAAGTTATAAATACAAACTTTTTTCTAAAGAAACTTGCTGTGCACTAAGCTCTGTGCTAAATGCTGAGAAAAAAAAAGAGGGCAAAAATATCTACTCTTGAGGAGCCTATATTTTAATGGTGGAAATAGAAAGACTGGATAGGTTATTTCAATGTTAACAGACTTCCAGATGAAGATACATCCTCTGCTAGCATAAGAAGACACCTTCTCTGCAACTTAGATTACTGAAACATTGAATGACCTGCTCAGGATGAGTCAGAAATGCAACTTTAATTGAGTTTTTCCTGTGTTTAAGGCCAGTTCTCTATCCCAACCTGTCTCAGGGGTAGGTAGATATATGATGCCTATATAGGGAAAGTCGAAGGTAAACTTAAGAAAGCTTAGGTTTTGTGAAGAAAATAGCACACCTGAACTAGGCCTTGAAAGATGACTTTATTTCACAGAAAATATGAGGACAAGCACATTCCTGGCTTATGTAAATGAATGGAAACCAGAGAGCAGTATGAGATAAAGAACAACAAGTTCAGTCTGGAGCAGAGAGTGTATGTAATATGTAATGGAATAATGCAAAATAGGCATGGCATAAAAAAAAAATCTAGAGGTAGGAATGCTGGTTAAATGGTAATCTCAAAATCTAGATTTTAGGTAACGAGTCAGAACCAGGTTCATGGCAGAGGGAGTAACAGAGTAGATGGAAACCAGACCAGTAGCAAGGATTTGGTCAAAGAGCTTGATATAGAGTTGTGTTAAATGAAATTTCGAGCCTAGGTAACTAAGGAAAATGTTGGTTATCATTAACAGAAATTGGGGAAAAAAAACATTAAGTATGCTTTTTGATAGTTTGAGTTTTAGGTGTCAGATGCCAATACGGACAGTTGGAAGGTCAAGAGAAATTAAGGCTCGAGATACAGATTTTTGGAATCATTCATGTAGAGGCAGTATTGAAATTATGGGAGCAGATGTGAAGCAAAGCAGGCACACTGAAAAGATCAAAAGATCACAGAAACCATGACATGCAAAACACCTGGTGTCTTTTCTCAGCTAGGATCTATGAATTTGCATGAAATTGTAAATCTCTTTTAGGTACTCAAATGAGATAACAGTGCTTTCCAACCCTGAAGTACTATATGGATGCTAGCAAATATTGGACAACTTGCTTTTCTTTTTCATATATTTAATAAATTTAAGATGTTCCTTTCAAAGTCATCCTGCTTACCTTCTCACCTTGTTTTAGTCTATTTCAAATTTAAAAAAAAAAACATTCTAATGACCCTTATCCTATCCTAGCTCACTGCCCTTGCTCTCTATCCCCAACTGAGGGGGGAAAAGGGAGGAAGAATATTTCTAATGTAACCTCTGCCCCAAAGTCCAGACTATGTGACTCTCCTGTATTCATCTCCTTTGGTGGAGATGAATACCCAGCACTTCTCCAGAAGCAAGAGAGCTTTAGTCTTCATCCAAACCCCTGGGGATTCACTGAGTTGCAGTCTTCTTCGGGGTTGAACCGGGATATTTCTGGTTTCCAGCTTCAAGAAAGAAGATGGAAGAGGCCAACCTCACTTCAGGATGCTTAAGGAAAAGATTCTGGAAAGACCTGAGGAGAGCTGGCAGTCTCCATGATATATTTACTCCTATCTTGATTACACTGGAGACTCAGAGTTTCCCCATGTTGAGAGCTAGGAAACTGCCTCTTGATGGAGCAGAGTTATGCCTGCTCCCAATGAGAGTTCTGTCACTATGTATTTGTCTGGTATACATTCTTCTATGTATACCTTCTCTGATTTCTGTTTTACTATGATTTGGATAAATGAGATTCTACTGTAGAACTGGTATTTAGTAGTAAAGGAGTTAAGGCTTTGGATATAGAACTTAGGTGGGGGTCTTCCTTCTCCTTTGAAATAACAAGCTATTAGAAGTTAAGTTGAAGCTAATCATGTCCCCTAATATTTAAGGGAGCACATAGGTAATCCTTCTGGCCCAGTACCACTTCTCTCAGGAAAGAAGAGCAGCTTCCAGCTTTGAGTCAGGGCAAGAATGAGAATCTCCCTTGGAGAAGGGGGGGGTAAGAGGAGGAAGAGAAAAAGCTGGAGATGCCTACTTTGCCTCCCTTCTAGCCACGCAAAATGAGAAGCTTTTCCTTACATGTAGGCCTTGATATATGTGGGATGCTTCTCTATCACAACAAATATGCATAATAGTCAAGCTAAATAAATACCACAAAAATTATGCCCTAAGGAGACTGTAAAGAACCACACTGAGGACAGTTTGGGAGCATATTTATATTTAAGTGGCAATAGAAAGAATAACCAGTAAATTAAAAATGAAAATCAGTGTCACAAAAGCAAAAGGAGAAGGAAGTGTCAAGGAAGGGATTAGTAATTAAACTTCAGAGACGTGGATTGACAGGGCCACTATATTTGTCATTTCGGAGAGAAATGGTAACTAAAGGAGAAAGCAGTTTTAATAAAATAGTGAAAGAAGATTACTGCAATTTGCAGAGTAAGGAAGGCGAGGTATCAAATGATATGCTTAAGTAGAAAATAAAAATATTCTGGTGTGACTTAATTTTAGTGAAGGTATGTGAGGTCTAAGAGAACGTCTCCAAATTCTGGATCTCCAAGTTATTTAATGCCTTGGAAGATTTGACTCCTTTAACTTGTATTAGGTACACAGACTTTTGTCTGTTAGTAACAACCTTAATTACAATAAGGCCATATTCCAAATTACTATCTGTCCACCTTATGCTGGTTCATTTTAAATTGGAGGATTTAGTTTGTGGGATAATTTTTAATTAAAGAAACGAATGCACTGCAAGGTAAACTTTCAGAAAGGTGATTTCAACCTGAAACAGAACTTTTCTCTGATTGACGTGCCCAAGGTGATATGAGCAGCAAAACAAGAATTCGAAACTAGAGCCAACCTTATCCACTGCCTACTTTGACTCCTGTTATGTTTTACTCAGCTCCCTGTTTGTAGTTCTGGCATAAACAAGACAAATCCCTCCCCATTATAATAGGGTGAAGCCTACGTACCACAGTCCTTCCTGCCCAAGTTTCTATGGCCAGTTTAATATGCTAAACTCTTACTACCCAAGTCACCCAAATGGTTCCGAACAAGTCAACATGCATTTAATATGCATCTACCATGTGGCTGGCACTGTGCTAAGCAAACATACCCTTACCGCATCTCTAAGTCCCACATTAGAAACACGTCCTTCCCCTTAAATAACATCTTCCTCCTTCTGCCTTCACTTTTCTGAGCCTCATCTCACAGCCCTCCGTTAAAACTCCAGGGGTTCCTCTTAGCTGCAAGCGCTTCTAGGCGGGCCAAAGCTTTAGTGAAGGGGGGAGGGTGTAGCCCAGTCCAGCCCACCTCCACCTTTCCTCCCCAGGTAGGCGCGGGATGCGCTTGCGGGATTCAAAACCGTAAGGGAGGGGGGGGGGGGGGGGCTCGGAACTTTGGCTCCATTCTGGTCCTGGGAGGGCTGCAGACATTCCCACGGGAGGCAGCCGGCGACCCCGAAGAAGCCAGGGGGAGGGGGGCAAGCTCTGCTGTCTCTCCGCCAACCTTTGGGCACAGGTTGCGTGTCCCAACCCTCCTCTCCCCCCGGTCTCCAGACCATGGTCCCCTCTCTTTTTCTGTCTCCTGGGCTTTCCTCGTGCCCCGCGCGTCCGCCTCCCGGCGTCAGCGGCCCCGCGCCAGCTCCTCGCCCCGCCCCCTTTCTAATTTCCTGAGGCTTCCGCTCGCGGAACGGCGGTTAGCGGCACCATAACTGCCCCCGCAATCCCCACTAACGGACCCAGTCGGGGTAAGTGGCAAGGAAGGCACCGGGCTGTCGTAAAAGTGTCGTGAAAGTGCCCGCCCCTGGCCACCCCCAAGGCCACCTGGACGGAGGTGGAGGCAGCTGGTCGTTCCAAGACGACTATGCTGGTGTTCTCACCCGGGTACGCGGCCTTGCCGTGGGGCTAGTGGGTCGTGAGGGCGACCGAGAACTCGCCTTCATGGAGAGGCTGCTCTCCTTCGCTTATTCCCGGTGCTGTTGCTGCTCCTCAGGCCGCTGAAGAGACTTCCGCGCTCTCTCCCTGCCGGGCCGCTGTGGCCGTCGCCTCCAAGCCATGGTGCCAGCTTGGCTAAGCCGGGGGTCCCGGGGGGTGCTCCAGGGTGCTGGCCGCAGCCTCTCGCTCGCCCCCTGTGCCCGTAACCCCGTGTCTCTGGAGCGGGGAGCCTCTGTGGGGGCCAAGTTCGAGCAGGAACCCGCCGAGGGGCCGGTGGCAGTAGCCCAGCGGTGGGCTAGGAAGGGCGGACTCAAGGAGTTCCTGGCGGGCGCCGGGAGGGGGCCCCGGACCTCCTGCGGCTGCTGGGGCCTCCTGCCTACTCACTGGGGGCTGCTCCCGCCCGCGCCGGGCAGCCCCCGGTCTAGGACTGGGGTCGCGGCAGGCCTGCGGTTGGCGGGGTCAGTCCGAAGAGGACACAGCTCTGGATGGGGAAAGGAGACCCCGGACCAAACTCCAGAAGCTGCAGGTGCAAAAGAAGTCTTGAACTCGCCGTGGAACCAGCATCCCTCCAGCTTGGTAGGTAACGCGGAGAGGCTCCCCCGCCACCCCCACCCCACCCCCAGTAGCGGGCTGTCTCTTCTTCGCAGCAGCCCTGGAGCTCCCGCGCAGAGCGGGGACTGCAGTGTGGAGCCCCGCGCCCCAAGGCCGGTTTGGGTCAGTGCTGAACCTGTTAAAGTCCGCACTGACGTGAGCCGCACATGCCGTGTGTTGAGCGGTGACAAGTGTGCTTCCTCCAGGTCGGGTCATTCCAGTGTCACTGGCAAATCGTGCAGCCGCTCTTCCACCCCTAGGTTTCTGTGGAGACCTGTGTACTTTTGGGGAGCTACCGGCGTGGAAAAGTGGTTTTAGCCTTTGTCATTGGATGAAAAATACGTTTAAGTGAATTCTTTTTGTTAAGGAATCAATAAAAGGAACTAAATTTTCAGAGAGGAAGCAAAGCTGACTGACTTAATTTTAAGCATGATTATTTGGTTTTCAGCTATATCCCCTAAAAGACTAATTGCTTTTAGTCTTTTAAACAATTTTTAACATTAAACATTAAAACATTTTTATCTTTGATTTTTTAAAATAAAAATGAAACCTCTGTTTGAGATAGGAAATATTTTCCAACTTTTTTTTTTCATTTGGTACCTGGTATCAGTTAAATATTGACCAAACTTTTAAGTCAGTAAACTCGGTTTTTAAGTGTGGGGGAACTTTTGTTGTCATGGTAGCAAGCCTCGCCCCAGTTGTTACATCTTTTTTTTTTGGAGGGCAATCTGGGATTAAGTGACTTGCCCAAGGTCGCACGGCTGGTGTGTCAAGTGTCTGAGGTCAAATTTGAACTCAGGTCCTCCTGACTCCAGGGCCTGTGCTCTATTCACTGCGCCCCCTAGCCGCCCCCTCCTCATTGTTACGTCTTCAATTGTTATGTCTTCAATGGCCCTCTATTAGGCCATTCCATCAGATGTGCAGCATGAGTTGAGGTAACCACATCAAGGCAGTATAAGCTGCCTTAATAGCTAAAGCATGTTGGCATTTGAGTGCTGTATGATTTGAGGTTGCCATATCCTGGCAGAAGCTCCTTCATAAACTTCAGTCCTTTCTCGAGCATGACACAGGTTGAGTGTCATCTGGTTGGGTAATCTGAGATTAGCTTCTTTAACTTTTTGAGAGTTTTACAAAAATTTATCTTAATGATTGTGAATTAATTTGATAATATATTCTCACTGACTTGAATTATATGGCAGAAACAAACTCTTCACTATTAACTTGGGATCCAGTCTAGCTTCTTTAGTCATAATTATCAAATTAATTTACCTGGATATACCAGACTGTTAATCCTTGCTTATTTTTTCTCGTTAGTTACCCCAAGAGTAATTCTTAATGGGTTTTTTTTTTGGTTTTTATTTTCTTATCCTGAGTAATTAAGTGATCATCACATTTTTCATTATCTCATTGGATATGTGTAACTTGCTCTACACCAGACTCTGCTGGGAAATGTATGTCTTTGTTTTTTGAACTGTGGCAATGGAAGAGAGAGTGTGACCTTTTAACTTGAATTTGGACACACTCCTAATAAGGTTCAGTTAATTATGTAAGAGAACCCATTCAGCAAAATCCATTCCTCAGTTACTTATTGAATACCATATGCCAGGTGTATTATGGTAGGCCTTGTAGGTAATGGGGGAAGGGAGGATACAGAGAGAGATAATGTGGCCTAAAATAAATATCTGGAGATTTGTATTCTACTTCGATTACTAAATTGTCTTACAAATTGTGAATTTCACTGTACTTTTCAGACATTGTGGTGTGTTTTGTTTTTTTTCTTTTATCTAGGTTTAAAAACATTGGTGGCCAGATCCTGTTAGAAAAGTGTAGTACCTTCAGAATACCCTTTTTCTCAGAATCTTTCCGTTGAGATTTGGTTTTTCAAATATGTCTTCCATGTTTCAGTGAGGCAACAAATAATGAGACAATAGTAGGTTTCCGGGTAGATGAGAAGAAAATCCCACCTAGGGAGTTAGGAGCAGCAATTCAGAGCCGGTTTCAGGAAAATCACATTGGAGGAGTATTTCTGCTCTACCATTTGCAGCTGAAGCTTTTAAAAACTGAAATGCTGTCACTAGAAAATTTTCTTGCAAAAAATATGGGAGCTTCTTGAAGGCAAGTGCAAATTAGCTATTTTGTCACTCACTGTCAAGTTCAAATAGCTATTTGTAGCTTTCAAATAATTTTCAAGATGAAGCCTAAATGCCAACACATCGAATACAGATCTGCAAAAGGAAGACATTTGGTGGAAGAAATTTGTAGGGAGGCCCTGAATTTTGGGGGTGGGGTGCTGTTTAATTTTAGTTTCCAGACCTGTTTTATAAATTCTTTAAAATTGTTCTGGATTGTATATTTTCTTTAACTTTCAGCAGGACATCTGGGTAGAGATATTCTTTAGACCAGCCTTCAAGGCTTTGCATAATGGTACAGATCTACAGTTGTAGCTTTATTTTATATCATTTCATATACCATGTCTAAACTGGGCTAATGATTGTTCCACAAACAAAAGCCATGCATTACTGCTTCTGTGTCTTTTGCTCATTCTGCTATACCCAGTGAATGAAATGCCTTCTTCCTCTTGAAGTCTCCACCTTTTGAAATTTCATCCTTCAGTAGAACTCAAACAGATCTCCTTCTGAAACCATCTCATCTGAAATTTACGGTTTTTGTTTTGTTTTTTTAGTAATTTGTGTTTGTATCTTTTTCTCTTTCTGTCACTCCTTAATTGACCCACCTCTACTTAAGAGGCTGCTTATAGAAGCAACTAGAAGCTATCTTATGTATATTTCCCCTTAACTCTTAACACAATATAACCCAATCAATACCTAGTTGGAGTTCAATAAATTTTGGTAGACACAGAACTAAATTAATAGTGACTCAGATTAAAAGCACATAGTCTCTGTGATCCTGATCATTGGTGGGAAAGGAAGATTCTGCCACAGTTTTGGTTTTCTGTTACACGAATCCCTTAATCTTTTTAGGATGTGATGATACTGTTTTAAAGTTACAAACAATTAAAAGTATATATTCATTTTTAACTTTCTTGTTTTTCCATTCCAGTATGAAAATCCATGGACAATCCCAAATTTATTGTCAATGACAAGAATTGCCTTGGCCCCAGTTTTGGGTTATTTGATTATTGAAGAAGATTTTAATGTTGCACTAGGAGTTTTTGCTTTAGCTGGGCTAACTGATTTGGTAAGTTGTAATGTGTCCACAAAAATTAGAAAATGATATTGAACCACTGTAGTCATTTATTAAAAGGGTCAGTAAATGCTATAATCATCAGAAAAATCTATAAAATTTGAGAGGTCAGTACTGTTGTTAATCTCTTAGATGCATCTGTTCTCAGGTGATAGCAATTCTCAGATATTCCTTTATATTTAACTGTTATTTCAGTAACATAGTACTCTATATTTGTACAGCTCTTGGGAATTTTTGAGGTGTGTTCATGTCTAAATAGTTCATTTTACCCTTACAAAATGTTATATATTTTACAGATGAAGAAATTGAGGCATAGAGAAATTAAGTAAATTGCCTAAGATTACATAGTAGTTTGTAGCAGAACTGGAACTAAAACTCAGATCTTCTGATGCTCAACACTATGCTCTTGTGTGAAACTGTACTGCTCCACTGTTCAGCCAAACTGGTGTGGTTTTTATGTGTGTGATTGTTTTATGAAGAAGTCATCTTGTCTTGGATTAGTTTGTCTTTCTACTTACCTCACCTTTTATAACATTCTAGCCACTAAATGATTATTAACTAAACTAAACCTTTTCTTATAGTTTATAAGTGTACTTGAGTACTGTTATTATACCTTTGTAGTTTACCAGATTTTTTTTTCCTAGTGGATAGCCCATTATTCATGTATTATCTACAACATACAACTTTTCATTAAGATGATGATTTACTGTTACTTTGCCAGCATTCCAATATTTAACATGTTCTATGAAAATACAACCCCCAGAATAAAAGTTCAGATGGTTTAAAACCTTATAGTAATTTTTTTCATACACTGTTCAGAACATGTATTAATGTTTGAGGGTTTTTTTGCTTTTTAGAGGGGGGAAGGCAGGGCAATTGGGGTTAAGTGACTTGCCCAAAGTCACACAGCTAGTAAGTGTTGTGTCTGAGGCCAGATTTGAATTCAAGTCCTCCTGACTCCAGGCTGGTGCTTTATTCACTGTGCCACCTAGCCACCCCTAATGTATTTTCTTAATGTAAATCTGTACCACCAATCAAGTTTATCCTTCAAAATTTACTTTGTCTAACTTCTTTGGCAGTAGTGAACAAGGAAATGACATTCCATATCAAAATGTTTGATTAGAAAGCATTTATAAATCTAGCATATTTTTATGTAATATGCTAAACAAAAATCAGATTGTCAGTCCATCTGTAAACATTATTGAGCAGTGTACCCAATGCCAGGCAATATGCCGAGCACTGAAGATATACAAAGAGGCAAAAGATAGTCCCTGCCCTCAAGGAGCCCATAATTTAAAGGGGACGAGGACACAACAACATATTAAAAGAAGGAAGGACTAGAATTAAGAGGGATTGAGTACCATTCTTATAGGAGATGGGATTTTAGTTGGGATTAAAGGAAGACTGGGATGCTGGTAGATAGAGCTGAGGAGAAAGAGATTCCAGATGTGGGGGACAATAAGAGAAAGTGTTTGGAGCTGAGAGACAATGTATTATTTGAGGAATAACAAGAAGGCCAGTGTCACTGGATCAAATAATACTTGGTGGGGAGTAAGGTGTAAGAAGATTGGAAAGATTAAGGGTAAAGGTTAAGAGCTTTGAATGCTGAGCAATGGATTTTGTATTTGATCTTGGAGGTGATAGGGAACCAGTGGAGTTTATTGATTAGAGGAGGTGAGATGGTTAGACCTGCACTTTGGGAATATTACTTTATTAACAGAATGGAAAATGAGGCAGAGAAACTTGAGGCAGGCAGACCCATCAGCAGGTTATTCTGTTAATGCAGGCATGAAGTGATAAGACCTAGACCAAAGTGGTGCAGTATCAGAAGAGAGTCAGGGGCATTTTTGAGTGATGCTGCAAAGGGAAAATTAACAGGTCTAGTTAATGGATTAGATAATTGGTGGGGGGGGGGGGGGAGGAAATGGGTCAAGAGAGGATTCCAGGATGACAAACTGCAGTTTCCATCCTGGGTAATTAGGAGGATGGTATCGCCCTTTATTGTTTTTTTTTATTTTAACTTCTGTTTATTTTTTAGTTTATATCTTTCATTTCCATGAGATTTTGATTTACAGATTTTCTCCCTGTCTTTCCCATACTTACCACCCCAATACAGTGATCCCACTGTATAACCCCTCCCCTATCTGATCTCTCCTATATCCTCCCCCATCACCCCTCTGACTTTCCAGTAGGGCAAAATGGATCTCCCTACCCTAGTACCTGTGTATTTCCCAACTTCCTATTTCACCCCCGCACTTGTTCTATTATCCACTTTGTCCCTGTCCCTTTACAGAAAGGTGTGCTTCTAACAACCCTTCCCCCCCCACCTGCCCTCTCCTCCCTTCTCACTCCTCTCATCCCGTTCCCCTCCTACTCTCCTGTAGGCTAAGATACCCAATTTAGAGTGTATGTCATTCTGTCTCTAAGCCAACTTCAGTGAGAGTAAAGTTGACCCCTATTCCCATTTGCCTTTCTGTTCTTCCTCTCCATGGTAACAATTATCCCTTGCCTCTTCCATATGCAAGGATTAACCCTGTTCTGTCTCTGTCTCTTCTCAAACTGTTCCTCTCCCACCTCTCAATTTCACCTTTTAAAATATCCCATCCTATTCAATTGATCCTGTACCCTGTCTATGTACACATATACACACAGTCACATATGTATTCATATGCGTATATACCCTTCTATATAGACATGTGTAGATATATGTATATATATATATATATATATATATATATGTATATTTATATTCCCTTCAACTATCCTCACACTGAGAAAAGTTCCATAAGTTACAATGATCATTTTTCCATGTTGGCATGTAAATAGTTCAACTTTGATAAGTTCCTTATGAATTCTTTTCCATATTTACCTTCTCATGCTTCTTGTATTTGAATGTCAAATTTTCTATTCCGTTCTGGTTTTTTCAACAAGAATGCTTGGAAGTCCTCCACCTCATTGAATGACAATATTTTCGCCTGGAACATTATACTCAATTTTGCTGGATAGATTATTCTTAGTTTTAATCCTAGCTCCCTTGATCTCCGGAATATCATATTCCAGGCCCTTTGATCCCTCAATGTAGAAGCTGCTAGATCCTGGGTTATCCTGATTGTGTTTCCACAGTATTCAAATTGTTTCTTCTTATCAGCTTGTAATATTTGCTTCTTGATCTGGAAACTCTGGAACCTGGCTACAACATTCCTAGGAGTTTTCTTTTTTGGGATCTTTTTCAAGAAGTGATGAGTGAATTCTTTCAAGTTCTATTTTGCCCTCTGGTTCTAAAATATGAGGGCAAGTTTCCTTGAGAATTTCTTGAAGGATGCTTTCTAGGTTCTTTTTTTGATCATGGCTTTCAGGTACTCCAACAATTTTAAAATTGTCTCTCCTGGACCTATTTTCCAGGTCAGTGGTTTTTTCAAGGACATATTTCACATTGCCTTCTATTTTGTTCATTTGTTTGGATCTGTTTGATAGTATCTTGATTTCTCATAAAGTCATTTGTTTCCATTTGCCACACTCTAATTCTGAAGGAAATATTCTCTTCAGAAAGCTTTTGAGATTCTTTTTCCATCTGGCAAATTCAACTTTTTAAAGGCATTCTTCTCCTCATTGGCTTTTTGGGCCTCTTTTGCCATTTGAGTTAATCTGTTTTTTAAGGTGCTATTTTCTTCAGTCAGGTTGTTGACTCTCTTTTCATGATTTTCTTGCATCATTCTCATTTCCCTTCCCAATTTATCCTCCACTTCTCTTATTTGGTTTTCAGAATCCTTCTTAAGCTGCTCTATGGCTTGTAATCAGTCTATATTTTT
>CM053595.1:183254638-183371495 GCA_028646575.1 Pseudocheirus occidentalis | reverse complement strand
TTCTTTTGCCTGCTCATGTTGCCAGTCAATTATTTGACTTTGGGGTTTAGTAGCATTCTGTTTTCAGAGGGTAGAGTTCATTCTGTCCCGAATCGCTGGGGTTTTCGCAGCTGCCAAAACTATTGGGAGACCACTGTCTCTGCAGCCCCCACCAGCTTTGGCTCACTGGTCTCGCAGCTCAGGACCAACACCCAAAACTGTGTTCCCGATCCAGGTAGCTCAAGGCAAGCGTACTTTAGCCTCTGAATGACCACTTGGCCCCCCTGCAATCTGCAGGCCAGGAGCTTCTGAAGCAGCCGCTTCAGCTACTTCTTGCCCTGGGGCATTCAGCCAGACCCTCTCCCCCAAATTTAGCCAAGTTCCACTGACCTTTCATTTAGTCCTTGTTTCTTATGGGTTGGTAATTCTGGAAAATGGCACAGCTACTGGTGATTAGCTCTCCTGAAAGCTCTGATTGTGGCTTGTTCTGTCCACCCTGAACCAAGCCACAGGTTCATGCCATGCTGGTCTGGGCTCCCAGCACACTGTGATGAACCCCTTTGCACCTGCCTGCCTGGCTGCCTTCAACGGGAGATGTGTTTTTCTGTCATTTTTGTGAGTTCTGGAGCTCTAAAATTTGTTTAGAGTCATATTTTATAGGTATTTGAGGTGGTTATGTGGGGAGCTGCTGAGTTTTGCTATTTCACGCCTCCATCTTGACTCCACCCCCCTATTGCCCTTTATTGTAATAAGTTGGAACATGGGGAGATTTTAGGGGGGAAGATAATGAGGACAGGTTAAAGTTGAGATATCTATTTTATAGCCAGCTCAACATGTCTGAAAGGCAGTTAGAGATGAGAAATTGGAGGTAAGCAGATAATTTGAGGCAGAATAGTTAGATCTGAGAATCATTAGCATAGAGATGGTAATTAAGTCAATAGCTAATGAAACCACCAAGTTACTGCAGTAGTCTAGAAGGAGAAGAAGATCCAGAGCAGAACCCTGTGGGACATCTAAGGTTAGAGGGTATAACTTGGATGAGGACCTAGTAAAGGAAACTGAAAAAGATTGTGGTCTGATAGAAGAACTAGAAGAAATTGGTATTCCAAAAACCTAATGACAAGGGTATTAATAGAATAAATAGAAGAGGGTTCTAATTCTAAATAGAAGAGGATGATTAACAGTGTCAAAGGCTTCCTAGAAGTTGAGGAGAATGAAGAATGAGAAAAGACCAAGAAATCATCAGTAACTTTGAAGGGAATTGTTTCAGTGGAATGATGAGGCTGCAAACCTCAGGTCTTCTTAAGGGTTGTGCCTCATACAAAGACAGAAGTTGTTGATGCCATAGAATATGGGAATAACCAAACAAGCTGTAAAAATCATATATAACTAAATCAATGTATTACCAGTATTAACAAGCCAAGCTATACATCTAGATTACTGACATGGTAGAGAAATGATGGAAATTACAGTTTTATATTTGAGCAGTTTTCAGAAGTAAAATGTATAATAATGAATTAAATAAGTATTGGGGGAATGTATAACATCAAATTTCAATAATACTGTAGTTGATTTTATATGTTTTATAAATCATATGTGTACTTTTTATTTAGTAATCCAAGAACACTGCTTTATTTTTAAGTGATCTCATATAGAATTAACAGATTGTCATTAGTGATTTTTTTTCTGTTGTATATAGCTGGATCTTGCAGTTGTGAAATATCTCTTATAGATTAATAGTGACCTTTGTTTTAAAAAACAAAAACTCTTCTATTTTCAGTTGGATGGATTTATTGCTAGAAACTGGGCCAACCAGAAGTCAGCATTGGGAAGTGCTCTTGATCCACTTGCTGATAAAATACTCATCAGTGTCCTATATATTAGCTTGACATGTGCAGATCTTATTCCAGGTAAGAGCTCAAAAAAAATATTCAGTATTGTGGTAAGTTTCCTACAAAATTACATAGTCATACTCATAATATTTTTTTAACTGGCCCTGTGATTTGTTAGGTTTAAGGAGCTTAGTGGCAGGAAACACCCCCTACCAAAGTATATCAGCAACTGACTTGCAACTTATAGTTTTAATAATAGTTGCCTGGGCCTCGGAGGTTAAAATGATTTGCCTTAAAATCACTATGTGTCAGAAGCATGATTTGAACACACATCTTCTGTTTCACAGACTCTTCATCAGATATGTAATGTTCTTTCTGTCATAATAATATTGTGATCAATTCTATTAGGCCATGGATTTCTTTTGACCAAAGAGAATTTGATACAGAAGTTTTTCCCATTTAAATTTTTCATCAACCAAAATAATATAGTTTGGTTATATAGAACCATATTTGTTCTTTCTTAAAACTTAAACTGTAAGTCAGTTTTTATTTCTTTAGGAGACTGAATGCTCAAAATTTAAATATCTATCTCAGGTAAGTTTTTTTGGCAAACAATTCAGACTGTTTGCTGAGAGATACTACAAATTATTTTTCATACTATTTTTCCCCCAGTTATATATAAAGACAATTTTTAACTTTTTATTTTTATATTTTGAGTTCCAATTTTTCTTTCTCTTTCCTTCGCCTCCCTCCTACCTGAGATGGTAAGCTGTTTGATATTGGTTATACATTTTCAGTCATGCAAAACATATTACTCAAGTTGTGAAAAAAGACACAGACCCAAAGGGAAAACACACATACAAAAATGGTATGCTTCCATTTGCATTCAGACTCCACCAGTTCTTTATCTGGATGTGTATAGCATTTTTCATAATGAGTCCTTTGAAATTGTCTTGGATCATTGTATTGCTGAGAAGAATTAAGTCATTTACAGCTGATCATTGTACAGTATTACTATTACCATGTACAGCATTCTCCTGGTTCTGTTTAACTTACTTTGTATCAGTTCATGTAAGTCTTTCCCAGGTTTTTCTGAAAGCAGCCTGCTCATTGTTTCTTATAGCACAGTAATATTCCATCACAATCATATATATACCACAACTTATTCAGTCATTTCCCAATTGATGTGCATCCCCTCAATTTCCAATTCTTTGTCACCACAAACAGTTGCTTTAAATACTTTTGTATGGAAAGGTCCTTTCCTCTTTTTGAATTAAAGTAAACATCTGCATTTGTATTTTTTATATTAAACTTTTTCAAAGTAGTATCATATTTTCTGAAGTGCACATTACTGTGTATTTTTCCTACTTAAAAATGAGAACTCTAGAATTTTGAATATTTATGCTATTTTTCCTATCTGGATTACACAAAATTCTGTTCAACTCAACAGTATGTTCAATGTGTACCTACTGTGTGCAAGAAACTGTGCTAGTTACTGGCAATATAAAAAGTGAAAAACCTAGATGGCACAGTGGATAGAGTAATGGATTTGGAAGCAGGAAGGTCTGAGATCAAATCCTGTTTCAAAAACTTTGTAGCTGAGGGACCATAGACAAGTTACTCATCCTCTATCTGATTCAGTTTCCACCTTTAAAATGGGGATAAAAATAGCATTTACTTCCCAGGGTCATTGTAAAGGTCAAATGAGGTAATAAACGTAAAGCATTTTGCAATGTGGTAGAATCTGAAGATAGAAAAAGAAAAATTAACTAGGGCAAGTTACTTAGACTTCCCTTTCCTCGTACTTTAAAAGGCATTAATTCTTTGACCAATCTTCTTTAAAGGTTGTTACAAAGACTATAGAAGAACACCTAGTCAGACTTAAGTAAGGTATTGTTATTAGGAGAGGCCTTCTGTCCAGCAGTCAGTATATTTAAATATAGCCTTCCTCACAGTTCTGAGAGGCTCAGTTGTGTTTCCCTAACCCAGGAAATCAGTCAGTGGTTAAAGTGGGAGATACAGTATTTCTTAGAATCAAACCCTGAGGCAGCAAGAAGGAATAGTTAAAGACCCTGGACAGTGATATAGAAAACATTAAAAAAAATCTTTAAATAGTTGCTTCTGGGGCCTTTTAATCCTGCATACATCACTAGCCCTTGAGGACATCATGGTATCACAATACAGTGCAGTAACTGAGGTTTACAGTGAAGCCCTGAGGTCATTAAGAAAAGGTTATGGTCTATGTAATCTATTAAGATAGAGAAATGGTTAACCCATTCTAGAAAATTTTCCATGTACAATGATTAGAATTTAAATGTTTTGGCATGCAAGACAGTAAACTGCATTTAATTTGAAAATGTATAACACTTTCCCTGACTATACTGAGCAAATAGGGTGTTATAGATGCATTTTTTAATGTCATCAACTGGACAGAACCAACCTCTACCTGTGGATGGCTGGAGCTAAACAAAGCAGACTAGACAGGAGAATCAGGAATCAAAGAAGTTTACTTTGGGAAATGGCTTGCAAAGAGGCAGATTTGATGCAAGTGCCATGGTAAGAAGATACTTATACCAGTGGCTATGCAGTAAGCTGTAGGCCTGACAGTGAGGGTAACAGCAACAATGAGACAAGTTTTGATTCATGACAGATCTTCATGACTAGAACATGGGTACTTGTCCGAGTTTGTCTGGTGCTTGTCTGAGCTCAAAAAACACCTAGAGCTCATCAAAGCTGTATAATAATTATGTGATTTTACCAGTGTGAGTTCATCCAGTGGGTGAGTGCAAAGAATTGTTGTTATGCCAAGTTCAGGGGTCATAGTTTGCTTGCTGGGCCTTAGCTTTGGAAAACAGGGTGTTTCCTAATACCCTTACAATGTATATGTTAAGATGATTTCATTTTCACTTTTCAGTTTCACTTACTTACATGATTATTTCAAGAGATATAGTGCTGATTGCTGCTGTTTTTTACGTCAGATACAGAACTCTTCCATCACCAGTAAGTAAAAAAATGTACTTTATTTTAAAGTGAGATTATTTAAAACCTATATAGAGAAAAAAATTCTGTAAAGACCTGCAGTCCTAAAGTGTTACTCTGTCATACAGTGACGTCTATTTATTGAAATACCTTTGAGTGATGATTTTTAATCCCTTAACTAACTGATTCAGTTAGTGGTTTATTTTTTTTTAAGCATACATCATCACGCTTCATAAAAGATTAAAGTAATTGCTTAATAACATGAAAATACAACTAAATGTAAAAGGCACAGGAACTAAGTTTGAACATCACTGACTTATTAAAAATTGTCTTTTAAGGGCAAAAGCCAGCATGAACTTAATTCTGCTTAGGACTACTCTAAAGCATTTACCTGATCTCTAAAATCACCATCTAGATTCTAACTAAATATAATGGATTTTTAAAATGTCATTGACTTTACTGTTTTTAATTCTCCAAACTAAAAGTAGTTATTCTAGTAAGAAATAAAAACTTTATTAAACAGATATTTTATTATACATTCAATTTATTTAATCAAGTGATTGTTTTAATCTCTTGATTGAAAAAGCAGAACTCTGATATATGAGTATACCATTGCATTTATTTTTATCTTTTATTCTGTAGGTTATATATAAAATCTGATAATTTCTAAAAATGATCATTCTTTTCTTTTCAAAAACAAGCTAAACAGTCAAACTTTTATTATCACTTTCACAGCGAACACTTGCTAGATATTTCAATCCTTGCTATGCCACTGCTAGGTTAAAGCCAACATTCATCAGTAAGGTAAGGACAATATAAATTCTTTCAGTTCTTTTTATTATGCCCTTTTTTATCTCCTTTATTATTATGTTGTTCATTCCCAATGATAAAGATGCACTAATTTTTTTTTTTAATAATAATCAAAGAGAGAAACATTTTTTCGGTAGCATTTTTCTATATTAAGTGTAGGTCTTTGGATATGCTGGAGCTACATATGAAACATAGCTTCTCATTTAATGAATTGGCTAGCAAATGATACATGCTTATGACACATTAGAGGAAAGTGATGTCACTTACATACTTCTGTCTCACCCTTGTTCCTTCTCAAGTTCCTAGATCTTTGTCAGTCTTGAAGCTAGCTTTATTGGGAGATTAGGAATTTTAGTGAACTCTTTGAGGTAATTTATGTGTTTGAATTGGGGAGGGTGAAGAGTGGAAGGGTAGTTGCGGCTTGGACAAACAAAAAACATTTCTGCTGCCTTCCTGCAATGTAAACATCACATATAATCCACTTTTTATTTGTTACTAACACATGCAAAGGAACAGGAAAAAAACATTATTTCATAGCACACTATTAAAACATAACTATATGCCTAATTTGCTTTTCTAGATGCCAGGATGCATAAATTACATCATTTCATAGTAACCTTTACTTAGTAGAAATATGCTTTTTTTTTGGTACATTAAGATATTTTCATAAGGGTTATGTATGTACTTGGAACTGCTTCTCTAATAGTAACAATTTGATTGCTCTATCAATGCCCCATCCCCTCTTGGTTAGATTGGTGTCTGGCCTTGGAACAACTAATTGGTTTACAGGGGGATGGAAACCATATCCTTGTTCTTGTAAATACCATATTATAACCAACTTAGCTAATCTGCTCTAATGGGATTTTAATTTTATCTATATTGTTTTGGCTTCTAAGTGCTTTATATTCAGCAGCAATTGGAAGGGAGTAACACTAAATGGCAGGTGATTCAAGGAGGTATAAGGACAAATGTTTCAACGTCTTTTCCTTATAGGTAGGCCTCCAGGTAATAATATTAATAATAAGAATAAAATAGTTCATAGTATTTGTTATATACCCCTTTCATGATCACAGCAACCCTATAAACTTCTTGAGGGCAGGGACCATGGATTTTCCACTCGATTCCTTCCCCCTCCGCCACTCAACTTTTACTCCCATCACTTAGCACAGTGTCCTGAGTATGTGGATGTTAAATACGGTTTTGCTCTTGTTAGTAAAAACATCTTTTTGAAATTCTCTTTGTAGTTCTCTTCTTTTATTGTTACCTGGTTGGAAAAGTAGTAACATAATACAAATAACAAGGTGTTACAGTCTCCTAATAGTCTTTCCCCTTCTCTATACCACTTCCCATATATTTTCCTTCTTCGTCATTGTCTTTTCTCTATACTCCCAGTCACAGAGTCAGTATATTCTGTTTCCTTTTCTTAGTCCCTTTTCCATGCCCATATATTAGGGACATCCTCTCAACCCTAGAAAATTTGCTTCAGTAAGGGTAAGCAATGAAATGAATGTTTAACATTGTTGGGTCAGGGGATGGGGTGGTATAGTGAAAAGATCACTGAATTCAGAAATCCCAAAACTTAGGGTTTTGGTTCTGCTACTAACTTAATGTATGACTTCAGATAAATTATTTCATTTCTGTATTGCCCCCATTTAAACAGTAGAGATAATAATGCTTGCCCAATTCCTTCCATAGGGCAGAAACTGTTTTACTTTTGTTTTTGTATCCCCAGTACCTACCATAATACATGACACATAATAGGTAGCTTAATAAATGCTTGTTGATAGGGATATCCACATAAACTGAGATAATATGAAATCAATTTGAAAAATAAACAATTTACAAATGAAAAATGTTGGTTGGTATTATTGCCAGACTAATGCTATTCTCACATCTATATAGAGTAACCTTGCAGACAGGCATTCATTTGTAAACCCTCAATAAAACTAAATGGCTAAAATTTCTTTAAAAGAATAGTTGTATGCACCTACTCTCATTTTTATATCTAAATTTCTATATCAGGAATATTTCAGTTCAACATTTAACATTTGGTGGATGCTCTGTCTTAAAACAGGCAGTTTGATTGTATATTTGTCCGTGTACTACATAACTGAGAATAGATCTAGGTGGCCTTGATTTATTTTTTGCCTAAACATTTGTTTTTCTATAGGTGAATACAGCAGTTCAGTTAATTTTAGTGGCAGCTTCTTTGGCAGCTCCAGTTTTCAATTATGTTGACAGCATTTATCTTCAGATACTTTGGTAAGGTGAAATTTTAATTTATCACTGAGAATTTTAATGTAACTATCTTGGTAGTTTTAAAAATTATTTCATCTGTAGTGCTATCTTGTCAGCAGTATCAATAGTATTGATGATAATCTGTAGCATTGAAAATGTTCCAATTTAGGGGTTATCTAGGTGGCACAGTGAATAGAGCACTGGCCCTGGAATCAGGCGGCCTCCAGTTAAAATCTGGCCTCAGGCACTTGACACACAAACTGTATGACCTTGGGCAAATCACCTAACCTCAACTGCCTTGCCTTCCCCTCTCCAATAAAAGAAAAAATGTCCCAACTTTATAAGTACTAAGTGTTTTAGTAGATTGTGATATTTATGTGTACTTTCCAATTATGTGAAATTTTTTTAACGAACATAGCTTATATCAACAGATCACTTCCTTGCAAATAATCTCTCATAATATTTTCCTTGAAAAATAAGTTAATCAAAACTAACTGTAGACTGATTTTTAAACATGCCTATTTTTTGTTAAGAGAAAGTAATCATGTTATGCTTGAACCTTGATAATTTGAAACTAGTATTAGTATATTACTTTCTTTTAATGTTTTCTTCATTTGCATTGTCATGCAAGTATTATATGTGTCACTCTTGATTTTGCTTTATGCTGCATCATACATACAAATGTGAAGTTACTAATTGGGGCAGCTAGGTGGTACAGTGGATGGAATGCTGGGTCTGAAGTCAGAAAGACCAGCATTCATATCCAGCCTCAGACACTTGCTTTGTGACCCTGGGCAAGTCACTTAACCCTATTTGCCTGTAAAATGAGCTGAAGAAGGAAATGGCAAAGCACTTTAGCATCTTTGTAAAGAAAACCCCAAAATGGGATCACAAAGAGTCAGACACAACTGAAAACAACTGAACAAGAAGTTAGTATTAATGATTGCCATACAGTTTTCAAAGTCATCCATTCCATCTTTCAAATATTTGATTGTGTTTGATGCATATAACACAAATCTTTTTTTTATGCTTAAAAGATCATTTCACTTCATCTTTTGAAAATTATGCCAACTAAACTTTAGTTAAGAAACTTTCTGTTAACTGATGGCAAATCCTGACATTTCATTATCTCAGGGCTTATTTAATATGAAAAAGGAAGTTTAGTGTAAGGCAGCTATATTTTTTTATAATTGTTATAATTTATTTCCTTTTTCTTCTTGCTTCCTCTGCAACAAAAGGTATTTTACAGCTTTCACCACAACTGCGTCAGCCTACAGTTATTATCATTATGGCCGGAAAACAGTCCAGGTGATAAAAGGCAAATAAATGTCATCCATCATTATTAGCTGGGAAGCAGTAAGACATCTACATCAGAACCAGATGGTAATCTACAGGAGTCTCCCTTTTTTGTTAGTTTGGAAAAGACTTTATCAAAACATAAACCATGTCAGTGTCATCCCAATTGAAGTCAAGTGCATTGAAATAAGCTTAAATCATGTACTGTACATATGTGGAATTTTCCAATGTATTTTTAAATAAAAATATAATTTGGAATTTTTTATCTTATATTTCTTAGAGTAATTTACAATTCACCAATTATTGTTAGTCAATTTTAAATTTTTTTAAAGCGATGTTTCGTAAAAATATAGTCTATATCCAGGTTCCCTTGTTTATTAAGTAGAATTTTCATTCTTAAGAAAGTGTTATATATTACCAGGACGGTGAAAGGGAAAGGAATTAGATTTTAATGTGAACTGAAGTAAATAGTTTTATTTTTCAAATATCTGCCCTGTAGGTATTGATATGAATATGTCATTTGTTAGTTTAGACTGGTGATGTGTAATGACAAGCTAAGTTATCAGGAGTTTTTAAGATGCAGTGTGTTTTGAAAATAAAATCAAACACATACTGAGGTTCATGTTGAGTTTAGTAATAAGTCTTCTAAAATCTTTGATGCCTAATAGTTTATTTGTTATTTATGTCAGGATAATGAGTAACAGAATAGTTATAGCTTATAATATAGGGAAGGATATATCTATTACTGTTTGCTACCTAAGGATCAATGATTACTTTATAACTTTGCACTATGTTCCTAAAATAGACAAGTTTTCATAGAAACTTTTCATTAGAACTTGTATTCATATGATATGTAAATAATAATTTAAAGATGTGTATTTTTGCAAGGTTTTTTTTTTTAATTTAAGGAAATCTTGTTTTCATGAAGATGATAATAAAGGAATAAAATAGCAGAAAATACTCTTGTTTCATCAAAAGCCTACTGATTTCCTTGATGCTGAATTACCAACAAATCAGTAAACTCTTTACAGGGTACGTGGATCACTGGTAAACCAAAACTGAAATCTTCATAAAAATAAACTGGAAAAGTAGAGTTTGACAGATTATTTTGGTTGCTGCTTTCATTGCTGCATTAAGAGGTATGTAGGTGGTATAGTATAGAGAACACAGATCTGGAAGCAGGAGGACCCAAGTTCAAAAATCCAGCCTTAGAAACTCATAAGCAAGTCACTTAATGCCTTCCTCAGTTTCCTCATCTGTAAAATGAGTATAATAATAGCAAAATGAGATAGAATTTGTGAGATACTTTGCAAACCTTAAAGTACTGTATAAATGTTAGCTATTATTGTTATAGAAAGTGATGAACCAGGCAGTGGTTCTCAACCTTCCTAATGCTGCAACCTTTTAATACTCGTATGTGGGCAGACCTGCCTGGAGACCAATAGAGGAGCGATGTCTTGGTTCCTAAGACCATCGGAAATATGTGTTTTCTGATGATCTTAGGTGACCCTGTTGAACCCGAAAGGGGTAGTGACCCACAGGTTGAGAACCGTTCCACTAAAGCATTGTTTCAGCAATTTAATAACTTTCTGTGTATTTCCTTCCCTATCTTGGGTTAAGTGGTAAGCAACAAAATGTTGAACTTTCCACCTTTTTTTTTTTTTTTTAAGGTTTGTCCTTTGGATATAGGTAAATTTTTATTGCTTTCTCTGTAGGCCTTACTTTAAATACACACGCGCGTGTGCGCACACACACACACACACATCCAGACTTCCAAAGGAAAGGAACATGAACAAGTTGGACTTTCGATAGTAGAACTATAGATATCTCATTATCTATAAGGAACAATTTTAAAGAATTACAATAAGTTGACTTTAGATGGAAGATATTAGGAAGAGGAACGCTAACACAAATCATATATTCAATATGCAACTTATTGCTGTAGATAATGGGCCCAGCAGCCTTTTGTGTGAAAAAATGTTCCCTTCTGATGTTTACTAGCTCTTCACTTCCCAGAGCATCTGACTGACCTTTAGCTGCTCTGACCCAACTTAGAGCACAAGTGAACCCCTTGACCACAAATATTGACGTTTCTTTGTGCCGTTCTGCTGAATTTTGGCTGATTTTAAATCTAATTCAGTTATAGAACTATAGAACTGAACTGTAAGGTAGCATCAGACTAGGGTAAGATTTGAGAGGCACACCGTCCTTGTTTCCATTCTCTCTGCTCATGTACTGTGTATTACCTTGCCTGGGTATTTTTTTTTTTAAATAGATCATTTTCACATAGGTAGGATATGTGAGAGAACTGTTTAATTAGTGGGAGCACAGATGGTATGTTTTGATTATATGTTAGGAAGAAAAGGGGGTTTGGACCAATTTCTAAAATATCTTAAAATCATGTACTGTATTGCTTGTGTAACTTGTTTATGAGTACAAATCCTCAGATTACCTTTTTTTCATGTAGCTCTTTAAAACGTTTTATGTCTGTAAAAAGACCATGTAATTCAGCTGTTTGCTATGAAAGTATGTTATGGCATTGATTCTATCACTTTACAAATGTAAGTACAGCAGTTTGAAGAAAGTTTTTTCCTGTACAAATGCATTCAAAAGCAGTAAAACAAACTCAGGAAATATAGCCACCATTAAAGACTTTAAACAGTATTTACTTATTCCCATATTTTTGTGAAGGTGAGAAACACTAAGAACAAATCAAAACCATATGGTTTGTAAGACTAGAAAGGGAATTGTTTTTAGCTACAGGTATACTTAAGAATGTATTTTGTCCATATTTAATACATGAAAACCCCAAAATGTCTTCTTGCTTCCTGTTTTTTACTAGTAGATTAGATCTTTTTTAGAATCTTTTAGGCTGAAGTTCATAGAAGTAGGCGTTGCTTTTGTCAGGTACTAAGAATAGAGGAGATAACCTTTGTTGTGTCTCTGGAAAGTAGTTGGTCCTGGTGTTTTGTTTTTGAATGTAGGATATTTTAGCTATGGAAGTGAAGTTGATATAACAGGAATCCTGTCTACCCCCAGCTAACGTTGGCACAAATCTATGAAATATTCAAGGGCTTTACTAGTATCAGATTGCACTTAGCAGACATCGAGTAAATGTTGAATTGAACTAAATTACTACACCTAGTACTCAAGACAGTGTGGAAAGATGGTATGTCTGTTGTCTAAGAATTAACCTAGCTGAGTTTGGAGAAAGACCTGTCACCAGTTTGGCAAGAGGGTGAAAATTATGTCTTATAGCAAGTCTCAAAGACTTATCTATTATACTATTTACTACTAGCTATAGTACTTAATTCACATGATTGTTGAGAGTCTCAAAAGAGATAATGCCTGTAAAGCAGCTTTCCAAGCCTTAAAGCACTATATAAATTGTCAGTTCTTATCATCTAGACGTCATTGAAAGGAGTGCCTGCATGCAATGAACTTACAGGTTCTTGAAGTATAAGGTAACCTGCAGTTATTTGGGGAGCTCTGGGAATGACCTTGTGTTGTACATAAAACTACTTCCCTCAATCTTCTAACTATTCCCAGAAGTGGAGTAGTCAAAAAGGAAGATTTGGAAACAAGTGATCACATTCTTTAGCCCTCTGGAAGCAAGTCAGTAGTGTTCATAGTGACAAATCATAGGATCATAAATTTATCACTAAAAGGGACTTAGAGACTGTCAATCTCTTCTTTTCTCCCTTGGTAGGACTTTGACCTAACTTGATCAAAGGTTGCCAGTTTTCTAGGGTGAGCTTTTAGGCGAAGGCCTTCTTGATACTTCATCTCAAAGACTAATTAAAAGTCTGAAGTTTTAATGGATAGTCAAATGCTGGGTTTTTGTAAGAGACAAGATGTGTATCATATTGTTCTGTATGTCTTGTTTTGCACTTCTTGTAAAGACACACAGATAGTATAAAGGTGCTGAGTAACAGCAGTCCACTTGTGCTGCACAAACCTGCAAAAATGAATAAGAAACTTGGCTTTGTTGTAAATGTAGTACATGCTTTTCTCCATTCACTTGTTCTGGTTAGACTCAGACCTGCTTTGTTAGATGCCAACACACACACATTGTATGTTGTACTTGGTGAAAGCCCATGCAAGGGATGCTCCCTAGCTATGGCATAGATCTCTTTCAGCACTGTCTGTTTCTCTGCTCTGTCTTCAGGGTGGTAGATAAGCTGATACATGCGCACCACTGAATTGGGTGCACACCAGTGGATGAGTGCAGATGTATCAGTGGTCTCAGACACCTCCTGGAGTTTAGGTGGGTCTGGGATGGTGTCTTCTCCACTGAGGCCAGGGCACCGGCACCGTGATGATTTCTGGAGTATATCACATGGAGTTTGGAGATGCTTACAAGGATGATAATCACAGAGGATATCTTGCTTAACTACATCCTTCCTTTCCTCTTCCTCCTCTTCACTGTAATCATCCAGCATGTAGATTGGAATCCCTATGACTGAAGCACTTGGCTTATGTCTCTCAGTGGTAGTCTGTGCCCTTTGATTGGTCTGAGGAGTGCTTACCATGTGTGGAAGAGAAGGGATCCTGGGGTGCTTCCTAGGGAATGGGGTAGAGTCTGAAGTAGGTACTGAGATACCTGGTGCAATAGTAGATTGACTAAGCAAGTTTTTCCTAATAGCATTTTCTTCCCTTAGTTTTGTTGGAGCTGTTCTTCTAGCACTGGGTGGAATGGCCAAGTCACCAGGACCTACTGTACTGACTGTGGTAGGGATGATTGCTATCCTTCCAACACTTTGGGTAGGCAGAGCAAATTTTAGTGTATGAAAGGTAGCTTTCTTGCTCAGGATGGAATTTTCCTTTGTAATGTTAGGTGTCCCTAAAGCAGGAAATGCTGTGGGCTCTGTTTTGTGGAAATTAGGAGAAGCCAGCGTAACTGGTTGATTTGATCCATTTAATGGTTTGTTAGAGGAATTGTTATCAGCACTGCTTTCCAAGGAAGGAGGGCTTGATATGATGAAGGTTGTGTTTCTTTTAGAAAGACACTTGCTGTACAGCTCGGAGAGGGAAAGAGAAGATAAAAATGTACTGTTGGGGTCTGCAGCTGGAGTACAAAGAGTGTCGTTGGACCTAGGAGAGTGAAACAAACCAGTTAGAGAACACTTGAAATCAATGTTAGCTTGATGATAGATCAATGCATGGACTAAGCAGGTGGTTTTGGTATGACTTAAGGAGCCCTAAAGAGTCCTCTCCCAAAAGATCTCAGATTCCTACATCTGTCATTCCTTTGGGTGAAGGCCCCTGTTGAAGTAAAATGTTCTATGAAGAGAAACCTGTACTAAGCTATTATCAGCCATAAACACCTTAACCGAATTTATCCAATAAGCTTTGGAACAATGGTAGACTATAGGAGCAGTAAACTTTGCTAGGGAAGTGTGGAGTGAATGGAAGGAAGGTCACATAATGAGGTGCTGCCTAGGAGATAAGGCTATTCTGGGTATGGGAGTAGGTCAAGAGCTCTTTGAGTACCTAGGAGCTAGTATGGATGGATGCCTTGAGATCCCAATAGGGAATTGAAGAACCACTACCAGTGAACATCCCCCTACTGCACAGATGCAGAGAGGAACAGCTCTGAACAAAAGGCTAGAGAGACCACCGACACCATACACTTAACTTTTAACTTGTCTGGTAATTGAAGGGGTAAGGACATGATGAGGAAGCAAAAGTCAGTTCAACTTTTATCACAAGAAATATTAGCTTTTCTCACCTGACCTTTATAAGAACTATAAAGTGGGACTTATTTGTTTTGATTACTTTATCATCTATTTTCCAGGAAATGATGAGCAAATTATTAAGTGGAAGTAACATCATGAGGTGTTTGTATGAAGGAGGGAATGTTAAGAGTAGATGATTTCTAAGTGCCCCTTTTAGCACTACTATTGCATTGATTAAGTTCCATCCTTGGATCCAGTCCTACTCTGGTGGATCATCATTTAGACATGGAAATGACCCAGGTTTCTCAAAGGCTGTGCCCAAAAGTGGCAAATCCTAGAAAATTGAAAAATTATCCTTACTTAAATTAGACTTTTAAGGTACTTTTTGATCCTAGGAAAAGTTAACCTTTTAACCATGGCTCTATCTCAAAATTTCTTGTTAACACCCAATGGTAATTAAGCTTATTACATAATTTTCAGTAGGAAGAGCTAAATTTGAGTCAAAACAAATGGAACATTCTTTTTTAGAATTTTTCAAAGGGCTTCATTCCATACTTGAAGGATCTGAAATTCTGTCAGTGTGCAAACTCCTTCCACTAACATGGATGATAGCTCCTCAATCCATCAATCCACAAGCATTTATTAAGCACTGCCTAACTGAAACACTATTAGGGGATAGGAATCCAAAACCCAAAGTCTAAATCCCTTTTCTTAAGGAGCTTACATTCTATCAGGGAGAAATGTATAAAACTAAGTCTTTTTTATTATTACATGATGAAGTCCTGTATCCCACTTTACTATGATCAGTCTGGAGCAAGAAATCATAGTATTTATATTTGTGGGTTAATCAATTCTGGGATTTTGGACAGTTGAAGAATGATGCTAATAAAGACAATAATTCCTAAGTAGCATGTCCCATCAGAATAAAGTCATTTAGCATACAGATTATTGAAGGGTTATATGGGCTCTAAGTTTGAATAGGATGCATTGATGATGTGGTGAGAAGTCTGGGGATCCTACTTTCTCTTTGTAATTAGGCATTGATATCTGAAAAACAGTGACAAAGGACTGTGTTGATGCCTTACCCAGAGGAGTAATCAAAATACTTACATGCTGTTTAGTACTAAAATCCTAGGTGGAACAATACAAATAGAATATAAAGTAATAACGGCAATAGGAAAACACAGAAATAATTTGCGTAAAAGCTATTAGTAAAGATTAAGCCTTAGCTGAGGCCCCTCTACAATAAAGTTTTTTTCCAATGAAATAATGGAACCAGTTACCTGCTCAGGACCATTTTCTTAGAGAAGAGCCAAGACAAGTCACAGCTACAAGTTAAAGGATTGCCATACAGATTGATGAAAATGATCTGGGAGGAATCCAGAGCCCAAGGTTGGAAGGAACTCAAATTGCAGCTGAAGTACAAAAAGTAAAGGATTAGAGAAAGAGGGCTAGGTATAAATTATTTAAGATAGTTTTATTATTGTGGTTATTACAAGGTTAATAGAAAAATTGTATCAGCAGACTTTTGTTGAGTCATAGGTCCATCTTTACCATTAACCAGCTATGATCTTCAAGTCACCTAGTACCTTTGTGTCCTACTTTTTACTTTGGTCATATACCAATTCTTACCTCAGATCCTTCTGGGGAGAATCAAATGACATATCTATGAAAAAATCACTTTAAAAACAATAAAACAAATTATTATGGAATGAACACTCAAATTTGTGGTTAACAAGACTAATAATGGATTGAGAACCTACACTATCCCAGATGATAGCCTCTAACACTTCAACATTGCAATGTCATTTTAGAAGTGTTATTTCAGATTAACAATAGTTGACCCTATTTTATTTTATTTTTCCCTTAGACTTTCTTAGGGTCAAGTCATCCTACCAACTGCACAGACACGGATACTGTGTATGTAGAGAGAGAACCCTGGAATTTAGTAGAAGTGGATCAGGCTAGATCACATTTGGGACAAGTGCAAGGTGCTTTCGGTGTTTGCTAATTACTGTGTACAATGAAAGCCTTCCTTTTTTACACCAATGTTCTCCCAGGAATGAGAGGTGACTCCCAATAATGGAATGCCTTATTTCAGGAGAAATAAAATTTCAAATAGCTCACAAGCAAGTGGAAAAATGTTCGGTGTACATATGTAGGCTGTAGCAAATTTCTTAGAATTATGTGTTTGAGAACTGGCATAAAAGACATTATTAAAGACATGTGTGACCAGAAAATGAGGGATGAGTAAATGATGTCACAAAGATATGCGACAAGAGCTGGACAACTTAATTGTTGCACAGGTTTGGAAGAACAGAGGAGTTGCTCAAGGGCAGTTTTGGGAATCACCAAGTGTAATTGCCTACACAGTTGGCAACACATCTGTGATTTCATGGCTCAGGCCCAGTAAATTGCCCAAGGCACGTGAAGGCCAAATGATTCTCCCAGGGCCCTGTAGCTAAGAGTCAAAGGAGAGACTTGAAGTTGGATAATGCTGACACCCAGTCTATTCCCGCTGCCTCTTGTACTGGCACCCCCGAAATAGAAAAACCAGGTGAAGGCCGGTAGTACATTGGGCATATCTTACGTGGGATACAATATGGACGAGAAGCCTACTGAATGAAAAGTCACAGAGAGGCAGTGACCTGCATCACTGGTGGGTCTGCCTATATATAGTGAAAGACATCTCACCATTCCAACAAAGAAGAAAAAAAGCCATAAAAAAAAAAGTATCTGTTCTTACTTCTGTTCACTCAGGACTCAGTTCTCTTCCACTAGAACTGTCTGGTTAGCTAATATCTTAGCACGTGCTAATAGGTTGCTGTATTGCCCCTTTGAAGTAATAGCTAATGGGCCTCCAGAAGACCATCCACAAACATACACCAAAAATTACTGTAATGCCAGGCATTTTTACTGGGAAGCAAGGAGCCTTTTTTTTTTAAGAGGGGAAAGGGAAATTTGAAAGTTCAGCAGTCACTTCTTAAATATACAAGTAGTACCAGTCCTAGGTCTCACCATTCCTTTTTACCCTTCCTCAGATTCATGGTCCCTTCTCCCCTTCTTTCCCCTGTTGGCATATGCTCTGTTTCTAGTTTTTCATGCCTCTGAATTCTCCATAGTTTCAGTTTTTTCTCCCCAAACTACTACTTACTCATTTATTATGGATGCAGTATTCTCATGTGTGGTACCAGGCACTGAAGGGTTTTACACCAATACGCCCACACATTCCTAGGTATGGGGCTGCTAAACTGGAACAGCACATTCCCATGTAGGAAAACTGGAAACCTTACCCTACCATGCTATTTCTAAGTCAGAACTCAACAATGACCCTGAAAGCTATGCTGCCAGAAGCTAAAATAAACCTGAAAATAAATCTTTATGCAAGCTGAGGCTAAGATTTCAGATTCAAATCACTGCACACATAATCTGTGCCTTTAACTAGGCTGTGATTCCCTTTCTAGACTTAACAACAAAGATGGATAGCTTAGATTGGCTTTAATTTCCAGTGTGGCCTTTCTGGAGAAAGGGATGTCACAACAGTATAGGAACTATTCTGGATATGGCTGACTGAGGCAACTTGCAACTGCCTACGTGGCATAATCTGTGGGATCTGTGAAGGCTCTTGCCCACAAATAATCTCACCAATTCAGATGTCAAGTGTCTAATGTCTCCCCTTTAGTGATTGTGTCCTTTGAATTAAGTGACTCTCCAGGTTCTTTTAAAATGGAAAGATCTCAGACTAGAGAGAAAAGGAATTTCCTCACTCCCTTTTTGTGGATGCCATGACAACCTGAGACACTGATGTGTCCATAAAAATAACTTGGCATAAATGGAAGGTATTAGATCATTAATGCCTTGGGATTTTACAAATGCAGACATACAAACAGTAAGCATACGGATCTGACATCGCTCTGAGAAACACTTACTTTTGGAGTAGAAGAGATTGTAAATGAGGAGTATCTTCAAATATTTCTGTTTTAACAAAACTCAGTGCTTGAGAGTCTTGACAATCCAGAACTCTCAGGTTAGGTGTAGCCTTGAATATTTCCCCATCAAGGTTTTTCAGTCTTGCCATCTTCTTAAGGTAGAGGGACCTGAGGTTTGGTATGTCCCTGATCCATCCTAGCTGGACTGAAACACAGAGAGAAAACTCTTTATTGACCATACAAAGGGAAGCAAAAAGGAAGGAGCACTAAAAAGGAGTTAGTTTAATTTAAAACAACAAACACCAATGGTAATAATTTCATGAATATGGGAACTAATCAGAACTCTAAAGTGAAACTCAAAAGACATTTTAGATTCCCTAGCCATTAGTCTAGAATCTCAACTAGAAAATATGGCTTATGAGAAGGACTAGATCCAGAAATCAAAAGCAATCACATCTCATTTGATTCAAAGAACTGGAATCCAGTCCAACATCCTATCAGAATAATAGGCTCATGAGAGATCCAGAGCTGAAAGAGACTCGGAGTTCATCAGTCCAAATCCCCTCATTCTACTGAGGAAGAAATTGAGGTGAAGTGACTTGTCCAAAGTGACTTGTTCACACAGGCAGTGAATAGCATTGACAGAATTCAGAGCCTTGTCCTCTGATTTCAAATCCAGCCCCATTTTTTATCCAAGATAAAACTGAGGCTTAGAGAGGTTACTTGCTGAGTGTTACTCTGCTAGTAAAGAGAAATGAGGACTAAAACCTAGACTTCTGACCTCCAGCCCACTGTCCTTTCTCCTCACATCATAGTGAAAAAACTAAAGAAAAAGCAAACTCAGCACAGTTCTCCCAAGTAGCTAATAATATGCAGGTATGAAATGCAATGGGGTAATGAGTGGAAATAAAGGAATGGGGAAGAGCAAGTAAAACAGGCAAACTACTTTTTGTTACTTTTTGATTGATTTTATTTCCTGGATTCCCAGCAAAACCAAAAATTTCACTGGAGTTCCATTCCATTTCCTAAATTCTCTTGCTTCTCTTAAGTGGGATTTATGGTGGGAAAAAAAATCTGCTTTCCTTGAGAGTAATTTGTATCAATAAAGATAACAACAGGCATTTGTATTGTGCTTTAAGATTTGTAAAATATTTTACTTATGTTATTTCATTTAACCTTCACAAGAACCCTATTTTGTTGTTTTTGTTGCTGTTCAGTTGTGTTCAGATTTTTGTAACCCCATTTAGGAATTTGTTTGGCCAAGTCACTGGAATGGTTTGCTGTTTCTTTCTCTGGCTCATTTTACAGATAAGGAAACTGAAGCAAATAGGGTTAAGTGACTTGCCCAGGGTCACACAGCTAATAGGTGTCTGAGGCTGAATTTGAACTCAGGTCTTCCTGACTCCAGGCCTGATGCTCTTATCCACTGCACCACCTAACTGCCTCAAAAACCCTATGAGCTATGCACAGTTATCCTCATTTAACAGATGGGAAAATCTAAGGCAAAGACAAATTAAGTGATTCACCATAAGACAGTATGAGGTGATATTTGAACCCAAATCTTCCTCACTCAAAGTCCAGTATTCTCCTTCTCCACTAGGCCAACTAAACAAGGAAGTATAGGAAAGGATTGGTCCTCCAGTGGTCTGAACTGAAGTGTACAAACCCAGCACTGAGTCTATCGAGGCCATCAAGTAATAATTATTTCCTGAGCACCTATTAAATTTTGAGCCATTACTGTATGTATATATGTGAATATGTATTTAGTTAATAATAGCAATTTTGTTCTATGCCTTCCTTTTCATCCCCTTGTGATACCACACACACTTTTATGTTCATATATATTTATTATATGTGTGTATGCATGTGTATATAGACACATAAACACACATGTATGGAATCTTCCTGAATCTAAGGCTAGCCCTCTCCCCATGATGCCACTCTGGACACTCTGGTTCTGAAGCAAGAAAGATATGAATACAAAAGTATATGTGTGTGTGTGTGTACAGATATACATACGTGTGGACACATGTGAATATGTATAAATATAATTATAATTCTATATAAATAAATGAGTCTATAGAAAATAGATAATATAATATAAGTATATACTCACATAATACATATGTTTATGTATGTGTATAATATATATCATCTATAAATACATGCTTATGCACACACACACATATATATATATATATATATATATATATATATACCAAACACACACACTAGGGGGGGAGGTGTATACTTTTATAGCCACATCTTTGCTTGAGAGCCACAATGGCATCATGGGGAGAGGTCTGGCCTTGGAGTCAGGAAGACCGGAGTTCACATTCTGCCTCAGATATACACTGGCCATTTGACCATGGGAAAAGTCATTTCACTTCTCAATGCTCCCCAAAGTTACCTAAGTTGCAGATGAGTAGCATCAGTGAAAAGGGTTTTTACACACCAGAAATTCTCCACTATAATGTTTATTGTTTAAATCCCAGTCCCATTCCTAGAAAATTCTTCAGACTTACTTTCTGGAAGAAAAGTACCACTCAGATCCAATACTTCCATGCTATTCAGAGGTGTCTTTTCTCCAACTTGGCCTAATACTCTCTGAGCAAAGGCTGACTCTTTAATTCCTTCTTGGTCATCTTTTCCCAACAGGGTGGCAGACAGGTTAAGGAAGCGTAGGGATGGAAAGCAGGAAAATGCCCCAGATTGGATTTCCAGGATAGGATTTCCCACAAGTGAAAGCCATGTCAGGTTCTGCAACATGGTCTGGCAGCTGGGCATGGATGAGAGCTTGTTGTAGCTTAGGTCGAGAGTTTCAAGGCTCTCAATGACAGGAGTTTCCCCCCAGTGAAGCTCTTGGATCAGGTTGTTCCTCAGGATAAGAACTTGAAGATTGGAGAGGTCCCTCAGGTCCTGATCTCTTAGTTCCTTGAGCTGGTTGCTGCTTAGGTCTAAGCTTTGCAGTGTCCTTGGCAGACAGGGAGGGAAGCTTTCAAGGCTTCTGTTCACTAGAAACAAGGTGGCTGTTGTTGTCTTATTGTACTCCTCACAAGATAAGCTAGAAAAACTGAGGTTGTCCTCCCAGGGACCAAGCTGGGCAACTTGAAAAAGAGTTGCCATTGCCTTTGGCACAGCAATACCTTCTTTGCCTGGTGGGCTGTCAGGTGCTGCCCAGCCCAGCTCCATCATGGAAAGCAGCAGAAAGTACAACATCCTGTGGTTTCAGTAGCCTCCAAATATGAACCTTTTGGGGAGGGGGAAACAAAGACCATCAGAAGAAATAGCAAACACATTTGCTGTTCAGTGCCTAGAAGTAGTTTCTTAGTAAAAGGCTCAGGTGAAGCAGGGAATGTACACCAACTCTTCTAAAAAGCCCAGAAGAGAAAGCCATCGCTATAATCTTAGAAAAGCATGAGACATTTTGACATGTGGAACGTCAGACCTTAAAGACCCAAGGTTAACACCCTCACTTTCTAGGTGGAGATCATTTCCTAAAAATCCCTGAGAACCCTATGTATCAAGCTAAACCATTAAGCTGGCACTCCCCTGGGCTCAAACAGTGGGGCCTGAAAACTTGATGAACCCAGGAAAAATCCTTTCCCTGCACTAGGGGCTGGGAGGAGAAACCATGGATTAAATTCCAGGGTCTGTGGGAATGCAGTCTATTTTTTTTTTAATTTGCTTAAAAATTATGAGCTTGGCAAGCATCAACAAACACAAACATATCCTTATATGAAACCGTGAGTCTGCTTTTTGGGTTTTCTTACGGCATATAATATGTTTAACATCATAGCACCAACTCTACCCTGTTTAACTCATCTCCTGAGTGTCCTTCTCACCTCTGGGAGATCTTTAAAATGTTACACTACTGCCCTTTTTTGGCATCACTCTCTGTCTTTTCCTGTCTTTCCCCCTCTGCCCGACCCCCCAAAATGCCCTTCTTTGTAGAGCCCAGTCTATTTTTGTCGTAGTGTTATTTAATGAGACCCTTTGTGTCACATTTTAACACAGGGGTTCCTTTCTGCATTATGTGTCTCAGGCTTCCCTTCTGTGAGGTGAGGAAAGTAATCCTAGAGTCAGCAGACCCCAGTAAGTACTCCCAGAAAACATGGACCCCTCAAGGAAAGGCTTTACTTCCCTTTCTCAGTCTCTGAGGGACGGCTTTAGAGCTTCTGTGAGAGGAAATCATCATATCAATGTCACACGTACCTCTTTAAGACGAGTAGTTTAAATATCATCATTATAAAAATTAACATGTACAAACCACTCTAAGGTTTGGAAAGGGCCTTATGCATGTTAACCCATTTGAGCCTCAGAACACTGGGAGAGAGGTGCTCTTATTCCCATTTTAAAGATAAGGAAACTGAGTCTAAGTGATTAGCTCAGTCATACTGGCAAGATTTGAACTCAGGTCTTCCTGACCCCAAGGCTGGCACTTTACCCACTCCATCACTTAGCCACCTAACTAGAGACAGACTTAGAAATACACTAATTTGCTCAATGCAAGAGAAACAGTAGATAAGGCATTTGGCCTTAGAATCAGAAAGATGGAGGTTCCATTCCTGCGTCTGACACTTCAATCAATCAATCAACCAGTAAACATTTATCAAGCATCTGCTATGGGCCAGGCATTGTACTAAGCCCTGGTACTTGACAGTTATGTGACCAAGGGCAAGCCCCTTCATCTCTGTGAGCTTCTGTTTGCTCCTCTGTTAAATGGGGAGATAGACCTCACAGGGTCAATCCAATGAGACAATGTCTCTAAAATGCTTGCAAATTGTACTGTGCTATATAAATGTAAGTAATTATTAAGGAAGGTGAGCAAAGAAACCCCTGGCATATGGGCTTTGGAAGCTAGCTACTCCCTCAGTCCTGCTATCAGTATCTGCACTAGCTGACAATTAATGCTGTTAATTGTGCCCCCAGCCTCTTTCTCTTTGTTGCTCATTGGGAAGCCTGAGACACATCTAATTATACATTTGACTCTAGGGAAGCCAGTTCCACCATCTGGAACTCAGTTTCCTCCTCCATTAAATGAGAAAACTGGGCGGGATGATTTCTAAGGTCCCTTGCCGTTTCTACACAACACAACCACCATTCTAGAATCGCTGTTCTTGAGAGTGAGGTAAGGACAGAGTCCAAGAAAGAGTTCATTTACTTTGTACTCACCGGGCAGACACCTTTTGAAGTATGTGGCCCTGCAGTCCTCCTTAGACTCTCTCTGCTCCTTTAAAAAAAATAGATTTGACAAAGGACTTGTTAGTCAGCCAGCAACTTTGTTCACAACCCCAGGGGCAGCTCTTCCCTACTCTCCCCATCCACATCCTTTCTGCCCCTCCACCCATGGTTAAGTGGCAGAGCTTACTCCAGCCCTCCTGAGTCCCTCCTCCTTTTCCTCCTGGTCTTCCTCCCTCTCGGAGCTTTTGCATGATTAGCTCCTCTCTCCTTTAACCACTGGCCCCTCCCCGCCTTCCTCTGTGGCTAGCTCCTTTCTGAGTCTGTTACAGCTTCCCAATCTCTTTTGCTTCTCACATTGCCTGAACTCCCTGGGAGTGAAATATGAAAGGTTCCTGCTCTCAGGATCAGGGTTAACAAGGGTCAATGGGACTGGGTGGTCAGGCAAGAGCAGCTTCATCACTGTTTCTGTGGTTGCTATTTCCCTGGGAGAAGTGGAAGTTAAATGGTGAGAATGGTGAGAAAATGGTGGGAAAAGAAAAAAAAAACCCTCTTCCTTTTTACCCAAGGCAGGACATCCAAATGTCAATCCTGAATGAACTCTGTGTTCAGTAGAGTCTGGTGCAGGCCTGAAACAGACACCAAGAAGATGATGAGAGTCCCTTAGAAGTGTCTTCTCCATAGCTGACACCTAAAAAACACTTATTGATTGATTTGGTTATGTGCAAAGTGGGAGGAAGAAAAAGGAGGAAAGAAGAAATGCAGAGAGCTCTGCTCAGAAAGTTACTCTCAAAAGCCAGGATAATAAAAGAGCATTAAACAATTGTAGCCTGTTTTCAGCATACATGTTCAGATGTGTCGTACTCATTTTGCAGTGGAAATCTGTTACTAGATGATATATCCAGATTTCCTTTGTGTTTTATTTTATTATTAATCTACAAGAAATATGATACATTTGTGTAATTCCTAAGATCAGAGTCAATAGTCAATAAACATTTATTAAGTACCAACTGTGTGTCAGTACTAAGCACTAGAGATACAGATATAAAAAAAAAGTCTTTGTCCTCAAGGAGTTTACAATCTAATGGATTATGCTTGCCGCCTAACCAAAAAAATCACATTAACTCAAACTGGACTAGGTCACATTGGACATGTTTAATAGTGATATTTGTACATTGTAAGTGCCAGGGAGGTGAAACTGGTTTTTAGAAATGTAATGGTTTTGCTTTTAATTTGTTTAAAAAAAAAAAAACAAAAGAGAACAGTTCCGCATAAAAAGAAGAGAAAAAGAGGACTATATGTGAAACTACAAATCCTTATTATATACAGCTTTCTTTTAAAAAAATACAATAAATTCAATGTTACTTTTTTATTTTTGCAAGTATTAATTATTACTCCCACCTACTGCTCCTCAAACTGAATACAAAAATCTTCTATTAAATAAATAATAATAGAAATAAATCCTTTATTTATAAAAAATAATAAGAACAAATATGCAAAGCTATCTTGCTAATGTTTCCCTCTGTTCTCCCTTTCATTCACTTCTGTTCATTCTTTAAAAAATGCTTTAATGACCCTCTTTTGTTTCTTTTATTTATTTGTTTTTAGCAACACTAACTCTAGCTTGAAATGGAGCTAGCTAAACACTAGTTTACCTAAGTATATATGTATGTGTATATATATTTGGCATTTACCTTATAGACTCACTATAAAAATCACACAAGATTCCCATCACTAGTTTGAAATGGAATGTAGTGAAATTATTAAAAAAAAAAAAAACTTTGGCCGCACAGAAGATATATGAAAAGATATCTTTCCTGGTTTCTCTGAAGAGGCTGGTGTTTTGATGGATATGGGGCATTGCATATAATGTTGCATTATTTTAATATGTTGATTGGCTTTTGGTGAATTTTTTATTTTAGTCCTCTCTTTAAAGACATCTTTGTTAGAAGAATTAAACATAGAGAAGACAATTTAAATAATTAAAGACAAAAGATGTTAATAAAATCTATTCTAAAATCATAAATGCTTCTCTGAGTTCTGCTCACTTAACTCTGTATGAATTCATTCAAGTCCTTCCAGATTTGACTGAAGCCATCTCTTTCATTGCACTATATGGTGCAAAAATATTTCACTGTGTTCATATGCCATCATTTATTCAGCTGTTTCCCAACTAATAAGTAACCCCTTAGCTTCCCATTCTTTCCCACAACAAAGAGAAGTAGAAATATTTTTATACATATAGGACATATTCCTTCCTTTGATCTCTTTGGGTTATAGGTTTAGTGGTATTACTAGATAAAAGGATATGCAAAGTTTAGTGAATTCTGAGGTCTAGTTCCAAATTGGCTTTTTTTCCCCCAGAATGGCTGAATAAATTCACAGACCTACCAACAGTATATCAGTTGACTTCCCTAAGACCCTCCAACAATTATCATTTACCATTTTTATCATCTTTGCCATTCTAATGTGTATAAAGCAGAAGGTCAGGTTTTCTTTAATTCACATTTTTTCTAATTATCAGTGATTCGAGGCATTTGAAAAACAATACTGTTGATAGCTTGGATCTCTTCTTTTCAGAAATGCTTTTTCATATTCTTTGACCACTTATCTTATTGGGGAAAGATTGTCATTCCTGCATATTTGAATTATTTGCCTATGTATCTTGGAAATGAGACCCTTATCAGAGAAACTTGTTGCAAAGTTTTCCCCTTAGTTAACTGTTTCCCTTCTAATTTTAACTACTTTGGTTTGTTGGTGCAAAACCTTTGATTTTATGTGATCAAAACTGTCTTTTTCATCTTCCATGATCCTTTCTATCCCTTTTTTGGTCATGATTTTTCCCTGTCTTCATAGTTGTGAAAGACATTTTCTTCTGGCTCTCCTAATTTTTAAATTATATGATTCTTTACATCTAGGTCATCCATTTGTAGCTTATTGTGGTATAGAAGATTGCTTCTTATCACAGCCTCTCTCAGTTCTTGATGATTTAATCTAATAATACTGTTCTTTGATTTTCTTTTTCCCTGCTTTGATTAGAATCATATAATTCGCAGGTTAGAAAGGAACTCAACAATCATCTGGTCCCATGCATACCCCAAAGGGCCTCCCACTATCATATATCTAACAAGTGATAATCCTCTGCTTGACAGCCTCCAAGAAGGGGAAACACACCATACTACCATTCTACTTTTGGATGATCTTTTAGAGTATTAAACTCTTTTTAAAGATTTATCTAATATTAGTTTACAACATTCAGTTCTACGAGCTTTGGAGTTCCAAATTTTCTCCCCCTCACCTGCAATGGTGGCATGCAATCCAATATAGATTCTACATGTGCCTTCACATTAAACATTAGTCAAGTTGCAAAGAAGAATCATAACCAATGGAATAAATAATGAGGAAGAAGAAACAAAACAAAATGAAAAAGAGAGAGAGCAAGTAGTTTGCTTCCATCTGCATTCAGACTCCGTAATTCTGTCTCTGAATGTGGATATAGCCTTTTCCATCATGAGTTCTTTGGACTTGCCTTAGAACCTTGCATTGCTGAGGGAATCCAGTCTATCCAAGTCAGTCATTGCCGCTAAACTATTTTTTAAGGATTCTACCTAGAAAATGACACTGAGTAGAAGAGAGGATATGACAGCAATTAAATTGTCATCTAATTAGTTCTTCAAAAGTTTTATTACTGCAAAAAAAATGTAACTATCTTAGTCCGTCAATCCTCCCATCTTCTGCATTGCTACTTACTAGCTCTATAACCATAAGTTAGTTACTTGACTTCTCTGGACCTCAGTTTCTTCATCTTGAAAATGAGGGAGTTGGACCAGATAATCTTAAATGAATCTTTAATTTTTTGATTCCTATAATTCAATGAGCATGGATGAGAATTCCTATAACTCTATGAATATACTTCTTCAAATATGAATGAGTTCTATATCTCAGAATTGCAAGTGTAAAGCAAAGCAGATCCCCCGCCCTTCATCAAATAGATAGGAGACATTTTCTTCCTCCAATCCCATTAGAACTTGAGAGAGTCTGGGGGTAGAGGGTGAGAAGGGGTTAATCATATAAGCTTGCACCAGATTCTGAGATCAGACCAAAATTTATCTCTCTTCCTGTCATTCCTTATCTAGGTGGTGTTGAAAAATACCAGATTGTCTAGGAGAACCATAGCATTTATCTTAATGGGATATAATCTCTTTCCTCACTCTAAAATCTCAAAAATCTACTTTGAATCAAAATTTCAGCTATGAGAAAGTGATTTTTGCATACTCAAAGATATATCCCAACCAGCTGAAAGGATTAGATTTTTGGTATTCTGATTCTGCCAGTTACTGGGTCCAAGCAATAAAATCATTAACTAAAGTAATAGGCCTTTTTCTGTTTAAAGCCTAGGCACATTTACCAGCTTTTCAGTCCTGAGCCCAAGTCCCTGGTTTACAGGGGCAATAGCAACCAGCCATTGATTACACAAGCTAGGATCAAATAGCATCTATTGCTGTGAGACCCCATGTCTATAATCAAGCTGGGAGAAGGTCCATGGGAAATACGAATTAAAAGGGAGGTAATATAGGGTAACAAAAAAGACCGACTGGTGTGGATTCAAAAGAGCTAGGCGTGAGTCCTGGCTCTGTCACTTCTGTGGGATTTAGGTCTTGGTTTCTTCATCTGTACAATATATATACACATATGCATATATGTATGTATGCATATGCAGACAACTAGGTGGTATAGTGGATAAAGCAATGGATTTGGAATCAGGAAGATTCATCTTCCTGAGTTCAAATCTGGCCTCAGACACTTACTAGCTGTGTGACCCTGGGCAAGTCACTTAACCCTATTTGTCTTAGTTTCTCATCTATAAAAATGAGCTGGAGAAGGAAATGGCAAATCACTCCAGTGTCTTTGTCAAGAAAACTCTACATGGGGTCTTGGAGGGTCAGGCACAACTGAAACAATTCAAGAATAATAGCATGTGCACCTAAGTGTATATGTATGTGTATATATATTTGGCATTTACCTTATAGACTCACTATAAAAATCACACAAGATGCCTTGCAAACATAAAATACCATATAGATATAATGTAATATAGTCTTGATATAAAGTAAAACTTTCTAATAAACCAAACTACCCCAAAGCAGATGCATCGCTTCAATGGGTGACCTCTCTAGAGGTCTTTGAGCAAGGCTATATCAGGGACTCCCCTGCCAACTTCTCCATAGCCTCGCCAGCAACCTTGCTGCAAACATCTGAAACTGTGCCCTGGAGGTTTTAAATCTTTCATCTCTAGAATTTCTGTCATAGGATCCCATCAAAGGATGGTATCATGGTGAAGAATTCACTAAGTGTCAACAGCTAGTGACTTCAATACCAAATTATGTAAAACAGGTGATGGCAGCAAAAGAAGGATGGATATATTGCATGTTAAATGTCTTTTTAAAGGTATAAAAAGGTATTTAAAAGGCATAAAAATAAAAATTATAAAATTGATTGCATATGTCAAGAAGTTTCATTATTTTGCTTGGTAGCAGTTAATTTACACTCCACTGTAGTTTAAGTGTTAATAAAACCATTGCCCATAAAAAATGCATGTTATGCATGTTTTCCATTTTGCCACAACTGTACGGTTAACCCTTACAGCCTACAACCGTGTCTCTGAAAATTTGTGTTATTTCTGACTTAAAGAACATCAATTGCCAGTGAAACGAAGGGGACAAGTCAACCATCCTATCCCAAAGACTAGTTATCTGTATCCTAACATATTAATTATGTTGCTCTAATTTAGCTACAATGGCCAATCACTTCAGTTCTGTTCTCAGCAATGTGGGACAGCCCTCCCAAAGCACGACAGGCAAATGTCTATTGTGCCAGGCCCCTGTTATTCCCTCTCTTTAATTCTTCCTAAAACCTATGAACAGAGCAAGGAGACAGTTTTCATTACATATAATCAAAACAGTTTTTATGCAAACACAACTCAAGCAACTGTAATTAAAAGAAAAACAGGTAATGAGGGAAAAAAATTTTGTAGCAAGTTTCTCTGATGAGTCTGATGGAGGGGGGAAGGCAGGTCAACTGGGGTGAAGTGACTTGACCAAGTCACACAGTTAGTAAGTGTGTCAAGTGTCTGAGGCTGGATTTGAACTCGGGTCCTCAACTCCAGGGCCAGTGCTCTATTCACTATGCTACCTAGCTGCTCCAAGGGTCTCATTTTCAAGATATGTGAGGAACCGATTTAAATTTATAAGAATAAGATCCATTCCCCAATTGATCAGAGAAATAATTAGAGAAATGCAAAGTAAACCAACTGTGAGGTTCTACTTCACACCTAATAAGATTGGTGAAGGTAACAAAGAAGGAATATTACAATTGATTGAGAAATGACAGGAAAACAGGCATATTAATGCACTTTTGATGGAGCTGTGAATAAGTCTATCCATACTGGAAAGCAATCTGGAACTCTGTCCCCAACATGCCTAAACTATTCATTCCTTTTGACCCAGAAACACTTCTACTTGTACTATAGCACAAAAAGTCAAAACAAGAGGAAAGAGACTTGTCTCTCTCTTTTTGTCTCTCACTCTCTCTCATTCTATATTTCATTCTCTTTCTCCATACATACACATATAAAGATTTCCCCTATTAACAAATTATGATATATGAATGTAATAGAATACTGTTTTTCTTTATATTTAATCCACTTCTTATGTTGCTGTGTACATGGTAATGTGTTGTGGGGTTTTTTTGGTCTTCTCGGATTTAAGTTCAAAATGAATAGACCTCCTTCCCCCCCCTCTAACTATTTTGCCAAAAGAAATAATAGAGATTGTTTCAGGGAAACTTGGGAAAACTTGAACAAATAGAAGCAGAATTAACTGAGCAGAACCAAGCAGACACTTTACAGCAATGTAAAGACAAACACTTGAAATACTTAAGAACACTGATCAGTGGGAATGACTGACCAATTATGATTCAGGAAGACACACAATGATGTGTCAACATTCTACTGACCTTATAAGAAGTAATGGACTTATAAAACCAAGTGAGATGTATACCTTTTGGACATAGCCAATGTGGGAATTTATTTTGCTGATTATTCATAATTCTTACAAGGGTGTCAAGTTTCTTTTTTTTGATGGGAATGATGAGGGAAAGAAAGAAAATAGATTTTTTTTTGTTGATGGGGGAGGAGGGAACATAGACCACAAGGGGGGAAAAGGGACCACTGGGAAATGCCCCCTTGCATTGTAGGCATGTTCTCTCTACCTTTCCTTGTTCAGGTTGTCTGACAAAAGTGCCCTGCTAGGGTAGACTCAGGGCAGGTGTGGTTATTTGTCATTCTCCAGAAAGCTAAATTTAACTTTCCTTTTAACTTTTATGAAGTGGTGGTTTGGGGTTGTGGGTGTCCTAATCCCCATGACTGCAAGACCTGGAATGTAAAAGATTGAAAGCAGCATACTTCTCTGACACCACATAAGATAAGAAGTAATAAGAGGGCCATTATGGGAGGAGATGGTACCAGGTTGTAAAGCCTCCGAGTAAAATCCATTACAGAGGAATTTCAAGTGATTAGAATGAAAGCACAAAAACATCAGAGTGACACAAAGATTAACAAGAAAAATTCTTAAGTGAACAAATAAACTTGACATAATTAAAAATGATACCAATTTGAAACACTCATTATTCAGTTAGGATGTTGCTAAAGATAGGATTTCATCAGGTAAGTTGGCAAAAATACCCAGTGTTGGCACACAAAGGGCTTAGATTTAAAATGTGAAAAAAAAAGAATCCAAGTTGCATTTTAGTTTGAATTGTAATTGTATGAAGTGATAAGGTTAATTTTAAATAAACATATAAGATGTATATACCCAAAAGTGGGCTATACCTCTACACATACTCCAGTGAGAAGGAATTAATTTAATCTATTATTATTCCCCCTTCCCTTGACTCTTCAGAAAGTGGAAAGAGAACGGTTTACTCTGGGGACCACTGGAAAGAAAGAGGACTAGGCGAGAAACTAGGCTTTAGTCTCAGATTTGCTATGACCTAGCTATACGGCCTTGTGAATTCACATCTCTGGGCTTTCATTTATGACTTCTCTGGACCTCAAGCTCTTCATATATAATGAAGAAAAAGAAGTCTGTACACGAAAGGGCTATGCCAGATGGCCTCTAGGATTCCTTCCTAATCTAATTTTCTGTGATTCTGTAAAATGTGTCATCTTCTCCAAAGTTATTACTTTCAAGTAAAGTTTCTTAATCTTTTTTGCATCGTGGACAGTTTTGGAAATTGGGTGAAGCCTATGGACCACTTTTCAGGAGCAGCTAGATAGAGCACCAGAAATGAAGTCAGGAAGACCTGAGTTCAACTCCAGTCTCAGATACTTACAAGTTGTGTGACCCTAGGTAAGTCACTTATTCCTGTTTGTCTCAGTTTTCTTGTCTGTAAAATGAGCCGGAGAAGAAAATGGCAAACCACTCCAAGCATCTTTGCCAAGAAAACCCCAAATGGGGTCACAAAGAGCTGGATATGACTGAAACGACTGAAAAATAAAATGGACCACTTCTCTGATGTCTTTAAATGTATAATTTAAACACACAGGATTACAAGGGAAGCAAATATATTAAAATGCAATTATCAAAATTTTAAAAAATACTACAAGTTCACAGACCCCAAGTTAAGAGCCCTTTCCTTCGAGGTACATTTTCTTTTGCATTTTTTCCCCTATAGGTCTGTCTAACAGCTGCATCATTTATAAAGAGAGAAGTTAGGGTAATAAAACTTCACCTAGCATAAGGTAAAAAGAGGGAAGTCCAAAAGGAGGAGGTTCCTCATGGAGGATGCTTCTTTGTTATTAAGAGTCTTTCCCTTTGAACTCAGTTAAGTGAAAATATATGAACTTGTCCTCTGGCATCTAAAATATTTTATAACCTGGGCCCTTCCTACCTTTCCAGGCTCACACTTCCCTCTGTGATCCAGCTATCCTAGCCTATCTGCCTTTTCTCTAACACTACTTTCCATCCCTCCACCCTGCACCATTGCCTTGGCTGGACTCCATGTCTAGAGGGCTCTGCTCCATCCCCTCTCAGGAGGGTTCTCTACAGCCCAACTCAATTGCCAAGGCTGGCTCTCCCTTTCTAACTGGCTCTCTTTCCTGCTGACAGAAGCCAGTTTTTTCTGGCCTTGAGAGACACGCCTGACTGGAATATCTCATCAGCTGTGCCCTCAGACTCCTTCAAACTGACTCTCCAACTGCTGGATGCTGTGTCTCCCTCTGGGGGAACAGCTCCATTACTCAACGCCTTGGCTTGTATGGGAGCAGGAAGGGAGAAGAAGGGGAGAGAATTCTCCTCTTTCTCCTGCTTCAAGAGATGAAAAGCCGCATCCTCCCCAATTGGTAGTTTTCTCTTTGATTCACCACATCTAATGGAATTCTTGAACTGCTGGACTCTCCAGGATTTAGCTATTTAAAGTATTGCTGGGGTGATGTTCATTTTTCTGTACATCCAATAACATTTCTACCTTTGGACTCATACTTTGTAATGGCATAACAGGGATTTTAACTTTTTATCAATACATGAGAGCCTCATAATTCATGGGTACATCCTGTGACTACATTGATTGATCTAGGGGAAATCAAATCTCCTGTTTCCTTTAAACTTATAAAAGACCAACAGATCTCAAGTCAGATAGCCATGTCTTCTCTACAAAACAATTAGCTGGCTATCTTGAGGCAAATTCAGCAGTTTATCTACTCTGAAACTGCCTGGGTCACAATCCTGGGAAATTTGCTTAACCTTTATGCATTTCAAGTTGTCACAGAGGTGTCTTAATGGAATGGGACTATCAACCCTTCCTGATATGGCAGTGATGGAAGTGAGAGAAGAAAGTGACAGGAGAGGCTTAACAAGATGGGGTTGCTGATCGAATACTGGCAGAGTTTTAAAAGGCAATAGACAGCATGATGTTGGGCAGCTAGGTGGAAGAGTGGGTAGAGCCCCAGGTCTGAAGTCAGGAAGACTCATCTTTCTGAGTTCAAATCCAGCCTCAGAGACTTACTAGCTGTATGACTCTGAGCAAGTCTCAACCATGTTTGCCTCAGTTATTGTATCTGTCAAATAAGCTGAACAAAGAAATGGCAAACCACTCCAGTATCTTTGCCAAGAAAACCCCAAATGGGGTCATGAAGAGTCAGGCAGGACTGAGATGACTCAAGAACAATGTGGTATAGTGGTTAGAATGCTGGACTTAGACTAAGGAGACATAGATTTAAATCCCACTCTGCTACTAATTGACCATAGGTGAGCCCCATAATCCCTATTGCTTTGTTTCCTCATTTGTAAAATGGAGACAACACCTATAGCACTTACCTTACAATGTTGTTCTAAGAATCAAATGAAAAAACATACAGGAAGTGTTTTTCAAACCTTAAAAATGTGAGCTATTATTACCATTGACCTCTCTGGTTATATAACAGAATGCTGAGAGGTTAGTCATTAGAAGAAAGATATATCCTAATAAATCAAGGCAAATCTTTGCAAAAAAAGTCACATATAAAAGTGATTAGTATTTGCAATGCCATGCAGGAGTAGCTTTCTAGAAGAATGCTACTGTGAACAGCTTTTAGGATTCTGATTGCACAGTATAGTGAACACTCTATTTATTCTATAACAAATCCAAGCAAAACATTCACAGAAAATCAAGGTACAGCATTCACAATATTACAACTTATCACAGAAAATCACAATATAGTATTCACAACAGCTTATCATTAAGATGGTCACATAGTTTCCACCATAGTGGCCACAAAGTTTTGAACAAAGAACAATCATCTGGTATCCCTAAGAAGGTTTGCCTCCTTACTCAGTCATTCAATCATTTCAAAATACAATAGTCAAAGTCTTCCAATCATGGGGCAACTAAGTTAACTCAATCAGTCTCTTATTCAGCAATCAAGTGCTAAGTATCATTAATCACGAAGTACAAATCATTAGAAAATACACAAACCTTCCACCCCTAGGTCACTATGAACTATCATCACAGCATTCAATACCCAAGGAGAGGTCTTTTCTTCATCTTGACCTGAGGCAAGTTCTCAGCAATCTCTATTCCTGGGGAAGACAAAGCTTAACAAAGCCACACATACATTGCCAAGTGTCCTTATCAATTCATTCTCTGCCTGCAGAATAGTCTCAAGACCCCTGAAAATATCAGCAAGACCCTCTTCTAGGATTTCTGTAAATATACAACAAGAAAATCCTTCTTCAGGGCCTCTGAGCCAACAGCAAAGTTCCAGGACCTCTGCAACAACAGTACTGTCCCTCACCAGGAGTCTGGCAAAACAATATCAAAACAGACAGACAGTTTCAGAGCAGGATCATGGCGGTGGGCAAGAATAAGCGCCTCACTAAAGGCGGCAAAAAAGGAGCCAAGAAGAAAGTGGTTGATCCATTTTCGAAGAAGCATTGGTATGATGTAAAAGCACCAGCTATGTTCAACATTCGAAATATTGGCAAGACACTGGTTACAAGGACACAAGGAACAAAAACTGCCTCTGATGGTCTCAAGGGTCGAGTGTTTGAAGTGAGCCTTGCTGATCTGCAGAATGATGAGGTTGCTTTTCGTAAGTTCAAGTTAATTATCAAATTACGTTCAGGGTAAAAATTGTTTGACTAATTTTCATGGAATGGACCTTACCCAGGACAAGATGTGCTCCATGGTCAAAAAGTGGGAGACCATGATTGAAGCCCACATTGATGTAAAAACTACCGATGGGTACTTGGTCCGCCTCTTTTGTGTTGGTTTTACCAAAAAGTGCAACAACCAGATTCGTAAGACCTCTTATGCCCAGCACCAACAGGTGCGTCAAATTCGTAAGAAAATGATGGAGATCATGACCCGAGAGGTGCAGAGAAATGACTTGAAAGAAGTTGTCAATAAACTGATTCCAGACAGCATTGGAAAAGACATAGAAAAGGCTTGCCAGTCCATTTACCCTCTCCATGATATATTTGTCTGAAAAGTCAAGATGCTCAAGAAACCAAAATTTGAATTGGGAAAGCTAATGGAGCTGCATGGTGAAGGTGGTGGCTCTGGAAAACCTTCAGGAGATGAAACAGGCACGAAAGTAGAAAGGGCTGATGGCTATGAACCACCAGTTCAAGAATCTGTCTAAAATAAGAACTTTCAAAGGTTGAAAAATAAAAATTTATTATTGTGAAAAAAAAACAGACAGACAAAATACCTGCACCACAGTCATGCCTCCTCAGTCCTCTGGCAGTTCAGCTGGCCCTAGGACCCAGAAGAAATCTCAGTTGGCTCCCAGAATCAAAATCCCTCTTCCCAGGTTTTCAAAATCAAAATTGTTTTCCCTAGCCTAGGGTGGGCTTTCCTTTTCAGCCTTTCTGGTGGCAGTAACTTCAGTCTCCACAATTCTTGTCTGAAGGAAATTCTGACTCAGTTCTCAGTACAGCAGTAGCAGCCCAGCCTCCAGATGCTGCTGAGAGAAACTCTCTCTCCCCCCCCAGCAGAACAGATTCTGCCACCAGATTCTGGTCTCAAGAAATTCTGACCATGCCTCTCTGGGGCTTTTCTTATATACACACCACATTGGCTTCTTGTTTCAGCCAACTCCTTCCTGTTATGTCAGTAACAGGAGACAGGAGTTCATATCTTCTGTTTCTTTTATAGAGGTTTGATTAGTTACTAAGGAGTACCTGCTTACTTCCCAAAGCAAAAAGGAGTCTTCAAATTTAAATTAATTACCATTATAGTATTCTAATTACCAACATACATGGAATTCTTCCTTGATCCTCCCAGAATGGGAGAATGGCTAGATATATGTGTGTGTTTATAGATAGATATACACATGTGTTTTATATATATATATATATATATATATATACATATATATGTATGTATGTGTGTATATATGTATTTGTTTTAAATCCCATTTCCATTTTATAAGCTAAAGCTGGTAGAGCCTTTATTGAAATAAGTGACAAATTGGAATTTTTTGAGGGCAAATAGATCTCAGTGAAACACTGTGGACTTCTTGGTGGATTTTCTATTATGATTTTGGACCTCATTCTGAATCACCATTTTTCCAGGTCCTAGGCTTCTAAAGTATAGTGGAACTGGGAGCATCCATGTGCACATCTGTGTCTCTGACTATTCACAATTCTAAGGGGGAAAAATGGTTCCAAATGTAATATGGCTAGAGATCAGCTCTTCGCTTAGTGGAAGCTCTCTAGTATGGCTTTAGTTTGTCCCAAATTATGAGGCTTTGTGGGATTATTGTTTATTAAAGAAGATTAAAGATTAAGTAAGATCCAGGATCTCAGAATCCTGGAAGATTTGCACTGGGATAAGAGCCTGTATCACAGGAGCAAATTTGGAAAAGGAAGAGATGAAAACCATGAAGAGGAGAGATTGCAAGGCAACTGGGTTCAGCATTCAGGAAGGCCTTGAGCATTTCTGAGCATAGAATAAGACTTGGTGAGGGAAGCATTCACCTATTTGTGTATAGAGCAAAGGATCACAACCACTTTCCTTTTTTCCTGTTAATTGCATTTTTTTGTCCTAATTAAGTGCTTTTGCTATAGTGTGTGTTTGCTTTACATGTTTTAGAAATTGAATGTTGTAAGAAGGGAAGGAGCAGATGGTATTTGAATAATTGATTATCTTAAAAAGTCAGATGGATCAACTCTAACCATTATGAACTATTTTGTGGGCTGGTTTAAGAGAAACTATATAGTTGAAGATTTAGCACTAGAAGGAATGTTAGAGGCCATTAAGTCCAGCACCCTCATTTTTCAGGCGAGGAGACTGAAGCTGAGAAATTTTAAGTGAATTGCCCAAGGTCACACAGCTATTAAGTTTCTGAGGTGATATTTGAACTCAGGATTTCCTGACTCAGTTCTATGTCAGTGCTCTACACCACATTACATCTCTACTGACACCATGATGTCTATTTAATATTTTTGTGTATGGCCACACCTAGGATTGCCTCAGATCACAACATGATATCAACCAAACCTTTATATAAGATGGGGATCTAGGGAGCACAGCAAATAGAACACAGACCTGACTTTAAGTCTTGCCTGATACTTGGTAAGTAGTGTGACCTTGGGTAAATCCTCTTAGCCTGTCTTTACTTCAGTTTTCCCAACTATAAAATGGAGACATAATAGCACTTACATCCTCGGGTTGTTGTGAGAATCCGACAACAGAACATAAGCCTTTAGTATAGTGCCCAGCACATAATAGGCACTAAATAAGTCCTATGAGGAAAATGATGTAAAATTGGCTGTTCACAAGTCATGGAATAAAGTTGTCTTCTTATTCTCTTGTAGTAAAAGAAACTGAGAAACAGTGATTGAGTCGTCAAGTGTCATACAGTGAGTCAGACTTGCCAGGATTGCCAAGATACTACCGGAAATAAGGTTTACTAATTTTTGACCTTTTTGGACAGAGCCTGTGATTACACTGCAATAGGAAATTCCCCTTGAAGACATTTCCTTTACCAAAGTATTTCACCAAGTGTTCTGCAACTTATACTCTTAGAAAGTTGGGTGGGGAGCTTAAATAACTCATCCAGAGTTACGTAAGGAGTGCCTGAGAGGGGGCAACAAATTGTAAGTCTTCCTGATTCCCAGTTTAACTTTTTAAGCACCATAACATGGTACTCCTTGCTAGGTGCAGATTTTTTATAATAAAAAACTAACACTATGTTTTACCATCATCCATTTTGCTGGTCAACTGGTTAGGCACTGAATATGGAGAATAGTGGTCATTTTTAATGTCATTCTTCAGTTGTGTCCAGCTCTTCATGACCCTATTTGGTCTTTTCTTGAAAAGATACTTGGAGTGGTTTGCCCTTCCTTCTCCAGATTCTTTGACAGATGAGGAAACTGAGATAAACAGGGTTATCTTGCCCAGGGTCACACTGTTAGTGTCTGAGGCTGGATTTGAACTCACAAAAGGGAATATTCCTGTCTCCAGGCCCAGTACTCTATTGCTTGCACCACCTAGCTGCACATAAAAATGGTATGCTGCTAAATCAACTAGATAAGTAGTTCTTCAAGAGTAGCAGCTTCAGCAAATATTATAATCTTTCAAACTGTCTTGGATAGTATGAAGAAAATTCTTGTTTTATCTTACCTGAGGTTCCCATTTCTCACCTAATATCATAGGATCCCACATTTAGAGCTGCAAAGAGATTTAGGTGCCATCTAGTCCAATGCCTTCTTTTATAGATTAAGCAACAAAAGACCAGAGAGATTCAGTGACTTACCCAAGAGAGGGCACATAGACAGGGACAGAGGCAGGGTTTGAATCTGTGTCCTCTGGAAATCCAGAACTCTTTCCCCTGTGTAGCACAGTGATGTGTGTTTAAATCTCTGACTAGTGAGCAAAGCTTTGATGTATATCATTGCTTCCCATCTACCACGCACTGAACAGAGGGGAAATGGAGGTGTTTGGCTCATGGCCTCACAGAAGTTTAGGGCCTGCTGGGGTGAAAAGAGCCTGCTCTAGTGTGTGCATGTGGGGGTCGGGGGTCGGGTTACTAAGTAGCCAAATTAGGCCATCTGAAATAGTCTTTGGACTCCAGGGTTATTGGTATTCCCCAATTTGCTTTTGGGGGTGGCTGTGAGGTTTTTATCAGGTGAGATACAAGACTATTAATTTGGCACAAAGCTACCTTCCCGACTTATAGACAATTTAAGAATTTTTGCTGTGGTGGAGAGGTAAAACATACTGGGAAACATACACTTCTTCACATTTAGAGAATTCCAAAGAATTTCCCTGACCAGAGAGAGTCCAAAAAAAAGTTGAGTGATCAGAAAATTCTGCCTTGCTCAGTACTCTTGAATAAATTTGTAAAATAGTTTAATTTCATAGAACTTTTCTGTAATTCATGTTTGGATTTTCTATACCCAGTTAAAGGGTTACCTTATTAACTCTAAACTATTTCCTCTCCTCCACATAATTTTACAATGCTGGCCAAACCCTAATAAGTGCACTGAATGCCCAATGCTTTCTTTCACCATCATAGGGGAACTACAGAAACAGATAAAAGTGGATGATATACAAAAGGTTAAGGATGAGATAAAACAGCTCAGACAAAGCTCTTTTAAAAAGGGAGATTTTCTTCCAGTGCCTGGACTGACTTTAAAGACTTTGTGAATCAAAGACTTCTCTTCATCTTAACTCCAGAGAACTGGTTATCACAGAATTTCAGAGTTGTAAAGAGTATCACTGGCTATCTGGTCAAAACCATACCTTTAAAAAAATTCCCTCTGCAACATGCCAGTAAAGTAATTCACTTCACCCGTCACTTGAAGGTCGCATTACTTGCTCCATTTTTGGATGGTTCTAATGTTTAGGAAATCTGTCTTGACATTTAGCCTAAATTAGTACTTTGCAACTCCCACTCATTGCTATGACTCAGCCTTCTGCATCCAAGCAGACTAATCTCTCTTCCAGGTCACAACTTTAAAATCTTTAAAGACAGTTATATTGTGTTGCCCCTCTTCCCCACCCCAAGTCTTTTCTTCTCTATTTTAAACATGTTTCTTTCATTCAACTAATCCTCAAAGGCTTTCATCTTGGTTCTTCCCCTTTGAATGTTCTCCAGCTTTATCAATATTCTTCCTAAACATACAGATGTGATGTTATGTGGTAGTTTAGGATTTCTCCTCCAAAATGTGTTAATGCCTTTGCTATGGTTATTACTCTTACCAGGTAAATCTGCCTTACCCCAGAATCCCAAGGGTTGAACTTGGGATGTGTCAAAAGCCATGCATAAGTTCCAGGAGGAGGGGGAAGAAAAGGGTGAAGAACTAACTGGTGTGTGTTAGGAGGAAGTAAACAGTGACCAAAGAAAGACATTCTTTTGCTTCAGTTTAAGCAGTGAAAAGGAGCCTTGACATTTTATACCACTTTCCTTCTAAGTTTCTCGAAAACCACGTTAAAAAAAAATTTCTCTAACTGAATAATAGTCAGCTGGGTAGTGGATAAGGTCATTGGGTTTTCAAGCATAACGGGGACAGTTTCCTCACCAGATTTCCCACCACCATGAAATCACAATAAAAACAAAAAGTACTTATCTTATGGAATTGTGAGTATCAAATGATAATGTAATTAATAAAGGCATAGAAAATAGAAGAATGTACTTATTCTATTATTTTCTTATTATTGTTTTTTTGGGGGGCAGTTTTAATGGACCTTGACTCTCGCCTGCTTCGTTCAACAAAAAATTGTGAAATTTTCTAGTATGTTGCCCAGTTTGTATACAGATACACAGACATCTCTATATGAATTGGTAAGTACATTTTCTTAAATAGTAAGGTGGTGGGTTCTCAGAAGGAGGTGGGAAGGAAGGGAAAGCTGAGGGTCTTCAAACAAAAGCTGAATGACCACTTGTGTTAGAGACCATCATGGATATGTCTATTATTATTCTTAGCATTGCCAGGAGTAATAAAGCATGTCAGTGGCAAATCTGAGATACTTATTCATTATAATTACATAATTATAGGGTTATAATTACGTAATTAATTATAGAGTTCACTCTCTATTTGTCTAGTAATAAAAGAACACAGGCTTCAAAAAGTAGTCAGTATATGAATTACCAGTTTCTTTATGTTTTTTTCATGAGATGCTATGAGGAAACTAAATTTGCATTCTGTAGGTGGGGCATAAACCTGGACATCAGTGAGGTAGCAGTCAAGATATGCACGACATTTCTATATAGTTGTTTGGGATAGAATTTAAGGTTCAGGTTTTGGTTAGCATTAGAGTTTTAATTTGGATTAGAAGTGGGACTCAGTGTCATGGTTAGGGTCTGAGAAGTCAGTCAGTTAACAAGCAACACCTACTGTTTCAGTCACTATGCTAAGCACTGAGAACCCAAAGAAAGGTGAGATTTCTTCCTCTCAAAGAGCTCACAGTCTAATGAGGGAACACAAGCAAACAAATATGTACATACAAGTTACATGCAGGAAAATGAAAGTCAACAGAAAAGCACTAGAATTAAGAGGGGTTGGAAAAGGCTTCCTATAGAAGGTGAATTTCTAGCTGGGATTTAAAAGAAACCAAAGGAGCCAGGAGGTGATGAGGAGGGGGAACATTCAAGGAACGGGGGATAGTCAGAGAAAGTGCCCTGGAGGCTAAAGGGAATAAATGTTACATTAATACGAAGAGTGAAGTTTCAGGTTTGAGCTGAGGGGGCAAAATTTTAGTATTTTGAGTTTGGAAGAGAATTAACATTCTCAACCTCTCTTCCCTATTGTAACCAAGCTCCTTGAGAGGGCAATTGATGTCACCACTTCCCTTCCTTTCACTCTACAATCTAGATTCCAACCCCATCATCCAACTGAAACTGCTTCCTCCAAAGTAACCACCGATTTCTTTAATCTACTGCCCTCTTCTCAATCCTCATTCTCTCTTGGTCTCTGTAGTCTCTGACACTGTCAATCACCCCATTTTTGATCATTTCTTTTTTCTAGATTTTCATGCTGCTGCTCTCGTTTCTCCTACCAGCCTGATTACTCCTTAGTCTGTTATTGGACCTTCAGCCACATCACCCACCAGCCACATGTCCACCCCCTCACTCTGTTCTGGGTTTTCTTCTCCATGCTATTTCACTTGGTGATCTCACCTGCTTTCATGGATTCAATTATAATCTCTATGAAGATGATTCTCCAATCTACTTATTCAGCCCTAACCTCTTCCCTGCCCTTTTCCCTCTAAAAGACAGCTTACATTTAAAGAACCTAACTAGGTGGTAATCCCAAACCCAAAGTGGTAAGAGAACCCAAACCATACTACCTGATCTCTACCATATTGTAAGGAACACACAATGAAACTCTGATTAAGTTGGTTAACAGCCTTTATCTTGTCACATGGTGTAAATTCCTTGCTGCACTCTGCACTTCCTCTCTTGCCCAGACACCTTTTCATTGTGGAAGCCCACTCCAGCCTTAGAACTGTCACGCTGGAAGCATCCTGTGCCCCCTTTCCTTTGAGTGGATGGCTTCTCCCCGCACTCCAGTTAAGGAGGGTGTCTATCTCAGCCAGGTCTCATTCTACTTCAGGCTGTACTCTTAACTTTCTCTACCTCAAGTCCTTTCCATCCCATTTGAAACTTTGGTCCCCTCCCAAACCCTTTCACTTTTGTTTTATGTGTTGTCTTCCCCAATTAGTAAGTAAATTCCTTGAGGGCAGGAACTTTCTTTACAATATTCCTTTTCTCAGAGCTCAACATCTTTCCTGGCCATAGTACTTAAATGCTTCTGGACTGACTAGACTCCAGTCTTCCACCTCCAACACCCTAATGGATATCCTGTTTCTACTCCATCTTGTGCCCCACCACAGTGGATAGCCTGAACTGAGTATCTTGCAAACATTTTAAAATCAACATGTCCCAAACTGAACTCATCTTTCTCCACCTTATTGTTTAAATTCTCTGTTACAGTTGAGGGTATATCCTCTGACCTAGGCTCACAGCCTTTGTGCCATCTTCTACTTCTTATCTAATCAGCTGTCAAGTCCTGTCATTTCTATCTTCATAACCACCCTCAAACATGCCCCCTTCACTCCTCTGATACTGCCACTCTGGTCTTCATTGCTACAGGCCTGGACTACTGTAAGTCCACGGGCTGGTCTCTGTGCCTCCAGCTTTTCCACACTTCAGTCCACCCTCCACTCAGTGAAGTGCCGGTCTGACTGACCACATCACCCAGATAGCTAATCAACTCCAGTAGCTCCTTATTACAGGCAGCCAGGTGATAGCAATTCAAGCTCTGGGTCTGCAGTGAGGCGGACCGAGTTCAGACCCTGCCTCCGGCACTTTCTAGTCTACATGGAACTCTGGACAAGTCGCCACCTCCTTCTGCCTCCGCTTCTGTAACTGTAAAATGGGGATAATAGCAGCACCTACCTCACAGGGTTGTTCTAAGAACCAAATGAGATATTTCTAAAGCACTTAATACAGTGCCTGTGACACTCAAATGCTTATTTGCTTTCTTTTACCTAAGGAACAAATATAAAGTCCTCCGCTTGGCTTTTAAAGTCCTTTATAGCCTGGCTCTTTCTTATCTTTCCAGTCTTCTAACAATTTATTCCTCTTTAGGTACTCCAATATCTATCATTGGCCTTCTTGCCGTGCCTTGTACAAGATACTCCATGTCTTGACTCTTGGCATTTTCACTGGTTCTCCCCTGAGCCTGTGATGTTCTCCCTCATCTCCACCTCCTAAGTTGTTCTGCTAGGGCAGAGAGCATAGGAATGATCTCCTTATTCATGAAGCTGGTAGTTTATGATCCATCTCACTGACTTTTCTGTTCTGGGGTGCTACGTCAAACTGCTGACTCATACTGAGCCTGTAGTTTTAAGAAACTATGAAATTGAGATTTCTAGGCTTTCAGTGTCTACCCTGGTCATTTTTATTTCTTCTCAAAGGTGGAAATAGGAGTAGGAAAGAATTGGAGTGCTATTTTATAGTTCATTGGAATTTTTGACATCCTACATAAGCTGAAATTTATGGCTAAACAAATGTTTTCAGATATCTCTAACTGAGCAGATTATCAGTATAACTTTTCTTTTCATGGATAGATGAAAAATGGTTTTCATTCTGGAGTCCTGGAGAAGATTGAGAAAAATCAGAAAACTGTGTTTATTCTCTGTGTGACAGAGAAAGTGATGGCATAACTTACCTTAGCATACAGACAGCTACATGGGAAAGAGCCAATTAGGCCTGGAACAATACTCACCAAAAAAAAAATTACCATACAAACTCTGTGCATTTTATTACAGTAGTTAAAAAAAATACAGAGACAGCATCAGAAAGCTAAATTGGATGCCAGGTTGACCTGGGTTCAAGACCTGCCTCTGATGCCTATGTGGCTGTAACACTTAACCTCTCTTAGTGTTCCATTCAACTCTAAACCTGTAAGTGCAGAATTGTTACTAGATGTTTTAAAACAAAAGTATGCTGTATGTAAAAGATTTGCAGCTACATGTAAGGTCTTTTCTCTGATCTACTATAGATGGAAATGCTCATATTATCTGGCGTTTGTTAAATTTAGAATTAAAAATGACAGTTGCAGAGGAGGTACAAGGTCAATCTACATTAGCAGAATTTCCTCACTATCAAGGAAATCTCAGGCCCTATGTCAAGTTCTTGTACCTATCCATATAAAAGAAATTAAATGTATATTTTCCCATCTAATGTAGACAGAAAAGCTAGTAATTTTAAATTGCATACATTAGTAAAATGTTACAGCTATGGCTACGAAGAATATAGACTCAGCTTCACACAGGACAATTGAGCTGCCATGTAGCATTTAGTACAGTGCTTGGCATACAGTAAGTGATTAATAATCACTTATTGACCTGTTGACTTGGTGTGGCTATTTAGAAATCTACTACCCTAAGAGGACAATGAGCTAGTCTAAATTTAGACTAAGACTTTTGTAAAGTGCATCTCTACAGAGTACAAATAACTCACTTGGAAGATTTCGTTTGACTGCCACTGTCTCCTTTGTAATAGGCAAGTACCCATAAATGGAACTTGAACTTTATCCTGACATTCTTTGTTGCAGACAAAATTTGGTCAAAATCGGTCAATATCTATGAAAGTTACTATGGAAATGACAGACAAATGGGAAATACCAAATAGTTCAGTTGAAACCAAGGTCTCACTTTAGTAAACTATGCACAACTTTGTCTTTTGTGACAAGTAGACTAGTTATATATACTTTAAACATCATAATTCTAATCCATAAACTGAAATATTAGGAGGCTTGATACTTAAATACTTACTAAAGTTTAACAGTGCCAGGGTTATGATCAAATTACCAGTTTGTGTCAAAAGAAAAAGTGTTACTACATGAAGCATATAGTCCTAGGGCCTAAGTGTCAAGTTAGGCCTTAAATCTTGGGGCTTGTACCTAGAGGCTGAAAGATGTTTCCTGATTTGCCTCGTCTTGGTCTGGAGGCAGGGAGAATTAGGCATGAAAAAATCTGACTCTTCTATATATTACTCTTGAATTCTAAGTTTTCTTCTCATTTTCTAGTTTTAGGAAATAGTTCTAGTTCCTCTGGGAACTGGACAGAATCCTTGATGTCATCCTCTCAGGATATCTCAGTTTGTATAAGAACTGCTTTACTTTATCTGCTGGGTCACCTCAGGGCTGAAATCAAACTTTAGGTCATAATATTTGGGTTCAAGTAATTCCACCATAGAAAATGCTTCAAGAAGTAAGGGTATGTGTTTGGGCTCGTGCAACAAACAAGATGTGGATTCAAGTGACTAATAACAAAAGAGGGGGGACTTAGCGTGGGAAGTATTCCAGGATTTATACTGTACTGTTATATTATTTTATCAATCAGGAAGAGTCAAAGGATTTCAACAAAAACCAAAACCAAAACCATGATACAGCTGCACTGTCTGCAAAGGTCAACCAAACCAGCTGGTTCACTCCTGACCTCCTGTTAATTTGTGGAAGAGCTCTTCATCAAGCGTTTCATTTTGGTCTTTTGAGCGAGTGGATAAGAAGATGTAGCCACCAATATATTCATGCACTATCTTGCAATCTGCACTTCGGCAAGTGAAAGCAATAGATAAATTTTGGTCAAACTCTATGGCAACCTGGAAAAAAAATGTAGAGTGCAAGTAAGAAAAAAAATCTACACACACAGACGGGCAATCATAGATTATAATTCAACCTGCTGTTAATGATTATTTAGACTCTGGCTTCTTATGAAATAGTCTACGATTTAAGAACTGACTTAGCTTTAAAAAAAGGGACTAGGGAATTGCAGCTCATTTGGTGCCCTCTTGTGGTAGAAACATTTAGAGAAATTCTGAAAGTCAGCTGGAACAGAAAATTATAAAGTCCGCCTTTAATCAGTACTTGCAGATTGAATGATAGGAGATACAAATGTTGTCCAAGTAGTCCCTATATTACAAAGCAACCCATGAATGAAGGAGGTCTTCTCTTTACAGGAGGTTAAGTTTATATCACAATTAATAAAGAGCAAGAGAGATATTTTGAAAATTTTAACGATGACAGAAGACACTTAAGAGACCCCTTAGTCTGAGTTCTCCAATTCTGCTCTTCTAATGGAGATACGGAGAGGGTACGTGGCTTTCTTAGCACAGTGTCTGGCTCATAAGAGGTGCCTAAGAAATGCCTTTTGATTCACTGTCCAAGATCTCATAGTAACAAGAACTTGGAATCAGAACCTAGGATTTTAGGCTTTTGGTTCAGTGTTCCCACCATACTATGCTAATAGATTTCTACTGGAAGAGTGAAGGTATATTCTATAGTTATTCCAGGATACAGGAAGATCAGAGTATGAAATCTTGGGCACAGATGGTTATTTTTTAAAAATCATCACTGCCAATCAAAGGTAAGTGCTTTAAAAGAAGAAAAATGGTCTGTTTGGGAGAACAGCTGATTAAGAAGATGGCCTCGTGAGAATGGGGATTTAGATTTCTGTACTAAAGCTTTAAATATCATAATATAAACTGCCAATATAATTAATATGGGTTGTAAGAATGTATTTACAATTAGTCTTACAAACCTCACTGAATTAAAAAGCATTTATTTAGCAATTCACTACACGTGAACACTGTGCAAAATGCTAGGGATTCAAGTCACCAGTCCCAAATGAGTGAGGCTACTGAATGAACTGCTGGATGTCATTCTAAGCAACTGCCATTGATCTCTGAAAGATTATGGGTAATGGCAAAGTACCACAGTGATATGTTTTCTCCGACAAGGAGAATAATCCTTGAACTGAAAAATGCTGAACAAAAGTGTCCCTAGAGCATATAATCAGGAATGATAGAAAAACTAGCATTCTACTTTTCAAAGAAAGAGAAGAGACCAGAGTCTACAAAGTGTAAGTCAATGAGCTTGATTTCAATTTCCAGAAAAATTTTGATATGCATTATTAAAAGAGTCTGTTAATGTCACAAAGGAAGCAATGATCTCAGAGAGGAAGAACAGCTTCAAAAAGATGTCATTCTATATTAAATTAATTTCCTTTTTTGGATGGGTTACTATATTGGTAGGTCAAGGGAATGCTGTACATAAAATTTACCTAGACTCTAGCAATGCCTTTGACAAAGTCTCTTACGCTATTCTCACGGAAAAGGAGAAAATTACGATGTATGATGGTATGTTTAGGAGCATTCACAAGTGACTGAATGGCTAGACCCAGACAGTAATGATTTAATAGAAAGAGGTAGACAGTAAGCGCTCCAATGGTCTGTAATTGGTCCTGTGCTTAACATTTTGGCATTGACTTGGATAGAGGAACGGATAGCATGCTTAAAAAAAGTCTGTAAATGACGAAAAGCTGGGAAAGAGAACAGAGAGCTAACATGCTGGATGACAAACCAGGATTCAGAAACATCTTCACAGGCTAGAGAGTTATGGTAAATCTGAGAAATTTAAACTGGATAAATACATAAACATATACAGCTAGGTGGCATAGTGGATAGAATGCCCCGCCTGGAGTCAGGAAGACTCATCTTACTGAGTTCAAAATTGACCTCAGACACTTACTAGTTGTGTGACCCTGGGCAAGTCCCTTGGCCCTGTTTGCTTCAGTTTCCTCATCTGTAAAATGAGCTAGAGAAGGAAATGGCAAATCATTTCAGTATCTCTGCCAAGAAAACCCCAAATAAGGTCATAAAGAGTTGGCCATGACTGAAAAAAACTGAAAAATACACAAAATCTTGTTCGTGGTTTAAAGAAATAAAATATATAAGATATTTGATATATAAGATGGGGGAATTATAAATAGAGCAAAGGTCACCTGAAAAAGATTCGGAGATTTTAAAGGACTGCAAGCTTAATATGGGTCAACAATGTGACATGGCATCCAAGAAAGCTAGTTTGAACCGAGAATACATTAAGACTATCAGTGTCCTGGAATACAGAGGTAATAGTCGCATTGTCTTCTGACCTGATCAGAACACATGTGAACATTCTGTTTAATTCTTGGCTACACATTTTATTAATAATAACTGATAAGACAGAAAGCATCTAGAGGAAGGCAACCAAGATGGTGGAAGGCTTCAAGATTATTGTTATTTTGGGACCAGTTGATGGAATTGGGGAAATACAGTCTGGAGAAGAGAAGACTCAGGTGTAATATAACAGCGGCAAACATATATCTAAGAGCTATCACAGGGGAACAATTAAATTTGTTCTGCTCACTTGGCTCTGATGGCAAAACAAGAAGGAAAAGGTAGAAGCTGGAAAGATACAAATTTAGGTTCAAGGAATAGAAACAAAGCTTTCTCTAACATTTAGAGTTGTTTCAAGGTAGTGGGCTTCCAGAAGTACAAGGCCTTCCCCTGTACTGGAAGTCTTCATATGATAGATGAATGATCACTTGAATGCACTGTAGATTAGATTCATGATCAGATACATCTTTCCTTCTAACTATGAGATTTTGTCATTCATTTTGAAATGTGCAGATTCTGAATCAAGGCCTAAAGAGTAGGGGTTCTTAGTGTTAACAGGCTATCTTTTCCAATCTGTGCAAATGAGTCATTTAGCTAATTTTTTTCTTTCATATGTAAAATTATTTTTAGGCAAACAAATGGGGCTTAAGGGTAAAGACAAAAGAATCTGTTGGCAGCTACTGAAGAACGTGTGCTTTAAGACTGGTTTTACATCAGTTATACATGTTATATTCACCTTTGTGAAATGATGAATCTAAGTTTTCTCATAAGTTTATAATGAATGAATGAAAATGAAATAACATGTGCAGATCCACAATTTTAGGGAGCCAGAGATTCCATATGTTCAAAATATGAATTAAACAATGTTGTCATGTCAGTTCAGTTATTTTTTTGGTCTCTACATGTTTAAAAAATTGCCCAGAATTAAATGTGATTATTTTATATACAATTACAAAACCTTTGTGGTTTCTTAGCTTTTAAAACAAAAGTTCCTCCTTTTAAAGCCATCTATGGTTCTCTGGAATAACACATATTCACAGGACCTACATCTATTTAGAAGAGAAAAAAAAATCATTTTTACCTGACGGATTTCCCAGTTTACATTCCACTGTTTCATATTTGCAAATCTCCATGTTGTAATTGGATCCCCTGTGGCTGTATCTATCCTAATTAACCTATTATATGAAACTCCAAGAAGATCATCTTTCTTGCTTCCTTTAAACCTGGAAAAATAACAACTGTAGTCATTAAAAGCACAAGTCCAATTGGAAAACATTTTATAACAGGGAACTTTAGATAAACGGTTCTTACTCAAGTCTCTCTTTGGAAAAGACAAATGAGGTATATACATTTTAAACCATTCCACTGAGATTAAAAAAGGCTGAGATAGTTCATCTACAAGTCGTAGTGAAGTATAACTTTTTATTGTTGTATAAAATATAAGAGAAAGAATGACACTGAATTACAAACTCTGTCCTTGATGGCACACAAGAATAGATGTCAAATACCATTACCCCCCCAAAATTCATATCAGAGGAAAGAAGAGTAGTGCAAGTTCAAGTACGTAAGAAAAAATAGTATTAAATGAAGTGTAACAACTCTTTTTCCTATGTTATATGCCATAATATTTCTTCTGTTTCACCTTTTTGTAGTTCTACATTTCTAGGACATGTACTGTCTCACCTTCCTTTGCTTCCACTTTCTTTTTGTTGGCAAAATGTAAAACTATATAGGATGGAATACAGAATCTTTAGCTCAGTGGTCAAAGGACTTCCTTGTAGCATGTGTAAACACAGTGAATGCTCCTGGCTCACATATTTTGGAAAGTTTAATAATCACAAAACCATTGCATGTAAGAGTCTGTCAGGGTACATTATTAAATTACATTAATCACCAAATCAGGGTACATTAATCCCCAAAACAGTAGCAGATCATGCGTTGTGGGAGAAAGGTAGTAAAATGGGTAGGGAAGGCAAAAGAAAAAGTAAGGTAAATGGTCCAGGAAGAAGGGACTAGCTGAAAGAACAGAAAGTCATGGGATATTTTCCTTGGGCTAGTAGGATAACTGTCTCAGGGGGATTAATTCTAAAGGAACACAGCAGACTAAGAGAACAGGGGTAGGCTCACTGTTACATTATTGGGATGAGTTAATGGATTATTTTTTTTCCAACTATAATTTGGGTGAAAAGGGAAAGAAAATGAAGAATAAACTTTAAATAGGTCTTCTCAGGAAATGAGTGTAATGGCAAACAAGTACTTAGCACCTCATTTCAGCTATTTAATCATTTAGCACCTGGTTTCAGTTCAAGTTTCTTTTGAGCCTTGCCCATGATTATATCAAGTCTTTGTTAAGAAACTGAACTGGAGGAACTTGCTGATGCTACAGGAAGGGGAGGAACAGGGATGAACTGATGATACCTAAGGAAAAGTACAAGCTGGGCGGGGGCAGAATTGAGAAGGGGAACTTTGTGGTGGCCAGGCACTCTGTGTTGATTTTTGTTTGTGATACTTTGTACAGAAGCCCTGGGACCTTACTGGAAGCCCTAAAAGAGGATTTTCTTGTCTGTTTACAGAAGTCCTGGAGGAGGTTTTGGAGGTCCTGGGATTATACTGATGATTTGTGTTGAGTTCTCAGACCTTCTATGTGGGTCTGTGTTGATTTCACAGGCAGATAATGAATTGGTGATGATCCCAGCAATTTGTATGAATGTTATTTTGGCTCCATTAAGCTTTGTCTTCCCAGAAACAGAAACTGTGAAGGACTTGAGGCGAACTGAACACTGTGAGCTTCGATATGCAACTGGATGAGGAACTGAGAGCTGCCTACCTCTGAATCCAGGTGACTGCTGGGTAAATTCAGGCAAAAGCTGGGAGCATGGAAGAGGAACCATGGAATCTGGGAGCTAGCCTCCAGTCAAGATGAAAAGATCTCTCCTTGGGTACTTAGTGCTGACTGAGAAGATCATGATTTACTGTGGCCCAGGGGTAGGAGAACTTTGTACTCTGTACCTTGTACCTCTTAAGGATGACTGAGTTAAGGATGATTGGAAACTAATCTCCAATTAAGAAGAAAGAAGACTTTTTGACTGAGAGATTAAGACAACTGTTACCTAGGGGTGGAAAACTTTGACCTTTGTGCTCTGTTTCCCCTAAGGAGGCTTGCTCTTTAAGGATGCTCAAATTAAGGACTTACTGAATGATATCTTTTGCTTAAAACTATGTGGCCACTTCAGTGATAAGTTATGTTATAATACAGTGAATGCTGTACTTTGGTTTCTGTGAATCCTTTGCTTTAATTTACAGCTGAATAAAAAGAGTTCACTATACTACCGTGATCAGAACCTTAGAGCTATCCACAGCAGCAGTCCTCTGGAAAGCTGCTCGTGCTTGGTTTTACAACAGGACAGATATAGAACCCTTCCAGCTATCCCTGTTGGGGAGAGTTGTTACAGATAAGGCAAAGGATGAAGTCAAGTTTTTGAGAAGAACCACAATAATATGGAGATTATGCTTTATATAAAGCCAGGACTGGAAGAGCCAGATTTATTGTTGAATAATACAGTTTTGGATCCAAAATGATCATTAATGATAATCTAGCCAAACCTCATCATTTTATATGAGAGGAACTCAGTCCTAAAGAGGTAGATAAGCCAGTACTAGAATTTAGATTCTCCTAAATTCTAGTCTAGTGCTTTTTCCACTATGACAAGATAAATCACAGGGCAACTACTTGTTTACAGTAGTAATCATAGGATTTCTTTAAATATGTGATTCAACTTTCAAAAGGTTTCATTAGCACATACCTTTTCAGCAACATAGGCTATTTCATAAAGTAAGGCATTCCTACAGGATCTAGCTGCCTTTTTTTTTAAACCACAGGGAGGTGATATTAGTGAAATGTAAAGAACAGTAAATTGGGAGTTGAGATTTAGGTTCCATTTTAATCTCATTTATGCTACTATCTATCAACACTTCTTAAACTGCGGGTTGTGAAAAATCTGACAACAGTAAAAGTTTTCTGAAGGTGCAATGACCAAAAGTTAACTGTAAATCAAATACATAATGAATCAGGTGTTTCTGGCATCACTTGCCCCTGTATAGCATCCTGCAACTTCATTGCAGCTTTGGTTCTGAATGCAAAGCACCACACTTTGCACTGTGCATGCCCTCAGGCCACGCAATGCCAACAAATACTGCAGAAAAGGTGTCTCCAATGAAAAAAGTTTAAGAAGCCCAGATTCTATGTGAACTTGGCCAAATAAATCTGTGCTGCAATTTTCTCATCTCTTAGATAAGAGGATTGTATACATTTGGAGTTAGGGTGAAAATGAGGTCAAAAGGGGAGATTGGGGATAGGGAAGGCTAAGACTACCTCCTAATGTTAAGAATTTGTGATTTATGAAGACAGGACATCTGGGGCTTGATCTGATATTCAACCTAGATTTTGGGAAAGCAAATCTCAAAGGGTTTAGAGGAAGAATAGTTTCAAATTAACAAAATTATACAGGGAAAGTCAGCCCAAGATAGGATATTCAAAAGTGAAATTCTGGAGTCATAAAAACAAACAATTCCAATGAGGAGGAAAAACCAGGATTTGGTTAAAGAGACCAATGTGGATCTGGAGGGACCTCACCAAACAACTAGTTTTAAAATAAGGAAAAGTGCAGAAGACAGAAACAGGTTCAGTTAACAGAGGGTGAATATGAGAAGTTCAGAGTGTGTTGAAGCTATGAGAAGCTGAAAACAGTGGGGTTTTTTTTTTGAGAAAAAGGGGGATCAATGAAGGGGGAACCGATGAAAATAACTGGCAACAGAGAGAAGATGAAACTGCTCAACTTCCATTTTGCTTTTCTTATCTTGGCCAAGGAGAAAGACTTTTGCATTCAAAAGAACGATCATGGTTAAGGGACAGTTGATAACCAACAGAAGTCATGAGTTAGAGCTCTCAATAAACTCAAGTCCCCTGGTCCAAATGAACTGCATCCTTGGTTTCTGAAAGAGGTAGCAGATATAATTGCTGAGCCACTGTTAGGAAGAACTGAAAGATGGCGGAAAATGGGAGAGGTGCCATTAGATTTGAGAAAAGCAAGCATTGTCCTTATTTTCAAAACAGGGAAGAGAACAAAGTCTGCCAAATATAGCCCTGTAAACTCAATTCAATTGCTTGAAAAATCTGCGACTGGATCATTAACCCGGTGGTTTTATGAACAGCTAGAAAAAGAAGCTGTGACTACAAGGAGCTAGTGTGGTTTCATCAAGAACAATTTATGCCAGATTAGCCTCATTTCCTTTTATGACAGGGTTATTAAAATGGTAGATGAGGGGGATGCAGGAGATACAATTTATCTAGATTTTAGAAAACATTTCACGAAGTACTATATACTTGTAGAGATGAAAAAGTAAGGAATACATGATTATGTAATTTGATAGACTCAGAACTGGATGGACAATCAGACTCCAAGAGGAGACATTGACTAAATGTCAACAAAGCAAGTTTCCAGTAGCAACCCAGAGATTTGTGCTTTGGTCTGTGGTATTTAAAATTTGTATTGATTAGTTGACTAATGGCATAAATAACTTGCAGGTAACACAATTTGGAAAGCTAACATATAGGATGATAAAGTCATAAACCTAAGAGATTTTGACAGGTTGGATTGAATCCAATAAAGTGAAATTAAATAGTAACAAATATTAAAGTTTTACATTTGGAATCAAATACAGGATGGAAGGTATTATTATACAGCAGTTTATCTTAAAATAACAACAACAACTAGGTGTTTTAGTGGACTGCCAGCTCAATGTGAGTTTGTAGTGTGACGTGGCTGACAGCAAAAACCTAAAAAATCTTGACCTATTAAGATAGGCACTGCTTTAAGAAATAAGGTAGTGATCATCCCACTATACTTCCTGTGCCCTCATCAGATCTCATCTGGAGTATTCTGTTCAATTTAAAGTGTCAGTTTAAGAAGGACAAGTATAAGGCAGAGATTGTTCATAGGAACCAACTAGGCTGGTGAAGAGTTTGGAGTCCATATAATATGACTAAAAGGAACTGGAAGCATTTAGTTTTTAAAAGAGAAGACTGAGAAAGAGCAGATTGTAACTTATTTTCAAAATTTTTGAAGGGCCATCATGTGGAATACGGACTGAGCTTGTTCTCTTTGGCCTCAAAGGCCATTGCAAAGAGGCAAATCTAGGCAAGGTCAGGAAAAACTTCCTAACAATTAAAGCTGTCCAACAGCAGAATGTGCTTCCTTGGAAGTTTGTAATTTCTTCCTTCTTGAAGGCAGAAGCTGGAAATCATTTTTGCTTTATATAACTTAAAATTTACAAAACTGTATAAACTTCATATAAAATATATTATAAAAAATATGTAACCATAACTGGGAGTTCCTTATGGGCGGGTTGGACTAGATTAGAAGTTCTGTACTTTTTTGTATCATAGACCCCTTTGGAAGTCTGGTGAAGGGCCTATGGATCCCTTCTCAGAATAATGCTTTTAAATGGATAAAATAATATACATAGGATTACAAAGGAAACCAATTATACTGAAATACAATTATCAAAATATTTAAAAAAACACAATTTCACTAACCCTAGGTTAAGAAATTCTGGCCTACTTGTTTCCTGGGGTGCCTTACAATTCTCCAATTCTGTTATTCTATAGTTACATGATCACTTCTGGTTCCAAAGCTAACTTCTAAGACCATAGGCAATAAGTCTTCCACTGCTCTGCTTGAAAAAAGAGTCACGTTGTAACCACTTGACTATATATACTTTTTTTGGGGGAAGGAGAAGGTGGATTCATGGATAATAATGAATATGTCAAAAAGGTATCAATAAAACATTTTTAAAGGCAAAGAAAAGTAGTATACAAGGAAATACAAATGGAGTGATTTTGTTACTACCTTGTTAAATAACATACATATATACTTTTTCGGGCGGCTAGGTGGCGCAGTTGATAAGAGTGCAGGGCCTGAAGTCAAGAAGACTCATCTTCCTGGATTCAAATCTGATTTCAGATACTTGCTAGCTGTGTGACCCTGGGCAAGTCACTTAACCCTGTTTGCTTTTGTTTCCTCATCTGTAAGATGATCTGGAGCAGGAAATGGCAAACCACTCCAGTATTTTTACTAAGAAAACCCCAAATGGGGTCATGAAGAGTCAGACACAACTGAAATAAGTGAACAATATTTCTTAAAAAGCAAATAACATATAATAGCATTCAAAGTCACAATTCTCGTTTGTTGCTCCTTGTGCACTGAAATTTTTTTGTAGTGACTGATAAGCTTATAGTAAAAAAATGTATTTTAAAAAGTATTGCTTTTTACTGATACTTCACATGGCTACAATGGAAGTAAAGTACCTGGAATACTGTGTTAAGTCATACCTTGAAATAAGGACTTCCTGCCTACTGTACAGTGTCTTCTCTGCCATGTTGTGAGGATACAATTCAATTTCATAGTACTGATTCAAAAAAATGGTGAGGAGTTACCATTTGCTTTTAGGAAACTGAGGGACTGGACTCTCCTTCCTTCAATAAAGGTAACTCAGGTGTCGGGCTTTTTTTTTTTTTACTTCTTGTATTTTAAAAACAATTTTTAATTTTTAGTTTTCAATATTCATTTCCACAAGATTTTGAGTTTCAATTTTTTCTTCCTGTCTTTCCCTTGCCTCCACCCCAAAATAGCAAGCCTACTGAATACCCCTTCCCCCAATGTATTCTCTCTTGTATCCTCCCCCTTCACCCTCCTGACTTTCTAGTAGGGCAAGATGGATTTCTATACCCCAGTACCTATATATCTTATTTCCCAGTTTCATGTAAAAAGCAAATTTTTAAACATTTGTTTTCAAAAACTTTGGGTTCCAGATTTTTTCCCCTTCTTCCCTCCTTACCACACCCACTGGGAAGATGAGTACTTCAATATAGATTGTACACGTGTAGTTCCCCAGATCCATATATATATATGTATATATATATATCCCACTTATTCTGTTTTCTCCATTGACCCTATCTCTTTTTAAAAATGTTTGCATCTAACTCCTCTTTCCCCTAATCTGCCCTCCTTTGGTATCAGGCTTCTTTAAGAAAAATTAGACCATTTCTAACTTTTAATTGCATTGCAGGGTTCTGAAACTTTGGGTGCATTATTTTATCACACAGAAGAGTCCTGTGAACTGCCAAAAAAGTTTTGACTCTTAGTGAAAAAGTAGATTAGAAACTTATCCCAATGGAAAATGAATCAAATTCCCAATAGACCATTTAAAATAAAAATATATGAGGAAGAAAGTAAACAATGTTATTACCTGACAATGTAATATGCAAGCCCAAATTCTGGTAAGGACTGCCATGCTTGGATAAAACGGAGCTTAGCTTCAACTAGAGACATCTGTGCCACGTTCTGGTGGGCTTCCAGAATTCGAGCTGCCAACTAGGAGCAAGAAGAATGGTCTGATAATACCTGAAGACTATTAACAGCTCTCATGATCACCCTCAGTTCTGATATTCTTCAAAGATCCTAAGAATTCCAGGAATGATCCTAAAGCAACTTGCTCATCCTTTATTATTTTAAGACACTGAAATCTGAGTTCATATTGGAAGTTATCAGCTAACTTAAGTATTCTCAGATATTACCTAGTGATCATATTATTGAATAGTTGAATAATGTTGTGATGATGTCTCACTATAGGTTTTCATAGTCTATTGCTCTCACTTTCTTTTATGTGGAACTGCCATTTGTTAAGCCGTTGCCTTAGACACACTATCTTCTGCATCCTGGAAGAGTTCCTGGCTGAAGTCCTAGGTGTTAGTGTGGCATAATAGAAAAAGTCTTGGACTTGGGTTCTAGTTCCTAGTACGCAATGTGGTAGTTGCATAGGGATATGATTCTGGGACTTGGAGTTTCCAGACCATATATGATCTACCATTTGTAGCAAGGGAATGCATCTTGGATGCCAGAGAAGTCCTATAAAACAGCCATTCATGTTTTGGAATTGGAACCATATTTGAAAAGATTTTGTACTATTGAAAGCATAGAAAATATTTTGGAAAGTGCCTTCTTTTTCTAGTCTTGAAAATATTTTATGTAGCATGTAGGTTAGAAGAGAATTTCCTTGAGGGCCCCTCATTTTTGAGGGACTGTTTTATTTTTGTCTCTCTATCACCAACACTTTGCATGTAGCAGATGCTTCAATAAGTATTTGTTGGACTGAGTTACTAATTATGTGACCTTTGCCAAGTAAGCCACCTGCATCACAGTTTCCTCTCTGTTGTACAAGGATAACAATACCTGTCTATCTTATCTTACAAAAAGGTTGTTTTGAGGGCCAAATGTATGTGAAAATGATTTTGCAAACTGCAAATTCCTATACAAATATCACTATTATTTTTCTCATGTTAAGAATATAAGGGTTGTTCCAGAAAACTAATGACATAAAACAATTTTCACTGAAATGCTGAGTTTTGTTGAGAGGTCTAACCAATAATGAATAATGAAACAACTAACATAGAGCATATGACCTTGAGGGAACAATAAGATTTCAATGGGACAAGCTTGGGGGATGAACTGGAGAAGTTTAGGAAAAGCATTCCAGACATGCATGCACAAGCAAGAAGATGCAAAAGGGGACAATAAATTTGGAGAATGGGGAGTACTTGACTGACACATAATGTGACAGGGAGTGTTGTGAAGTAAGATAAATATGATCTGCTGGGGTTAGGCTAGGCTGATGAGTTTGGAGTTAACAGAAATGAAATAGAAAGAAATGAATGTGTGGACTTCAAGTCAAATGGGGGCAAATAAAATTATTTATAAGAAAGGGTCATTTCTTAACAGGATAGGACTATTTCCAGAAGATAATCAAGGACATGTATATTAGTTAGTGGAGTAGGCTGAATCTTTTGTTCCCATGGTCAAAAGGGGCCTGCCTTCAAACAAACTCTAATTTAAAATGTATAAATAATACAATAAGTAATTAAGATAAATTCAGTTTAGTGGGAGATAGAATTAGTTATTCTGGTGGTTTAGGGGATACAATCTAAGAGCTGAAAGGTACCTTGGAAGTCCTTTAGTTCGACCTACAGGGTTTGAGATCCAATGCCTTTCTACCACACCAGAGAGGCCTCAGCAAAGTAGTCACCCTTACTTGGGGGAAACTGTCACTGCTTATGGAAAGAACTCAGGAGAGAAGCTGCTTTTCTTGGAATGGCAAGAGGGAAAGGAAAGTCCCAGGGAGGGGCACATCAGAGGGGGAATTCCTTAGAGAATGTCAGGAGAAAAAGAAAAAACTGAAGAGTCTTCATTCCACCCTAAACTTCTTTCTCCTTCTCCTTGGCTCATGTCTGAGTTCCCCTTACTTCCCTCTATTTCACTCATGGACAGCATATATTAAATTTTTGAATCTTCTAAGTTTTCTGAGGTGAGGACCTAGGGGCTCTAGGCTCTGCCAACAATATTATAACCTCTGCCAATGTTAGAATTACCTGTTTAGACTTGTACTTCTTTGCACACCGAGGTGACACAAAACATTCTGGTTTCATATCCATGCATTCTGGATCAGAAGGTGTCTGTGAAGTTGTATTTCTGTTTTTCATCTTCAGAAATGAAAGAATGTTGTTTACTTCAGGCCAGTAGGAGCTATCTGCCATAGTTTTGCCTTTCGAAGCTAAGATGCAGGCGGCCATCCATCTGGCATACTGATTCTCCTGTAACACAAATGTGACAAGAACCTAAAATACCACCATATGAAATGTACTTTAGTATCCCCCCCAAAGAGTATGTCCTCATCCAGGACTATATTTTCTACATATCTTAAAGATACACTAGTACTGCCTGTACTCTGGCTCCTACCATATAGTAGGTAACCAACACCTCTGATACAATAAAAAGATGATGTTAAAAGGAGGTTATAGGGGCAGTTAGGTGGCACCAAGGACAGAGCACCAGCTGTGGAATCAGGAGGACCTGAGTTATATCCAGCCTCAGATACTTATTAGCTGTGTGACCCTAGGCAAGTCACTTAGTCCCAATTGTTCCCCCCCCCAAAAAAAGTAGGTTATAAGAGATCTTTATAAAAGAGTGGCTACAGGGCCAGACTTTGAGTCAGCAAGACCTAGGTTTATGTATTGCTTCTGACACTTGGTGGTTATGTGACAGAGGAAGTCACATAAATTCTCAGTGATGCAGGCAACTTTGCTAAGCATGTAAGCTGTAGAGCAGGTGCCAACCTGTACTGGCAGAGGGAGTTTCCTCATCAGAATCTTCCTATACCAATAAAATTACTGGTGTGATTTCTCTCCCACCCTCCAAAAAAATGAGTTATAATTTCCGGTTTTAAGTTACCAACCATTAAACTACAACTAAAACTCTGTAGTGTTTATAGAGTTTTAAAGTGATAAGTTGCTAGAGCACAAGTAGCTCTGTGATGTTCTGGGTAGTGTCTCTAGCACTAGCACTTAAATAAATCAATGATTTACTACAGATAGATAATTAAAACAGCAGGTGTTTGAAAGTACTACTCTCTACACATTTGTTTCCCTTTCCTTATTCTGCCTACTCCTTTTAGGATAAATAAAGAAAACCAATTAGCTTATTTGGCATTTGCCACCTTGTAGTTCCACCCACTGACTCCTCTCTTGCCTGGATCTTACTGTAGGGGTAGGCAATCAATGGTACGGGGATACTGAAAAGGAAATCATTGGTGGACTGCTCACTGTATAGATACCTCTATTTTCTCTCTGATCTAAGTTTTGAAAGTATGGGAGAGGTGAGAGGAATGGTGGTTAAAGACCAGAGGGACCTGAACCACAAATCCCTCAAAACATTAGTAGCACGTATGTGAGAAGATTTTTCATTTGCTATGACCACTGGTCCTTATGTTAAACAACTAAGCATTCATTCAGTTTCACCTTTTTTACTCACATTGTCACACCTCAAATATACTTCATTCATACCATCAGCAACAGGGATTAGCAACTTGATTCCAAACTTTCTCCCTGATACGTTTACATCGGGTACAACTTCACAGCCTAATGAGAAAGGGCAGGGAAAGCAGTTGATTTCTGAGGATTCACTTTTATACATTAAGAAAAGGGTGTGGATTATTAATTATGAAGTTTCTCATCAGCTTAGTCATGCCTTAGATCCTAATATCACTCAAATTTACTTTATCCCCTAAATCCTCCAGGACTGCAATCTCTTAGTCCTGAAATTAACCTACCCTTTTACTCTTTTCATACCTGCTCTTTTCCAAGGTGCTGATCTGCTTCCTCTAGGAAAAAATGAAATGCTGACTAGGCTAACTACAAATTTCTTCTATTTAATGTCAACTGGGCCCTCTCTGTACATTAATCAATTTGTTTGTCAATTATTTACTATTCCCAACAACAGCAGATCCAACTTTCTTTCCTAAAACCCCCAACTTGCTCTCCTAGCAAATAACCTCTACTTAGCCCCTATTTTACTCTAAAAAATTGAGGCCATCACATCAGTGAACTTCTCTCAAGTGTCCTTACTCATGGTCCCCTCTACCCACTTAGTCTCAGAAAGAAAGATGGCCCTCTTCATCCTTTATGCTTTGGTGAGCCACAAAATATTTGGAAATGTGAATTGTTATCATTATGATAATCTTCAGTGTCTCTCTACTGACTCCTTTTTGTCAACAAACATATCCAGTACTCTTTTATTTTAAAAAAAACACTAACCAAAACTTTTCCTTGATTCTGCTTCTCAATCTAACATTTTCCCCCTTCTCATTCATTGCCAAACTTCTAAAAAGAGAAGCCTATGCTTATTAGTGTTGGGGGCCACTTGATGCCAGCATCAAGTGTGAGCAGAGGCGTGAGATGAACCGGGCCAGGAGGTCAGTCCAGGATAGAACTCCATTTATTGATTCTCTCAACAAGATTTTATAGAGCAAAGAGACAAAGACGGTAACTATCGGTCATCATATTCCCATAACATCAGGCAGACCTTGAAGGCTATCATGTCCTTCCTTTATCTAGTGTTCCCATACAGGAAGAGCAAGAATTCAGGGTGCTCTGTTCTTTGCAGGTCACAGAGAATAGTGAGCCAGCGTCCTGCTGGCCTGGGAGCAGCTGCAAGGAGCTGGCTGCTTCTACCTGCCTAATTTGAGTTGGCCCTCAACATAGTATCTCTACTTCCTTCTCAGCCTTTTCCAACTTGGCTTCCACCTTTACCATTCTATCAACATGGATTTCTCCCAGTGCATTCATGAATTATAAATATAGTATGCCCTCTCTGATTTATTGCCCTCATCTTCCTTCTATAGCACTGGACATGACAGATGACCACTTTCTTTCTTGGCACTCTCACTCCTCCCTTGGCTCCCATAATGCTGTAATCTTATGGCTGTCTTACTTTTCTGTCATTTGTCTGTCTTTTTTGGGGCCTTGGCCCTCTCCTCATTCTCACCCTCATCCATTCTTATGTCTTTATGTAATACTAAATATACCTCAAAATATGTCCAAATAGAACTCACACCATCCCCTTAAAATTGGTTACATTTTCTCATTCTATTGATAAGGTTATTATCCTTCCAGTTATCTAGGCGCATAACCCTGAATTCTTCTCGAGTTCTTTTCTTTTCCTTATCCCTCAAATCCAATCAGCTGCCAAGTCCCATATTCTCCTGTGATGCTCCTTGTACCTCTCCACTCACATTGTAGTTGCATTACATTTAAGTTCTATTTCTACTCACCTAGACTTTATAATAGCCTCGAACTTGTTCTGCTGATCTTTAGTCCCACCTCCTTTCTAGCTGGTACTTAATATTTCTGCTAGGGTAATCTGTTCTAATCACATCTCCTCTTCATTCAAAAACCTGCATTGACTCTCTTTCCTTCTCAGTAAAACATAAATGCTCCTGATTCTGACTCTCAAGGTCAGTCAGTCATTAAATATTATACCTACTATGGGCCAGGCACTGTACTAAGTACTGGGAACATATGAGGCAAAAGATTAGTCCTCCACATTTTTACCCCAACCTACATGTTTATTCTCATGTCATGATTTACTTCAGCCAAGCCACATAATCTAATCTCTGTTCTTCACTTCTTTCCCTTTGCTCAAGCTGTTTCCCCATACCAAGAATGGATTTCCCCATCGCTATCTGTTGAAATTCCTCCCTTCCTTCAAGATGAAATCAAGAGACGACTCCTTCTTGCATCTCTCTCTGATCCTTTTATAACTTGCATTATGAATTCTCCCCTTCAAATTTCTTAATATTTTTGTCAAAACTGCATTTTCCTCACTCCCTTTGTATCAATCATTTCACTTTAAAACTCCTCTCATATTATAAGCCTTTTAAGAAAAAGGTTTGTATTATAAGCTGTTTTTATATTGCCAGTATCTAAGGCACAGTACTTTGCACATAGGAAGAACTTAATGTTTGTTGAAATAAAATAAGAGATCTTTCCTCAGGTTTTTCTCTTGAAACATGAAGCAGAGAAAACAGATTTTCAAAGATTTTTTTTAATCAGAAGGTCATAAGTAATTGATTGACAAAGCAAAAATATTCGTTACTCCACTATCTGCTTCAGATCTATTAGCAATTTAATTTGTTAGTGAGACTGTTGACCTTAAATCATATACACAATTAAAAAAATACAAACTCTAACATAAATCAAGCACAGTTTATTTTCATCCAATATAGCAAGACAATGGATCCTTATGATTAATCAAATAGTTTGGTTACCAGAGTTATTATTCATTCATTTAACAATTATTAAGAACCTACTGGAAAGTATCATATATGCCAGACATGAATTACCAGTTTTCAAACAGACAGCAATGCAGTAATAACACTTAATGCTAAAACTGGCCTGAATTAAATTTAATCCTTAATTAGTCAAAAGGCATTTCTGGATCTTGTAGTAGTACCTTAGCATTATTGTTAAGAACATAAATTATTTTTCTCTAGATGTACAGAAATACTGATTAATGGGGAGGTTTTTTTTTAATAAACAGGATGCTTAATTGAAGAGTTTACAGCACCATAATTAAGGTTTTTTCTGTATATGGAATGGGACCTTGAAGCAGATTATACCTGGGGTATGGAATGGAACATACACCTCACATTCACGCAAAATAAAAAAGTTTTATCAATGGACTATATCTCCTAGTTTCCAACGCCCTTCTACATTGAACCGGTTAGATTAATCATAATTCAATTCACCATTGAATATTCTTACCTCTAAGATGCAGTCTCTCAATTGGTTCCCCTTGTTCAAGGTCCTTATTTTTAAAGTAGGCTATTGAAGTGTCTTTAAAGACAAACCAATATTGCTTGAAAGTTTTTAATGTTAGTTTTTTGGCCCTGAAAATGACAGAATAATAGCTTAGTGGTTCCAAGAAAAACAAATGCACACATAACTTTGAATAGGACACTTAAAAAAGTTATTTTCCTCTAGTGTTCCTTTCTCACAGTTTATACCATATTAAACCATTCTGAAATTTGAGGACTGCAGAATTTAGAGAGGGAGGCTCATTTTATGGATGAGGAAACTCAGGGCTAGGGAGTTTAAATGGCTTGCTCACACAGGCACTTAGTACGAGACCTGCACTAAGGATTTGAATACAAGACTTCTGACTCTAGATAGCATTGTTTTTCAATTATATCCAACTGGCTACTCATTTATTTATGAAAACTTGAAATTAGGTTTTTGTAAGAAAACACACAGGCCTGGTAACTAGAAGAGTTCTTAGACAGAAAACAATATTCATTTGAACAGTACAAAACTTTCTTTGAAAATCATCACAAAAATGAGGAAGTGTGCTAGTTTCTACTTGACATATTTAAGAGAAACTATCAAAAAATTTTTGATTAACATTGGACATTACCTTAGCTTAAAATGAAATTATTTTTCAATTAATAATAAATTTTTAAAAGGTAGCTAAGCTATATCATCATGATGATAATCTTTAGTGTCTCTCTACTGATTCCTTTTTGTCAACAAACATATCCAGTACTCTTTTATTTAAAAAAAAAAACTAACCAAAAACTTTTCCTTGATTCTGCTTCTCAATCTAACATTTTCCCCCTTCTCATTCATTGTCAAACTTCTAAAAAGAGAAGCCTATGCTAGCTAAGATCTGAACACCTCAAATTAAAAAAAAATATATTTGTTTTAAAAAGCCATTAAGCAAGGGATAGCAGCCCTGGGACCCCTAAGGATCATCAGCAGTATGAAGTAATGCTGGGGGTGCTACTAGCTAGGGGAAAATAAAGAAATAGATTAAGTAAAAGAAAACTGGAAAAGAAGTGATGGAAAGGAAAAATGTGAGAAAGAATATGAATTATATACAATGCCAAATAGAAAAATACTACCAATGGTTGTCATTTATAATAGCAATTTCTGTTATAGTAAAAACCCCCAAATTTAAACACACACACACATACACACACAAAACCACAACTGGAAACAAATTCAATTTCCTTCAATGGAGAAATGGTTGAAGAAATTATGGTATATGATTGTAAAGGAATATTTTTGAAAGAAAAAGGGAGTATTCAGAGCACCCAGGGGAGTACAGTGGGCATACTGAGCATACTGCTGCAGAATCAAGTGAGCAGAAACAGAACAACTTACACAATGACTATGACATAGTAAAAGAAAATGACTATAAAAGACTTAAAATCTACATTCAATGTAATTATTATTCATGACCAGAGAAGACCGATGATGATCTGTATGTACCTCTTGCCAGACAGGTGATTCTAGAGGTGCGAAATGAGATGTACATTTTCAAACAGGGCCAAGGAGCAGGTAGGTTTAGTTTAACTAATTGTTACAAAGCAGTGCTTGTGACAGTGATTCCAAAAAAAGTAGAAAAAAGGTCAATAAAACATCAAATACATGTGTATATATGTATGGATCAATAATAGCTAATATCAATAGTTAACAGTTATATAGTATTTTTATGTGCCTAGCATTATGATAAGGGCTTTACAATTATTACGTCATTTGATCCTTATGACATCTCTGGAAGACAGGTGCTATAATGATCCCTATTTTACACATGGGGAACCTGAGGCAAACAGAGGCTAGTGACTTGCCATTGGTCATACTTATGTTAGTAACTATATGAGGCTACAAGTAAACTCAGGTATCCTTGACTCCAGGCCTGGTGCTCTATCCACTGTGGCACCCAGCTACCCCTACACACCCTAACAGCTGCCTCTGTAGGAAAGCAGAAGGAAGTTCACAGGGTGATACAGTTAATGAAGACAGTGTTGGAACTACCTTGTGAAATTTAATATATATTAAAAGCAAAAATAAACAAAAAATCCACTAAGCTCCATAAACAAGTCTCCATTTGTATTCTTTACATAAGAAAATGTCTATATTTGTTAATGCCTGTCATGTTCTTAATAATATTTTTAAAATAAAGATTAAGAGGCATAATTATAGTCTTATATTTAGTTTAAAAAATGCCAACTTCCTAAATATAAGATAGGGGAGGTATAAGGTAGCAGTTTATCTGAAAAAGATATGGGGGTTTTAATAGAGAGCAAACTCAATATGAGTTAAAAGTATGATATGGCAGCCAAAAGATAAAACTAATATGGTATTAGACTGAAGTAAGAGAAGTAGAAATAGGGAGATTACAGCCCTGCAGTGCTGTAACCCTAGTCAGGTTACCTTCCTCAAATGTATCAGTTCTGACTGGCCCATTTTACGAAGGACGCTGATAAATAGGTGCAGAACAGAGTTGATGTTTCTGGTCCCAGAGAATATGGGTTTGAATTTTGGCTCTGCTCCTTACTACCTTGGTGACAGGTAAATCCTACCTTTTATAAGAAGTCCTTACTAAGTCCTCTTAATTCCAGTGCCTTCCCTCGGCTAACTATTTCCTATTTATCAGGTTTGTCATCAACTCTGCAGATATTTATTTGCAAAATGTCTCATTAGACTGTAAGCTCCTTGAGGGCAGGAACTATCTTTTCCCTTTTTTAGTATTCTCAGCACTTAGCACAGTGTCTGGTATATAGCAGACACTTAATAAGTGTTTACTGACTAACTTAACTATCTGTTAAAAAGACCTTTGTCTTTGGGACAATTTCTTTATCTTTAAAATTAGAGAGATAAAATGTCCAACATCTCTTTTAGCCCTAAACCTACGATCCTATGATTCTATGGTACTAATATGGAGAGGGTCCAGGGGGCTTCCCATTTGGGGAAGAGCCTGGAGAACATGTCACATAAAGATCTATTGAAGCAAGTGGGAAAATTTAGCCTAAAGAAGAAAAGACTTGGTGTGGACATCATAGTTCTCTTTAATACAGAATGGCTACCACTGAGAAGTATGAGATTTGTTCTGCCTGACCCTAAAGGGCAGAAGAAAGATAAATCTGGTAGTATTCTTGCATACAGGTAGTATTCTGCCAATTCTTACATACAGGTAGTATTCTGCCAATAGAAACTGAGCTCTTTGAAGGCAGAAATGTCTGTATTGTGTGTGTGTGTGTGTGTGTGTGTACCTAGCACAGAGCTGTGCTATATTATAAGTATTTAATGTATGTTTGTTAAATTGAAGTTAAAAAGAAGCAAATTAAGGTTTAATGTAAGGATAAACTTCCCAACAATTATAGTACCACCATGAATTGGGAGGCAAATGGTCCCACCCTCACTGAAAGTCTTCAAGAAAATACTGAATGGATATGTTGCTAGGGAGATTCTTGTTCACACGTAGGATAGACTTCTGAGACTTTAAAATTTTGTGATACTGTGAATAGTTTTCTTTTTCCTTATTGATATTTTATCAATGTAATAAACTCAAGCTGATAAATTTATGTTTACTGAAGCTGGTCAGCACCTGTCCTCTACCTGGTTCTCCTCTAGAGACTGAGTCCTCTCAACCACTTTGAAACATAATTCTCTAACTACCAAATAAATAATAGATAAATGTTTTGGTTTTTTATAGTCTAGACCTATAACATGGCTAAAGAATATAGCAAACTAATATTTAGAGAACTAAGCTTCCAATTATAACTTTGTTTTTTTTAGCATACTTGTGAAAAAGGGTGAAGTTTAGGATTTTACCTTATATAAATCCATGACCAGAATCACAAAAATACTGTGTGTGACTGATTCACTATCAGAAATACAACATAAGAAAACACCCTTTGAACACTTGTGTTACATTTATATGTTATCATTCATTGAACATTTTTTTGAAAGTCTTTCCTCTGCCCTTTGACTTGGTTATAAACAAACCTGCCAGTGCTGTAGCGGTTTGATTTTTTTTTTGAAGTTAAGCGCTCCAAGTCTGTTTGCTGAGAAAAATCAACAAATCATAATATGGCTTAAGTAACTGATATAACTTCAAAGAAGTTTAATTTCTTTCATCTTAACACTCCTTTAGCATTATCACAGACTTGACAATCACTTCTTTTATAGGAAAAACTCCCTGACAACCTAGCAAGTCTTTAAGTAGGGTGACAATGAAGGCTATCAGAATTCAGAGACAGATAAAATCATACCACTCCGAAGTGCAAAGCTTACCCCTTTCCACTGGAGTCTTTGTTTCTCAAAATTAAGACAAAATCTTTTATGTAACTAATTTTGATCACTTATTATAGGACTACCACTTATTAAAAAATATTCCAATTTTGTCAAGTTGAAAAATACCTAAAAGAATAGTACAAAAGCTCAAAGCACCACAGTGATTTGATCCCTTAATGGCGGCACAGGACCCCTAGCTCCCATTGACTGGCGCTCAGGGGAAGACAGAACTGATGATTCATCTTTGTTAATATGGGGCTGGGTTTAGACATTAAATATCAAAGAACTCCTTCTCCATAAACCTGGATTACCAGTGATTTCTTGTTTCTTCTATGTAACCATTTTTGTTACTCACCTAAATAATCTGAGACAATCTGCAAGCTTTGGTATGTCTGTAATGTCCTCCTATGGAGAAGAATACAGTTTTTTACCAGCAGTAATTTTATAAGACGCAAAATTGTTCACACAAATTAAAAAACAATAAGTAAGCAAGATTAAGGAAAAAAGTAAATTTTAGAAATATTTTTCAAAATGACACAATAATTACTCAATATTTTTAAAATTCTGTTTTTAAATGATCTCTAAGTTATGTAGGAAATCAGCATCAGTGGATCAGATTAATAACACAAAACAAACTCTTCAAAGTTCATCTCACAATAAACGTACATCTTTTAAAATCAAGTCTATTGTTTAACTTCCTAGAACAATATCCAAAGACCAAGTTACTCAAAAAGCACTACTGTCTCATGTTTTCTTTTCCAATATAGGCACTGTGTGAAAAACAATGCTAATTATAAGACCAGAGATCCAAAACTTTAGGGTCAAATAGGAGTTTTTTTTACATTTAAAACTTTTCTTAGCTTTTACCCTTATACCTTTCCAGTTTTCTTAAACATTACTATCTTCTACACACTTAGGGTCCAGCCAGCCTCAAGGCCTACTTCCTCTTCTTCATACATGACACTCAACCTCCCCTCTCTGTGACTTTACACTGACTATCTCCGACGGCACAATATGCTCCCTCCTCACTTCTACCATTTAGAATTCCTGGTTTTCTTCAAGACTCATTTCAGGCAAGCATGTTCTACATCAAAGGTTTTTAACTTGAATTTGTTTTATTTTTATTTTCAAAAATATTCTGAGAACTGTACCTTAATGCAGGGATACCTAGGTGGCTCAGTGGATAGAGTGCCTGGAGTCAGGAAGTTCTCTTCCCGAGTTCAAATCCAACCTTAAGACATTTACTAGCTGTGTGACCCTAGGAAAGCCATTTCACTCTTTTTGCCTCAGTTTCCTCATCTCTAAAAGGACCTGGAGAAGGAAATTGCAAACCATTCTAGTATCTTTGCCAAAAAAAACCCAAAAGGGATCACAAAAAGTTGGACCCAACTAAAACAACTGAACATCTTCAGTATAATCCTCTGTATTTTATGCATTTTAAAACATTATTATGAGAAACGATCCATGGCCATAAATGCGTGTGTGTGTGTGTACTGATCCTAAGTTTCTTCATCTGTAAAATGAAGGGTTTGCACTAGATGTCCCTAAAGCTCCTTTCCCCATATATATGATTCTATGATAAATGTTGTCTTGAGAGAAATCCTTGAGAGAATGAAATTACCATCTCACTTATGTTTTTGTATCCACAGTATTCTAGTGCAATTAAAGACAATAAATTGACATCTAATAGAAGAGAAATCAGACTATCCTGTCCAACTTCCCCATTTCACGGGACCCCAAGGACAGGGGATATCATATCAGTGGGATGAAGGGAGGAAGGTGCTGGTGACTCGCCTTTGCACAAGGTCACACAGGTAATAAATATGAGGAGGATTTAAACCCAGGTCCTCTGACAGCAGAGTCTGTGCTCCTTCTACCTTGTGTTCAGTTGTTTCAGTCACATCTGATTCTTCATAACCCCATTTGGGGTTTTCTTGGCAAAGATACTGGACTGGTTTGCCATTTCCTTTTCCAGATCATTTTACAGATGAGGAAACTGAGGCAAATAGGGTTATGTGGCTTGCCCAAGGTCATACAGCTAGTATGTGTCTGATGCCAGATCTGAATTCATGAAGATGAATCTCCCTGATTCCAAACCCAGTACTCTATCCACTGAGCTACCCGGCTGTTTTCCTTCTACCTTACCAAGTAGCTATGATTTAAGTCTAATAAAGAATGCCATACTGATTCATGGGATTAGCGGCACTCTACCTTCCATTTCAAATCAACTAAACTCCCAATCAAGTATTAATGCACCTCAACATAGTAACTCTACTTTCAGTGCAGTATCAGTGTCAATTATTTCATATTCATTTCTGAAGTGGATACAATGGAAATTTTCTAAATTTATTTTTTTCATTTTTTCTATGACACCAACTTATAGAGTATAGACACTAACTTAAACAGTTTTGGGTCCAGAACTGGACTTGGAGGTGAAGGAAGACTTAGGTTAAATCCTAACTCTGATGCTTATTAGCCATGTGGCAACAGCTAAGTCATATATCCTCCCTGAGCCCATTTCCTTACTGTACAACGGGCATGACAATGCCTGCTGAGCCTCCTTCAAGTAATTCTTTGGAGGTTTGAGGGAAATAATGGGTAAAAAATGCTTTGCAAATTTTTTCAGCAGTTTTCAACCTGTGCTTTGCGACCCCTCTGGGGGCTGAATGACTCTTCACAGGGGTTATTTCCGATGGTCTTAAGAACTGAGACACTGCTCCTCTATCGGTCCCCAGGTAGGTCCATCCACATATGAGTATTAAAGAGTCATAGCATTAGGAAGGTTGAGAACCACTGTGCTATATAAATGCCAATTATCATTCTCTTCTGTTTTGTATGTAGCATGCACTTAATAAAAACTTGTTGACCTGAACTTCCCATTTAAAATCTTCAGACACACACACTGAATATATAATTCTTATTATCTCATAGTTTGGTGTTTTTTCTTTTTCCTTCATACTATTTATAGGTCAGTAATTATGTGCAAACAACTCACTTCCTCTCTTGCTGTGTGTCAATATCATCACAGAGATAATTATTTCTAAGATAAAGAAGGCAAACAAAGGTAGTGGAAAGTCAGTGACTGAATCAAACAGGAGTGGTGATCCCACTGTTGGCTGAAGTGTTTCTCCATAGATGGACCATCCATTTAAAAAGCTCCAAAGGGAATGAAATTTTACTGGAGTTTTTTGTTTGTTCGTTTACAGTCTGTTGTGTGTGTTTCAAACTTCTTAATTCTCTCCTCTTCAAAATGGTTTTAAAACATTTTATAATATGCCAGTTCATTATTTCAATTAATCCTCACATAAAGTCACTGAAACAGGGAGGGCAAATGTTGCCAAATTAGTCTTATATTGCAGAAGAGGAATCACACGTAGGTCAAATGACTAGCCACAAGTCTCACACAGTTAAGAGTTATGTCTCCTGATTGCTGGTCTAGTGCTTTTTCTATCTACCATGCCAATTAAATGGTCCTTAGAGGCAGCGAGGCAGCGCAGTGGTCAGTATACTGGGCCTGGATTCAGGAGCTCAGACCCCAGCTCAGATACGTACTAGCGGTGTGACCCTGGGCAAGTCACTTGATCTGTCTGCCTTGGTCTTCTCATTTGTAAAATGAAGATGATAATAGTAATGTGTGAATCACATAAGTCAGTATTTGCAAAGTACTTCACATGGTGCCTGGCACATGGTAAATACTTAATAAATGTGTGCTTCCTTCCCCTTCCTTAACAGAAGATGAATTAACTTTGAGAAGTCTGCAAAAGTAAAACATAATCACTTGCTAAGTCTCATCAATTCCATCTCCATAATATCTCTCACATCCACCACTTTCTTTCCAATCATAGAGCTGTGACCCTAATTTAGGCTCTTACCACCTGTCCCCTAAATTACTAATGGCCTCTAATTTGGTCTTCCTGTTTCAAGTCTCTTCTTTCTTCAGTCTATATCCCAACAGCTGTCGAAACATTCTTCTAAATGTACAGACTGAAGCACGTCCCTCTCTTGTTCAGAACTTCAAGTGTCTTCCTATTAGGACACCTTCTAGGATAAAATATTAACTCCTCAGCTTGGGCATGTAAAGCCTTCCAAACCTGCCTGCAACCTACCTTTAAAAATAGTCATTCAAATGGAGATAGTATTTTAAGGTTGACAGTTACCCTGACAGCATCCCTATGAACTACCTGATGTAAGGACTATTAACTTCATTTTATAGATAAAAGACACTGAAGCTGCGAGAGTTTAAGTCACTTGCCTTGTTCACATAAGCTAGTAGGGGTCTCAGGTCAACATTTGTCCTCAGGCCTTCAGAATCTAAGTCCAGCACTTTCTGAACTATTCCATGCCTCCTGTTTATTACTCCCCTTATGAAACTCTCTGATACACCTACGCTAGACTCCTAAGTGTTCCCCAGTTATGACAACCCCCTTCTCTGTGTGTGCCTTCACACAAGTTATTGCCTTATTCCTGGAATCCACTCTGTTATCTTTGCCAGTTATAATCCTTTAAGGTTCTGCCAAATGCCACTTCTTTCATGATGCCTGCTTTGAGTGCCCCTGTTAGGGCTCTGTCCCTCTTCCAACTAACTAACATTTATCTGTGCACATGCTGTGTTCTTCCCAACCCCCAGATCCTCCAGTAGAAAGGCTCCTTGAGGTTTCATTTTTTTTTTGTCCTTCTATTCCCAGTGTTTGACTTTATTCCTTGCATATAGCTTTGTGGCCGCTAGCCCTCTAAATATATATATATATGTTTATATAATATATATTTATATATATACACACATACACACACACTATCTGTGAAGGGGCACTCAGGTCTCAGTGATGGTTTTACACTCAAGATTGAGAACTTCCTTCCTTCCTTCCTTTCTTTTACTTTCCTTCCTTCCTTCCTTCCTTTCCCACATTATTTTTATTGGAATGAGTTGGGGGACATCATTCTTCAAGAAAAATATAACTTTAAAAAAACCTGACATTTTAAATAACTTTATACATGTGCTACATTTTGCCTATTTGAAATGTTGAGTCTCTTCTGACCCAATGAGTGAGTAATCTCATAGAAGAAACATCACAGCAAATAGTTATGTGCTTTCACATAATTTTCAGGATCTCATCCTAAAGAATTATTTATCACAGAAAGAGAAAAACAGGGGTTCTAGCAAATAGTACTCTTCCAGCATCATGCATATCTGAAAATTGGGACCATTTCCCAGATGGCCTCATTTTAATAGCTGAATCATTGGAAAACCATACAAATTATTTTTGTGGTCAAATAACCCTGAATATCTCAATGCCATTCAAAGTGTCACCTCCAAGAGACAGCTTCAGTCTTTTTTTCTCTCAAGTATACAGATCAGAAAAATGAATTTAAATCCCCCTAGAGTAAGAACTCTTTTCTTTTGAGAAAACTGAGTTAAATGTTCTAAAACAAAATGGAAGAATCAATTTGGTTTTTATAGGAATAAAAACACAGTCATTCTTTTGAGATCATTTCACATAAGGGAAACTCATACCAAAATGTTTTCTGTTTTTCCACCTTCTAATGTGACTTCTAGGTTAGAGAGGGCGGCTTCTACTTCATCCACTTCAGACTCCTTTGTAAAATCCAGAATTTCTGCTGACAATGACAATTTGCTTATATGATACTAAGAAAAAAAAAGAGGAAATTTTGTAAATGCCATAAACAAAAAAATATTATTTTATCCCCCAAAACTTATATCACGAATCCCTGCCTCATCTCAATATCAATATCAAATAGTTACCAATAGTGAACATTCTTTGAAATATACAGGGAGCTTAACATAATCCTTTTACATAGGTCATTCTGAGATTTTTGGAATTTATTACATAAAACCTATCAAATCTAATTAACCTCCCCCTCTAATTAATTTTCCTACTGTCATAGGAAGAATTCCTTCTGATTCTAGCATGGAAAGAATAACACCTCCATATGCACATGTGACTTGTGCTTCAGTCCTACCATGATGCTTTATCACAATATGCAGCTGCCCATGGGTTCTGAAAAGGCTCAAAACAAAGGCCCTAACAAATTACAACAATTTCAACTATGCACCCATTGATGGACTGTGTGTCTATTGTTCAAGACACCAGCTTAGCTTCGTTTGGAGAAGCTCACCAACTCTTAGTGAACGTTTCAGCTAGAACAACTGAAGACCATTTAAAAAGTTGTAACCTTCATTAGTGGAAGGAATACCCACAGATTCTTGAGGTGAGCATACATACACACATATCTCTATGTATACATATATGCATACATGTATACATATACCCTTACATATATGTATGCATACACAGATGTACTATTTTTAAAATATTTAAAAATTTTTTTTTTGGTTTTTTTTTTTTGGAGGGCAGTTGGAGTTAAGTGACTTGCCCAAGGTCACACGGCTAGTTTTTTTGTGTTAAGTGCCTGAGGCCAGATTTGAACTCAGGTACTCCTGACTCCAGGGCTGGTGCTCTATTCACTGTGCTGCCTAGCCGCCCCACGATGTACTATTTTTTGTGAGTTATGCTTACCATTTTAAATTGCAAAAAAAAAACCCCAACAACAACCCTGCTTCCTCACTTTAGAAAAAAACACTCACAAGATTGAAAAGTTTAAGCAAGACAGCATGATAATAGATTTCCCAATGGATTCTTATCTCTCCTTGCACACTTGCTGAAAAGAGGACTCAGACCTGATACCTGCCTGTAAAGCAGCAAAGATTAGCATCTCCTCCTCAGTGCAGTCAATTTCTTCTAAGAGAATGGACCACCTGGCTTGTTCATAAAGTTGGTTTATTCGAACAGCATCATACTGTGGTTAAAAGGGAAAAGGGTTTGGAGAGAAAAGATACTTCTTAAAGTGCAAATCTTAGATAAATCCATCCATTCGTTCATTGGTTCAAACATTTATTAAAGTATCTACACTGTTAGTTAACCTGTACAACACACTAAGATGTTAACTATTGTCAACTACCTGTCTTAATTAGGGAAGTTAGTACAAAGACACAGAAACTAGGATCCTTGTCCTCTAAATTTATTTTAGCCCTTAATTTGGATCTTATTCTCACGAAAAAGTTTTTAAGAGTTACTGATAAGAAGTCAAACATATTAATCTGTTTCATCTCTTTCTTTGCTCCCTTGTTTGTCCTTTGTTCTTGAAAAGAGGACCACGACATCAGGGACATGATGCCATGACATGCAAGTGAAATGGATGTAAGTGAGGGAAGGTTGTGAGAGGTCACCAGCCTCACTTTCTTCTCCAGAGCCTTCTGGGGCCAATGGCCAGATATGGTTCAGGATAAAGGAGATGGCCCAGGAGGCAGGGACCTGAGTATTTTCAAGCTATTTAACAGGTCTCAGTTTGAGGCAGTGCCCGTTCTGTGATTAAGGCTTTAAAAAAATGAGGCAAAGAATGTTTAAAAAAAAAAAAAAGAGCCGGGAGAGTAAGGCCCTCCGCGTTTTTGGCCAAAACAGAAATAACTGTTATTTACATTCATTCTGAACCAATTAGGACTCAAACAGTGACCAAGTAGGATTTAGTCTGGGGACAGAGCTGGTGACTATATTAATAAATAGTGAAAATGGTTAATGGTAGGTAGGGGGAAGAAGGAATAGAAAATGAGGGGCTCAGATAATTCCCAAAAGGAAATTATCATTAACTTACAATACCACGTGGAAGATAAAATGCTTTTTCTCTGCTTGGTTGTAAGTGGGAGAATTAAGAACAATGGGTAGAAGTTACAGGAAAGTAGATTTTAGTTCAATGTAAAGAAACACTTTTCAATTAGTGCTTCCCCAAAATGGAATGGACTCCCCCCTGGGTGTAGGGAGTTTTCTATCTCTGGAATTCTTCAATCAAGAGGTGAGATGGATATTTGTTTGGGATATGCTTGGTGGGATCCATGATACAGATGGGGATTGTTCTAAATAACCTCTGTGGTCCTTTCCAGCTCCAAAGTTCTGTGAGATGCTATCATTTTCTATGTTTCACCTGTCATTTACACATAATCATAGTTTCCCAGAGAAAAGATTAGGAACATGAGATAAACATTTTAGTTATGCCAAAATCAGCAAAGCACACTGCCAGATAAGTAGGTAATGTAAAAAACTGTTCAGACACGTCTCTTACTGGTGTTGTGAAGAGATAAAGGTAAAATTAGATATGAAGCTTTCAGTAAGGCAGAAGATGGCTGGAGAACCAAGAAAGGTAACTTTAAATTATTGTTTTGAGAACATCTTATGGCAGGGGTAGGGAACTTGCAGCCTGGAGGCCACATATGGCCTTCTAGGTCCTTGGGTTACAGGATAAATCCTTTTATTAAGGGGATTTATGCTCTGAAGTTTGGATTTAATCAAAGGGTTGCACTTGAGGACCTAGAGGGCCACATGTGGCCTCGAGACAAGATTCCCCACCCCTGCGTCTAGCTGTTCATTGTTACTTTCAGGTAAATTTTAAAATTATGTCCTTAATTGTTTGTCCACAACTTCTATTGTGTCACTGATAATATTCAAGCCTTTGTCAATCTGTTTGCAAATTTGGAAAGGATATTCATTGTTAACCTCTCCTCTTTTCTTCTTCTTTCCCTGCCAAACCTGGGTTTTCTCTGCCTCTTTCTTATATAATAAAAAATGTTTCTCCACTTTCCCTCCCCCAATTGTCTTGGCTGCTCCAGCTCAATGTTCCTCCTTTCCATTAATCCTTTTCTTTTGGCTTGTCGAAAAGAGTTCTTCACACTGTCTCCATCTTTGATTGTTACTTGGTTCCCTCTATGAAGAACCAGAATAATATTCCTAGTCATCTTAATTTCTACATGAGGAAAATGTTTCATATAACCAGGCCACGTTTAATATTCATTTAAGAACTCGACTTATCTGGGTTGAGTCATCTGACTCTCTCTCTAGCCAGGAAGTGGTGACAGGGTCATATATCAGCCATGTATGATTCAATCACAATTCAGTATTACTGTGCTATATCGTTTACCCAAACAAGTATTTAGTGAACACTTGATATGGCTCAGCATGGTGGAGGACACAGAAAAAATATCAGTACAGTCCTCAACAACAGCTGGCAGGAGGGACACCATCACCACTAGATATGAAACAAATGAGACAAGTTCAGTCCTCAGCAGCACGGTATTTCCTACAAATATTCAGGGTTTGCTTTATTTTCAATAAATCTTTCACCTTTTACTGGAAGAAGAAAAGCACATCAAAGAACAGAGGGCTCAGCATGGGGCAGACAAATCAGAGGGGGTGTCTTTGGAAAGAGTCAGGCTTTAAAAGATAAATGGGATTTCAGTGAAAGAGAGGGGAGAACAAACTGGACAATGCATATGATGTCTACTAAATTCTAGCTAAGAGTTGGTTAGAATGATCAAACAAAATCCAATGTGGAACTGTAAAACACTAAACACGTTCTATTATTCTAAAAACAGTATCACTAAATAGGTATCAGACTATCAGTTTATTTTTACTATAATTTTTTAATACTTGGAATTTACACTTTGACATTTGAATGGGATTTAAAAAAAAAAGTAGGATCTTACCTTGGGATTCAAGTCGAAGAACGTATAGTATTTAAAGCGTAAGAATAGTTTCTCATCTTCCTGAATGCCTTGTTCCATAAGGGAGCGGGATGAGTCTAGCCAACTGAAAAAAAGAAAACAAATGAGTACCAAAGGAAATTAATTTGATGGGATCATAAACAAAGTGAAACATGACCTTTGGAGGACATCTATACCACACGCCTACTCCTCAATGGACAGATGAGGATACTGAGGGTCAGAGTTGTAAATGATCTGCTCAATGAAACACAAGTATAGACAGCAGAGGCTAGATTACAACTTGATTCCAATCCAGTCCTCTTTCCACTGTACCATGACTCCTTCCTACACTAAGATCCTTGAAATAAAGTCACTGGGCAAGAATGACTGAGCCAAACAAGTAACTGATGAGCAAGACTACTTAACAGTAATAACTTATAGTTGTATAATGCTTTATAGTTTTCAAAAGATTTCTTGTTCTTAGTTTATTTTTAGTTTTCAACATTCACTTCCATAAGTTTAAAATTTTCTCCCCCTCTCTCTGCTCCTCCTCCCCAAGACAGCATGCAATCTGATATAGGCTCTACATATACATTCCTATTAAATATATTTTCACATCAGTCATATTGTATAGAAGAATGAGAATAAATGGGAATAACCATGAGAAAGAAAAACATCAAACAAAACAAAGCAAAACAGAAAAAGAAAATAGTCTGCTTTACTCTCCATTCAGACTCCATATTTCTTTTTCTGGATTTGGATAGCATTTACCATAATGCGTCTTTTGGTCCTTGCATTGCTGAGAAGAGCTAAATCTATCAAAGTCAGTCATTGCACACTGTAGCTGTTACTGCGTTCAGTGTTCTCCTGGTTCTGCTTGCTTCATTCAGCATCAGTTCACATATGTCTTTCCAGGTTTTTCTGAAGTCTGCTTGTTCAACATTTCTTATAGCATAGTAGTATTACATTGCATTCATATACCACAACTTTTTCAGCCACACCCCAATTGATGGGAATTCCCTCAATTTCTAGTTCCTGGTCACCACAAAAAGAGTTGCTATAAATATTTTTGTACATGTGGGTCAAAGATTTCTATATAAATTAGATCTCTGATCCTTACAAAAATCCTGTGAGGTAGGCTGGGCAGAAATTCTCATCTCCATTTGATGGCTGATGAAATTGCAGTTTGGTGCAGATGGTGACTGCAGCCATGAAATTACAAGATGTTTGCTCCAGAGAAAGCTATTACAATGAAAGGGAAGAGCAGGGAGGTAAATGGGAATGAGTCAACCTTACTCTCATTGGATTTGGCTTAATGAGGGAATAACATACACACTCAATTGTGTATCTTACCCCACAGGAAAGTGGGGGGAAAGGGACAAGAGGGGGGATGATAGAAAGAAGGGCAGACTGGGGGAGGGGGTAGTCAGAGGTAAACACTTTTGAAAAGGAACAGGATCAAAGGAGAAAACAGAATAAATGGGGGTGGGATAGGATGGAAGGAAATATAGTTAGTCTTTTACAACATGACTACCATGGAAATGGTCTGCATAACTACACGCATATAACCTATACTGAAATGCTCATCTTTCCAGTGGGGGTGAGTGAGGAGGGAAGAAAGGAGAGAATCTGGAACTCACAGTTTTAAAAACAAATGTTAAAAAAATTGTTGTTCCATGCAACCAGTTAATAAGATATACAGGCAATAGGGTATACCAATTCATCTTGCCCTACAAGAAAGTAAGGGGGAAGAGGAAGAATGGAAGGGGGGAGAGATGTATGAGAGGACAGACTGGGGGAAAGAGTAATCAGTATGCTTGCCACCTTGTGTTGGGGGGTGATGGGGACAAAATCTGGAACTCAAAATCTTGTGGACATGAATGCAGAAAACAAAAAAATAAATAAATGAATGAATGAACGAATGAATCCTGGAAAACCAACTAAATAAATAAATGAGAGAAAAAAAAAGAAATTGCAGTTTGGAGAAGTTAAATGAAACACGACTTTTCCAAGACCCATAGTGAAACTGGGCCTAGAATTTAGGATTTCACTTCCCCTACTCCGCTCAACTCAAAAATTATATCTTATTTCTTAAAGCAAAAACTAAAACCTAAAGTTTAAGACAAAGGACCATAGACTTCCCAAAAATAGTGGAATGCTTAATATATAATCAGTAGAGACAGGGAGGTGGTGTAGTGGATAAAGCACTGGGCTTTGAGTCTGAAAGAGCTGAGTTCAAAGCCTGCCTTAGACACTTACTAGTGATGTGACCCTGGGCAAGTCACTTAAACTCTATCTACCTCAGTTTCCTAATCTATAAAATTAGGATGACAACACCAGATTAAAATGAAATATTTGTAAAGCACTTTGTAAACCTAAAAGTGTTATATGTGTTGTTGTCGTTATTATTGTTAAATAATATACTCAGATTCTCAAACATATTTGTGATCCCATTCATGTGCATGACCCCTCCAATGATAGGGCAGCCCATCCATGCCTGCCGAACCTGTAGAACTCTTTCCCATGTTCTCCCATAAGTTCACCACAGTGGGGCTTCTCATTCCTCACTTTTACTTGACATTTTGGGGATATCAGTGGAGCATCTGGGCTGCCTGACTATTATTCCTAGTTCTGACTAAATCAGAAGCACCTCCCCCACCCTTTTTCTGTTAAAATATGTCCCCGATGACATCCAGCTCTTCCAAGTCCCTTATCTGTTATCTGCTGCAGGCTGTTCATATTCACATTAAATGAGCAAAAAAAATGGAAGAAGACATCCATAAAGAAGTGGCTTTGAAGATAGCCTTTCAGGAACAATGTGAGCTTAGTTCTCCATGACTCCTTCCACTTCACAGAGATACAGCAGAAAGCAATATACAGGTTGGGTATGTCAAGTTCATTAAATTTTAAAGTTTACTTAAATGTCCAACTCCTGACTTTCATTTCAAAACCAGCACTGATTTCTTTATTAAGTAAATAGCATCCTACATAAACATTGATGTTATCATGCCAATACCAGCTTATAACGGCACAATGATAAAAGGTATCCTTACCCTGCATTAAGCCTGGCTTTATCAACTAGAGACCGAGGCTGGAACATTTCAGCAAGTGTTTCTGGTGAACAGCTGGGCTGACTGAAAGCAAGGATGTTACAGCTTTGTTCTGTCAAAGGACTATCACTGAACCAAGTAATGGTAGAAGAAACAGGTGTTCCATTGACAGGATCATAAATAGGAGTCATTGTTTTACTGTATAAGCCAGGACTTGCTGCAAAGCAAACAGAACACAAAATGTAATAAGGAACTTAGAGGTAACAACAATGTAAGAATATACCTCATTAAAAACAATATCAAGTCACCAATGCTACAGTCTGGAGGGAAGCTTGACCTGTGGTGTTATTGTTGTAAAAATTCCCAATGAAAAAATTCTCTCTACTGCTGCAAATGCCCAATTGTTTTGTAATTTATAATCTGAAAGAGAGGCCAGGGGCACTGAGAAGTTCAAGGCCACACAGCCAATATGCTTCAGAGACTGGACTAAAAAATCAAATCTTTTTAAGACTAACTCTATGTATTATGCCACCCTATTTCACCAAAACAAATCTCGTATTTCAAATATGAAAATACTTAATAAAAATAAAAAACTCACACAATTATTATGAATCATGGCCCCTAAGCACCTGTAGATAAAAAGCAGTTATAGGATTTATGGATAGGTATAGCTGCTTCTGAGATAGCTCCTGAAAGGGTTTGTGACCCAGAGGCTGAAAAGATCCTAAGTTAACTCAGACAGACTTCAGAGAAGGGGGAATACTCCCTACCTATTAATTTAAAAAGGAGAATTTACAGTGTCAGTAGACTTTCAAGTCTCTCTCCCAGTTACATACCATAATCATTCCAGATAAATCCTTTAAATTAAACACTCCCTTCCTGAAGATTAGTACTCAGTTTGTGTTAATAACTCACCTGGCTTTGGTTTGCATAGGGGAGCTACAGATTTCCTTCCCTCTTATTCCCAGGAATAAATATTGCCCAAGTAGCTAGCCCCTGTAGTGTAAAGAAAACAGAGGCTTGTTCATTTTTATAATTATTAAACAGTAAACAAGACCTCTTTGAAAATTCTGGTTAGTGCCTCTCCAATTTATAGCTATGCCACTGGATTTATTTGTGGATTGTTAGTAAAATAACAGTGCTTTTATAAGTTGTCAAGACTGCTTAAAAAAACTTAAGAGAAAATTTCAATAAGCTTATTTTAAAGATACTAGGATATTTCCTAATTAGAGCAATTTTTTTTAGTGTAGGAAAGAACAAGAATAATTTTTCTCTTGATTATAAGAAATGTTGTAAACATAGACACAGAGCTACTTTGTAGACTTACCTGGAGAACCTGAAATGGTTAGAGAGTTGTCTAAATTCAAAATGTCTTCAATTATAGGCTCTCTGTTATTCTTTTCTTTTTTCTTCTTCTTTTTAAAATAATCATCTGATGGTTTTAACAAAGAGAGCTCTTCTGATCTCCTAATATCTTAAGAACAAAGAAAAAATATCAGTACCATTCAAGACTTTGTGGCAATAACAAATGCAAAATTTTGTTCGTTCCACATCTAGCATCACCCAACCTGACTAGCTTCATTTCATAGTAGTTCCCTTCAAATATTCAATATTCCAACCAAACTGGACTCTACCATTAAATACATTCTGAATTCCCTAGTCACCATGCTTTTATTTCTACTGTTTCCTACCTCCACACTGCCCTAGTAACTTTGAACAATTACCGTCTGGCCCAATTCAAATGTCTGCCCTTCCACAAAACCTCTGACAGTGAACAGTACTTTTCCCTCAACTTTACACACTGGCACCAATATTTCTCTAATGGGTTTATCATGCCTTATTTCACACTAGTAACTGTATTCATTTCGCCTCTTAACTAGGCTGTAATGTGTATGAGGACAGGGTCATATCTTGTCTAATAATGACAACAATGGCAACAGTGTATACAATAGACCTTTTAATAAAAGCTTACTGAATCAAAACCATCGCTGCTCAGAAAATTCTTAAGCAGTAAATGATTTTTAAAAATTTTGGCAAGGAAAAAATGGAATAAAAGACAAGTAATTTGCATGAGATTATTCTAAGATGTGAAATGAATCAGAGTGAAGATAAGGTAATTATCTTCAAACATGGTTAACTGAACTGCAAAATTCAAAGCACAAATAAATGGATTGAAAACCAAATCTCTATTGTTAGTTTTTTAAAGAAATGGCCGAGAAAATAATGGCCCAGAAATCGACATGAAGCCTTTGGATTTGCTCTAAAAATCTAGAATGTGTTCACTCTTCAGTTAAGAGAGGGCAGCATTCTATCCCCTATGGACATATATTCTACCCCCACTTCTAACCACAATAAAAACACAGAAGGCTTAGTGGGTCCTTTGAGAGGTCACTCAGTCTGTCCTTTTTCTTTTCATGAGGGGTGTGCTTAAAACATTCACAAGCTGCTTTTTAAGGCTAGATCTTCAGTGGGCATTGCTGATCTTCATCCTTCATAATGAACAAAGAATTCAGAATTGTACACACAAACCCTCTGCTACATTTTCTTACTCACTAGAAATTTGAAAAAATATGCATATTTTCATTTCTCCCTCTTAATTATTAGTAAAATCAATCTCGTGGTACCTTAAACCTAACTTATCCTAATTCAACTGCATATTTATATTTATTTGGCATCAATCATACATTAATGGGAAGACAGGTATAGGCAACACTAAATCCAACCCTTCAGAACCATCACAAAGATGATTTTAGCAAAGAAGTTCAACTGATCTCATTGTTTATTGACCCTGCTATTTTCTGTAAGATTTTTACTTTACCAGAATCAGTGGAATATGCAGTTTATTAAATAATCTTTTCAAATATAAGTTCTGACTTATTTGTATGTTACTGAAAAATTAGAGGATATTTTGTATGTCTTTTATTTATTCCTATATGTTGTGAAGAATTTTTAGCACTTAATTTTTTTATTGTTTAAATGAATGGTATAAATTAAACTGGCAGATTTTTTTCCTTTGGGGGCTCACATACATAGTTCTCCTATATTCTTTGTTTAACTGCAATATGAAGATGTCTACTGGGGAGGATTCCCCATCTTTTGTGGATCCCTTTGTAATGAAAGAGCATCTGTGTAAAATTTATACCTCTTAGAGAGCCTCTGGTTTTGCCTTTTTAAAATTATATCCTTTACACTGAGAAAAGAACCTGGCACATTTATTGAGCACAAGTGCTTAATAAATGATTGTTGACTCTAGTCAGTCAACAAGTCAAGATACATAAAATTATAATTTAAAATTTGCCTATCTCAAAGCCCTTTGGGATGATTTAATAAAAATTCCACAAATGACTTCTGTAGGCAGAACTATTTAATGGAGCCAAGCGTTGATGAAGCAACTGTGATATTACAACATATCAACACAATAAAAATATATCTACCGTATCACTAGTGATGAGTGATTAGAGAGAATATAATTGCATTAAATGTAATAGTGATGCTAATATAGCCTAGGGAAAGGGTTTTTTTTCTCCCTGGTGGATGTCTCACATCTTTGTCTTTTTAGATTTGGAAATCTGGCACTAGACAGATATAAAGTTTCATGGAATTAAGTCTAATTTATTTTCAGTCTAGTTCCATTTATTCTGAACACAAATCATTGCCTGGTTGGTATATTTTAACATAACTAAAAATCTCTAGTAAAAGTATATTTAAGACTAAATTAATAATTCGACTAAAAATGTTTTATTAGAACCCACCAAACACAAGGTATTATGCTAGGTACTGGGGAAACAAATACAAAAGACAGTTCCAGAACTATATAGTCTAACAGGGAGGGCACATAACTTACATACAAATGAGGATGACACAAAGAAGAATATTATAGGAGTTTAGGTGAGTTAGTCGGCTATGACAAAACATAGGGGAGAAAGAACATTTTAACTGGAGTTAAAAGTTATAGGAAACTTCTTGAAATGGCGTAATTTATGTTGAGCTTTGAAGGAAAAAACTTCCAACAGGAAGAAATGTGTAGGGGAGGTGGAGTATTATGTGCCAGGAACAGTAAGAAGGACAACGCTGCCATATCAAAGAATAGGTGGAGGGGAATTAGCATAAGAAGACCAGAAAGCTAGGAAGGGGCCAGACTGTGAAGGGCTTTAAGTAATAAACAGAAAACTTGTATTTGATCCAAGAAGTAACAGGGAGCTAGTAGAACATACTGCATGGGAAGAAACATAGAAAATAACTTTAACAGTTGAGAGAAGGATGAATTAAGGAGGAAAAAGACTCAAAGCTAGGAAACCAACAAGAAGACTATTGCAGTCATCCAGGAATGAGGGGGCCTGGACCAGGGTGGCAGCTATGCAAGAAAAGGGAACATATATAAAAGATGTTTTGAAGGTAGGAACATGAAGACTTGGCAATAGATTGGGCATGTTGGGTGAATGTGAAGATGGTTTTGCCTTAACAATAACAGGAAAGTTCAGAAGATGGTAGAGTTTGTAGGTAAATATTGCAGTTTGCATTTTGGATATGATGAGATTGAGATGCCAACGGGACATTCAGTTCTTGATATTCAAAAGGAAGTTAGTGATATGAGACTGGTGCTCAGAAAAGAGCTGGGTATCATCTGTATAGAGATAATTATTGAATACATGGGAGCTGATAAAATCTCCAAGAAGTAGTATAGAGGTGTTGAGAATCTACTAAGGGCCAAACAGTGTTGATCATCTGTTAATACAGTCTATGAGTGAAGAATGGTTTTTATGCTTTTCAATAGCATAAAACTTTATTTTAAAATGTAAAAAAATACATTCTTAGCTGAAGCTGTGCAAAAATATGTGGTGGATTTGACCCAAAGAACATAGTTTACTGGTCCCTAGTACAGAGGGATAAGAGAAAATAATTGGAAACAGAGCCTTGGGGAATAGCCACAGGTACTGGGCATGAACCTGGATGAAGATCTAGTCAAGTACACTGAGAAAAGGAGTGGTCAGTCAGGCAGGAGTAGAATAAGGAGAGTGCAGTGTCCTAAAACCCTGAGAGGAGCAAATATCCAGGGGAAAAGTGTTATAGTTGGTGTCAAAAATTTTACGGGGCTGAAGAGAACTGAGAAAGAGCCATTAGATTTGGCAATTAAGATATCTTTGGAGAGTAGAGTTTCATTTGAATGATGAGGTCAAAAGGTGTTAGAATAGAATGAGGGGAGAGCAACTGTAGATTCTAAGTGTAGATGTCTTTCTTAAGGAGTTTTGTCGCAAAGGAGAGGAGAATTACAGAGTGACGCCTAGTGGGGATGGTCAGATAAAATGAGAGCTTAAGGGGGTGAAATTTGCATTTTGGAGGCACTAGGGGAGCAGAATGAAGATTGCCAAGGGACTAGAGGGCCTAGGATAGAACTTTAGAAAATACTCATGTTTAAGGGGTGGGAGAATAAGGAGTCATCAAGGAAACAGGAAAAGGAACAGAGTGGCTGGAGTTGAACCATAAGAATCCTGTGCCATAAAGATAGAGGAATAGAAGGCAACCAGGCGAAAATGGTCTAAAGCATCAAACGCCAAAGGCAAGGAGAAAAGAAAGCCATTAGGTTTGGTGATAAGGATATAATTAACGTTCTTGGTGAAAACTGTTTCAGTCAAGTGGTGAGGACAACGACTGGAAAGTGGTAGAAGACTGAGCAGCTAGGAAGGGAGCAGAGGCAGTAAGTCCGGAGTACTCTTTCCAAGAGTTTGGTAATGGAGTGGAAGAGTTAAATAGGATGATGACAGACTGAGACAACAGAAGAATCCTAAGTCCTTTTAAGCATACAGAGGAGGGGAACTAGTAGAGAGGGAGAAGCTGAAAATCAGAGAAGAGACCCAAAAAAGGGAGATATCACTATCCTACATTCTTCTTGGGTTGTCTATGAAAAGTATAGAGCATTGGGCGGCTAGGTGGAACAGTGAATAGAGCACTGGCCTTGGAGTCAGGAGGACCCAAGTTCAAATTGGGCCTCAGACACTAGCCATGTGACTTTGGCCAAGTCACTTAACCTCAACTGCACTCCAAAAAGCGGGAAAAAAGTATAGAGCATATATCTGATTTTTGTCTTCTTTCAGTAAGAGATTTTCAGAGGGTTAGATTCACTCCAAATGTACTTACTCAGGGTTTTGCAGATATCACTAACAGCTTTAAAGACAACTGATGAGAAGCTGACTCTTAGCCTCACAGTTTTCATGTTTGGCAAAAGAAGGCGTAACATTTTATGCTGAGGTGTGAAAAGCAGCCTTGCATCCGCCTGGACACCACATTTGTCCAGAGTCCAGTGTGTTTTTAGAAGCCAGCAATGTTTCTGTTCCCACCAAAGAGCAAAATCTGACCAATCTTGGGCTATATCTGCAAGAACAAAAACATGATGAACAAAATGGCAGATAATTAAAGACACGGAGTAGGTAGTTTCAAATCAATTTTATTACGTGAGAAAATCAACCAGAATGACAAACTTTGAGTAAATATATATATATATATGTATATATATATATTTTTTTTCACGAAAATGACAATAAGACTGATGATTTCATCTGCTTTTCCAGGAGAAAATGATGAATTTGTTCTAAGCTATTCACATATACTTGCTCCCCAGGCTCTAGCCTAATGGTATATATGACATAGAATAATCATCATAGATTTCACTATGAAAAGGACCATAAAGAGGTTTTCAAATACAACCCTCTCATTTTACAACTGAGGAAACTGAGGGCCTAAGAGGACGACTTGCCAAAGATCACTGCTGTCATTATATATGCAGGGAACACTCAAAGTCTGAATATGCACTTTATGAAATGGTTATCCAGAGTTAAGATTGCAAAGCGACCCTCCTTGTGAAAGTAATGAAGATAACTAGCCCACAAAGACCCATGACTTTGGCCTCATTAACATTGTTTTCCACCCAACTTATCTAATGAGTTACTGATTAAAACAAAGATTCACACGTGTAGATATTTTAACAGAAATAGGAATTTCTGTAAAAAATTACAAAATAATATTTCAGTCAAAGTCACAGAGATAATTATGGAATTTATGAGCGACAGAAACTGAAACACCAGCTATTTTAAGGCATTAACTGTTTCTGTTGCAAAGCAAATTTAAAGAGGCATGTGAACAAAACAAGATAAATTCACCTTGAAAACTCTTCCATGTGGAAAACCAAATTGCCTCTTACTTCACTGACTTAAGGACCTGTGCTACCAGTTACTGTGGGTTATTTCCTTTACAGAGGCTGTTCTACACTTTAAGAGCTTCTGTGGCTGAAGCACATATTACTTTGTAAACATCCTAGTCAGAAGGCTCCCTCATACCCAGCTAGGATGATCCTTGGATGATCAATACTATTTCTCAGCTTGATAGAACTTTCCAGACTTTGTATTCCCTCATCAGCTCCTTGAAGGACCCTATTCCACACCACTCAAAGGAATTACAGTAGGAATGCTCTTTATTCTTTAGATAATAGTTTGTTTTTCCCCCCAGCTCATCATGGATAGAGCATAATGTCATTGTCTCATATCCTCCATTTTTCAGCCGAAAAGAATGGAAAAATATGGGGATAAACATGCCTCCAGGGTCTTGTTATTTGTAACCATTCTTGATATGAAGGTGAGGAAGAAAAAGCTTTTTCCTTAAGTTTGATTTCTCTTCTAGCTCTGTTTCTAGTGGAGATAATCCTGATATGAGTTGAGAGCACTCTTTTTAAAGAGGTAATTCGGGTTAAGGGACTTGCTCAGGGTCACATAGCTAGCAAGTGTCTGAGCTCACATTTGAACTCAGGTCTTCTTGACTCCAAGGCTGTACTATCTAACTGTCCTCTTCTCCCCAAGATTTACTTAGTTGGTTTTTTTTGTTGTTGTTTTTACTAACTAGCTTACCCCTTAAGTTTATCTCTCTGCCAATGAGGAAAAATTATAGCTGTTGAATCACAAAGTTGCTGAGAATCTAAAACACAGTGGTTCTCAACCTTCCTAATGCCACGACTCTTTAATAGTATGTGGGCATGTCTGCATGTGGGCAGACCTGCCTGGAGACAGATATAGAAGGTTCCTAAGACCATTGGAAATATGTGCTTTCCAACGGTCTTAGGCAACCCCTGTTATGCCTGTGAAAGGGTTGTTTAATCCCAAAGAAGTCGCGATCCACAGGTTGAGAACCGCTGATCTAAAAGGCCATAAATCTGATGCTGCTTTGAAAAAAACATGAAAGCAAAAAATGTTTTTTATTTGTAGAAGACATGAGAGAGAGCGGTCTTAGCACTCTCAACCCTTCCTTTACCACCACTAAATTGCTGCTGGTTTAGCAACTTCTCTAATGCAGCAACAACAGCAATGCACTGGCCTTTGCTGAGGTCCATAGAGAGAAGAGACTAAAACTGGCTTCCTTCTTCCAGATTTGTAATTGTCACCGGTAGAGTAGAACAGAAAAATTAACCAAAGAATCTTTTATGGTTCACTTTCATTATGCAAAACAGAAAACTGACATCTAGTCCTACAGCTGCAACAAGTTCAGATGATTTTTCTGTAAATATATACTTAACTAAGCTTTTGCAAACTGTCATCTTGAGAATTCTGATCTATGTCCCTGATGCTGCCTAAGGTATCAAGCAGAGATGAGATTAAAGAGCAAGGTACTATGGAAATCGAGGGAATGAGGAAACAATACAAATCTTATGGATCTTCTTTTTCCTCAAAATCAGGGGCTACCCTGATGAGAAACTCCTTTATTTCCTTCTATAGGTTTGACAGGATTTGGCTTCTCTCCAAGTCCCTTATAAAAAATTCTTACCAATAAAAGAAATTTAACAGTGGTTGAACTTTGTCTTCTATATCCAGGCACTTTGGAAAGGAAATATTTAGGTAAGAAACTTGCTTATGATAAAATGTCAAATTTCTCCTTACAATTAACTCTGTCCTGGGATGGTATAATGGGAAATGCTCTAAGTTTGGCCAACATTATTTACTTCTTAGAAATGTACTCTAGTAATATTAATCACAAAATGCTGCTAATCATTCCCAATGAAAGCACAAAATGAGTAGCCAGTAAACCCAATGTTACTCCATTTCAACTGCCCGTAGTAGTGCAAACTACCTTATTTCAGTTAGGAATAACACCATTCTTTTATCTTGAAACCTTAAAGTCAATTTTGATTCGTCCCTGTCTTTTACTCCCTGTCATCTATTCTTTGGAAATGTCTTTCTCATTTCCCCTTTCCTTTTCATTCATCCTGTCAACTCCATCAATTAAACCTTTATGTTCTTACCTCTGGATAACTGGAAAGAGCTACCTGTCCTCCTTGACTCTGGTCTCTCCTACCTCCTATTGATCCCACACAAGATGACAAAATGCTCTCTTTGTGCCATCCCTTCGCTCAGAAACCTACAACCAGACCTGTTCAATTAGGTATCACTCCTCTGCTGTGAATATTTATGTGACTTAACCTTGGGCAAGCCACTGAATCTGTTTATCTCAGTGTCTTCACTTGTAAAATGGAATGATAATAATACCCAGCATCCACCTTCCAGGGTTGTGGTGAAGATAAGTATAAAGCACTTTGCAAACCTTAAAGTCACATATAAATGTCAGTTGTTATAATGTTGTTGTTGTTATAGTAATAAAAATTGATGTTAGACCATACATTTACATTATTATTAAGTACATCCACAACCACCCCTCCTCTAACCCCTTAAATCTGGCTAATCTGATTGCATTTTAAATGTGAGAAAAGAATTCTAAGTAATATGGTCTACTTTATGAGGAAATATACATTTATGGATATGGTATTTTCTGAATTAGGCTTGAACTAGGGTAGTGGCTACATGAGAGAAGAAGAGACCTATATGAGAGATATTGTAAAGGTAGTAATAACTAGTTTGGTAATGGACTGGATATATGGGGTGAGTTAGAGTGAAAATTTAAGGATGACATTGAATGTGATAACCGCTATTAATTTTCCTTAACTCTCCTTATCGTGTGAGCATCCATATGTTGTTAGATATAGTCTGCTTGTAGGCACAAGCAGATTCAGGTTCCAATGTAGATAAAGAATTAGCCCTTTTGCTGCGGATCAGATCTGTCCTCAAAAGCCGGGTTCTTACTAAACACAGGTCTGCTGAGACCTGAACAGCCAGGGATAAAGGAGCAGCAAAGGTTTCAAACATTTATCACAGCAATGAGTTCAAAAGTAGTTCTCCCTGGTGCTGCTCAAACTTGATTTTCACTTGATTCTGTTTTGATTCCTGCTTCCCCAAACAAAACCGTAACCAAAGTGCTGCCTGTGAACGTAACCTGTCTCGATTCCAGCCTGCCCCCAAAAGCCTCAGGGACAGGGTTTCAGCCAGTAATTTTGGTGCATGGGCCAAACTGTCCTTAAGGTCAAGTAACAAAAATCCCTCCAACTTTTAAAGAAAAATTCAGTTGGGGGGAGGGCCAGAATCCTTGTGATTAGAGACATGAGGATGTCTTAAAAGTCACTATTTGGAACCTACGACAGAAAGAAAAACTGATTATTCTCGTTAATTATCTTGGCTAATTAGGTGCTAATTTGTCTTGTCCAATTCTTCCTGACCTTGTGAACCATAACTTCCATAGTTTTCTTGGCAAAGATACGTGAGTAGGGTGGCATTTCCCTCTCCGGCTGCCACTTCCTTCTTCAGTGCTATTTGCTATTGTTGTTCAATCGTGTCTGATTCTTCATAAACCCACTTGGGGTTTTACTGGCAAAGATACTAGAGCAGTTTGCCCTTTCCTTCTCTAGTTCTTTTACAGATGAGGAAACTGAGGCAAACGGGTTAAATGACCTGCCCAGGGTCACCCAGCTAGTAAGTGTCTGAAAAGTATGGAAAACGATCCTCCCTGAGTCCAGGCCCAGTCCTCTATCCACAGAGCCACTTCACTGCCCCCTATTGGTCCCTTCTACATTTCAGTGACTTCTGGTAAAGCCCTGGTCCTCTTATACCAGTTTAGGGTTCTGCTCCTGGCTGAAGTAGAACAACAGTCTAACCAGTCAACCCTGCTTCTGGCCATTGGGCCCTGAGCTAGGATTCTGTTTAACTAAAGACTGGGGTAACTCGCCCCCTACCCAAGACAGAACAGATAGCTGGGGAGATAATAATTATGTCTGAATCCTTCCTTCACCATGTCTCTCACATTCAGTCCTCCCTTTCCCACTACCCCTGCCAGCAAGTTAGTCTAAACTTTCATCATCTCATAATTAGATTATTGCAGCAACAACCTCATACAGAACTGATACCCCTGCTTCCAACTTCATCCCCTTCTTCAACTGATGGAACCGGTATATTTTAACCAGATGCTCATAAAACACCTAACGGATTAAGACTCTTTTGCACTTACGGGATAAAATGTAAGCAACTGCAAGCCTGTCCATAATTTATCTCCTCCCTACATATTCAAATTCCTCTTTCTATTCTACAACACGAATCCTGTAACAATCACAAGAGGCATCTAGTAAAGTTTAAGAGGAACAGTCCCTGAACAGGCCATCATGACTCCTGACTCTCTGAAGGGCTGTTCCTACTGATCCCCCCACCTAGAATGACCTCCTAGATGCTCTGTGCCTGCCCAAACCCTACCTTTCCTGAGTCCTTCCTGGATCACTCTAACACAAATTGATTTCTCCCCTTTCCAAAATCTCATAGCACATGTCGTCTCCACCCTCCAAGCTGGCTTTAAATCACATACTTCCTTGTATTGTTACTTATCTGTTTAACAGATGTCACGTTCCCAAATGAATTGTAAACTTTTAGAGAGCAGTCACCATATGTTAATGCTTTTTTGTATTCCTGATATACACAAAGAAAACAGAGGCTATCCTGTTGTAAGCCCCCCTTTCTCAAATATACATCTTAAATCCCTCCAAAATCCCTCATTCTGGCCTTATTCGCTTTAGCCTTAGAAGAAGAGGTAGCTGTTCTCCTGGCCAATGCCAGCTCCTCTACTTCTGCCCTTGTTCCATCCCCCTTCCAGTGCAATGGATGGAGTGCCCAGCCTAGAGTCAGAAAGCCTCATCTTCACGAGTTCAAATCCAGCCCCAGACATTCACTAGCTATGTGACCCTGGGCAAGTCACTTAACTCAGTTTTGTCATCTGTCAAATGATCTGAAGAAGGAAATGGCAAAAACCACAATTCATCCCTTGTCTTTCTCTAGAGTTTCAGTTCTGTATCATTATTAAATGTTTTCTGACATTTTTCTCTTCAATGTCCCATAGGCATTTACAATTCAACATGTCCAAAATAGATCCATTCTTCGTAACTTTCCTTTTTCTAGTGAATGATTCTAGTGTGATCTAGAATGAGTTTCTAGTGTGATTCTATCACAATCTTTCCAGTCACCTTGATTCACATGCTTAGGTTCTTCATTTTCTTCACCCTCCATATTCAAACCATTGCCAAGTTCTGCTGATTCTCTCAATAAAATCTCTTATATCAAGTTATCTTTTCTCCATTTATACCACAATCACCCTATTCTATGCCCTCATCATCTTTTTCCTGAATTATTCTAATAACTTGTTAACTGATCTCCCTTATTCTGTTCTCCCAGTTCTAATCTATCTTCCGCATAGCTATCAAGCTGGTATTCCTGAAGCACAGATTTAACTCCCTTACTCAAGAAGCCTCCTATTCTCTCTAGAATAAAGTACAAACTACTATTTGGAATCTAAAGCCTGTCACAAGGGTTATGTAACTAGGGTTTTTTTCTTTTTTGGGGGGACAGGGTTAAGTTTATTGCCCAGGGTCACATAGCTAGTAAAGGTCTGCCACTGGATTTGAACTCACGTCCCCTTGACTCTAGGACTGGCACTCTACTCACTGTACCACCTAGCCGCATCCAACTAGGTTAAAACGGGTCATAAGTGGAGAGGATTAAACTAATCCAGATTAAAAAAAAACAGTGGTTCTAATTCAAGAGAAGTAGAAAAGGATCTGCTTCAAAAGAAAAGAGAAATCAACATGCTCGAATACTGTATGACTGGTTAGAACAAGTAGGTCCTGGTTGTGCAGCTATTTAGTAAGCAGAACATCACTATTTGTGAATAATCTTGGACTTTGTCTTGAAAAGTGACTCATTATGCTAGTTTAAAAATTTTGTTGCTATATTTTGCTTTTACATCACTTTTATTTCCAAATACTTCCCCCTCCACTCCCTTCCCCAGAGAGCTATGCTCTGTAACACAGAATTTGAGAGGGGAAAAATTAGTTTAGCAAAACTAACTAATCAACCATGTTCAATATGGTTGATTGAAAATGTATGTATGTTCTACATGTAGAACATCTAGTATGTTCGATTTAATGCAGTTTTTAAAAATCTCCAATTAGATATACTCCTTTACTTACACTACACTTAAGTCACAATGGAGTATTCCATCTCTTTAAAATACCTCCACCAATTTCTCTGTCCTGCCTTTGTTGATACCATCTCATTGTTCTGTTTATCTGGAAAGACTGACCTTATTCCCTGTTCTATATCTTGAGATCCTATCTGTCACTCTAGGTCCAGCTCAAACGCCACATCCTTTAAGAAGCCTTTCATGGTCGCACCCCTCCCTGGCTGGAAATAACTTTCCTTTTCCCTGACTTTACAAAATGTTTTATTAAGAGGACTCACTCTGTACTATTCTTTGTGACACAATTCATAGTTGTGCATATTTGTGTCTTCTTGCTAGACTCTAAATTCCATGAGAACTGGGACTCTGTCTTAATAATCTTCATATTTTTCCCCAGTGTCTAGCACAGTGTTTTATACAAAGTAGGTGCTTAATAAATGAATTATGGCTCTGGAACATCGTTAATTCCTCTTGCACTTTCTCTAAATTCAGCTAAATAAAAAAAATAAATTCAGTTAAATCTTTTGAGACAGAAGAATTTCTCCAGAAAACAGGAAGCATAAGACAATTTAAAGTTTGCCTTTCAAAGCCTTATGGATAGTTGTGAATATGGATTAAATCAAAATGGTCCTATCATTCAGCCAGCTCTCTATAATGGATGGCACAGGGAATGCAACGACTTAATGATGCCATCTAAAACTGTGTCTTAAGATTTCATTAAGACTTTCTGAATCTACTCATCGAACTGAAGAAATCACAGTGAAAAAGTCTATTTGTTCAGCAAGTTGATTCTAAATCTGTAATTTCAAACCCAAATTAGTACTGTAGTCATCTAGGACGGGGGCAACAAACTGATTAGATATGAGTACATTCAGTAGGGCTAAACATATTCCCTATTAGGGTGCGAGCTCTTTGAAGTCAGGGACTATCTCTATCTTTTGCCTCTTTTTGTATCCTCAACGCTTAGCACGGTGCCTGCAGCATAACAGGCACTTAATAAACGTTCACTGGTTGACCGACTGACTGTTGGTACCATTGGAAGAATGAAGGCACAGGCAGAAAGAAGAAAAAGAGAGGCGAATATGGCAGAGAATGGAGTCAGGGCAACCAACAATTGCCAAGGATGCTACTTAATGTACTAAATACCAGAAACTAAACAACATGGACTGAGGTTTGGAGGCCATCCAATTGTCTTTATCTAAATCCACTACATAGGCTGCAATAGTATCAGCCTCATTATTTCTAAAAGCAAAAGCAGATATAAAGCTATTATTATAGTATCAGTTTTAACTTTCTGTAAATCTGCAACTTCTCATTTGGACAGCTTGCCAACTTTATAAATGAGTAAGCCAACATTTTTCGCTAACATATTTTCTTAAAAGAGTTCTGTAACTGAATGACCAGATTCTCTGCAAGATCCACAGTGCTTGCATTTGAATAAAATCAAAGAAATTTGCTTTAATGTTGGTTTACAATGAATTGTCCTGAAACTATTTTAAAGGACATGAACTGTTGCTAATTTAGAACATTCCCAGAAAAGGCAGGGGGAAGGCGGAGGCAGGAATGGGATGGGACTAAAATCCTTTATTTTGCTTTTACTATGGGTTTGTTCACCAGAGATTAAACTAATTGAGCAATGCCCACCACTATGTTGCACTATCAACTATCATTTATAAGCTTGGTTTCTATTTCTCTGGGCTGCGTTCCTGGATAACCATTTAAAAAATACTAGAATTACTTGGCAGATATCACAGGAGAGAGCACACTTTGCTTAGTGTTTAGATTTTCTGGCTTCATTACATTCCCAAATCTCTGCATTTTGGCTTGCTTGCAAAATTCATGATGAAATCACTGGCAGTAGAAACAATATGTTTGCTGCTCCCCTACATACCTGTGGTCCAATTTTTCCCCCATATGCGTGTGAGCAATTCCTATTAAACTTCAACAGGCACAGACGGGTGATTTGGGGCACTGTTGATTACATAAGTAGCTGAGGCAGCCCAGAGCTGATACTCTCCTTGAACAGAAATCTTTCTGAACGTTGGCAAAACTACAGATCACCATGAATCAAATCAGACAACACCTGGTTATCAGACCTTATCACTGTATGACTAATGTAAGTGATATTACTAACACTGTCTGGAGCTAACTAGTATAAGAGAAATACACTACTTGGGGATCCTGTATAGACTATGATTTTACAGGTTTAAGGGCATGGCTGGGTTACAACTATTTGTCACTGACCTATACTATCGGTGAACAATCACATTGATGAAATAACAAATCTGGTAAAATATTGCTCATAGGGTGATTAATACAATAGTCTGCTCATATATCTGGTTATATGTCTGTATATAGATATATGTATATACATCTACATACATACTTACACATAAATGTGTACATATGTATATATATGAGAAATAAAATCACATGATCAAGTGAGAAATGAAAAGACCCCTAATATGTGCATTTGGAGAAAGAGAGAAAAAAAATTTTTTGGAAGAGGAAAGGTAAGACAATTGTGGTTAAGTGACTTGCCCAAGGTTACACAGTTAGTTAGTGTCAAGGATTTGAATGCAGGTCCTCCTGACTCCAGGGCTGGTGCTCTATTCACTGTGCTACCTAGCTACCCCAAAAGACAGAAAATTTTAGAAATTTTAGAAAACATAAAAATTAACTTACTGATTTGTTCTACTAGTTTGAGCATGACTCCCCCAATATGCAAGTCTCCAGATACTCGAAGTGTGAATTCTTTTTGTTCCTCTTCATACTGGTGATCAACACGGATAATAAGTTCCCAGGAGGTGGTTCCATAGTCACTGGAAGAAAACATCCTGGCAATACAAAAACCTACCAAATAAAAATCAAGATAAAATATTTTTAAAAGTGGAAGAGAGTTTAGACTCTTTGTTATGAGCAATGTCAGTTTTTCAAATTCACCCCTCCAAGCTTGTTAATCCCTCACCAAACTGTCCAATGCTCCCAGTTCCTCAGAATATTCAATTTGGGATCTTAATTTAAGACCAGCTACAACCATCTTTCACTGTTCCTCCCTCTTGCTCTTCCAAATAAGTACTGGCTATCTCATTTGCATTCATCTCTGACATATCTCCATGCTTTCCTCCTATCATTCTCAACTCTGGTATTATCAAAAGTCATGTATTTAGCACACATAGTCAAATACTATTCTACGAGTTGTTTCAGGTCTATCTTGACTCCCCTTCCCCAGTACTCGTTGGTTGTCTAGTGAATCTCCAGAAACAGATTGTCTAACCCAGCGGTTCTCAACCTGTGGGTCATGTTCAATTTGTAACAATGAAAATACATCCTGCATATCAGATATTTACATTACGATTCATAACAGTAATAAAATTACAGTTATGAAGTAGCAACAAAAATAATTTTATGCTTGGGGGGTCACCAAAATATGAGGAGCTATATTAAAGGGTCACGGCATTGGGAAGATTGAAAGCCACTGGTCTAAACTGATTTGGTGGGCACTGGGGAGGTTTGCCCAATACAGGTCTGAAGGATCCCAGATTATTATGAAGCTAGGTTTCCATGTGGCATGGCCAGGTAAGTTACAGATCAATTACATTCCTTCCTTCCTTTACTCCTTCTACACTAAATATCTCTCATTAGGCTATGACTGGATGGGAGGTAAATAATCTCTTAATTTTTAAAATCCATTATTGTCCTACAGCTCATTTTAGAACTGGAGATAGCCTTCTTCTCTTCCTATCCTCTGACCTGGCCTTCTAATGGCAATGGATTTCCATTTACTCTCTATTGATTTGTAAGCATATAATTGACTGCATGTTGTATTCCTTATTAGACTATGTATTTCTTGACGGGAGCTAATGTATTTTTTCTTTCTTTTTATCCCTAACACTTAGTAAAGTGATTGGTTCAGAGTAAGCACTTAATAAATATTTATTGACAAGTAACCAACCTTGTACATAGTCACTTAGATTGTATATTTTGTCTTTTTAATATTGAACTGGAAGTCCCTGGCCCCTCTCCATATATAGCCTTTTTTCTGGCTATAGTTTAGTACTAATGACCTTGCAGGCTCATAACAGTACCCACAACCTCAATAGGTTACTCCAAAGAGTAAACAAATGAAAAGGTAAATGATCTTATAAAATCAAGGAACCAACTTGACAAAGTTATGAATGGAATAACTGGCTCTGAATATACATATAAACTACTCAAAGCCAGCCTTATGTAGGTACACAGACCTTAAAAAATTAAGCCTCTTCAGAAAAGGTCATTATATTCAACTGATTTTTGACAGTGAGAGCATTCTTTTAAAGAATTTTCTTGTCACTAGTTTTTTTTCCTGGGATTGTGATGGCACCTTCCTGAACATGAAAATTCAACAAACAAAAGAGAACCAAAGTCACTTCTGATCTGTTATTAGTATAGCAGCATACAAACAGTAGTGATGAGATACTTGCTACTTTATATTTTGAGCATTATGGGTACTATTTTATATCTTATTAAAAAACTGGTGCACTTAAGTCTTGAACAACTTATCCAGCAAAATTTCATTTTTTAGAACTATTCCTGTGACTTGTAACTGAGGTGACGAGCATTAGCTCTACAATATGTGAAGAAGGATAAGTAGAAAAGCTATATATTTTTTCTTCATAGAGGAAGCTATACTGTAAGCATTTAAAATCAATTGTTTCAAAATGCCATGAAAAATTTGAGAAGGGGAATTATTTCTAGATCAGCATATATATTCATTCATCACTGAATTCCTTTACATTCAGGTCTTGTGGTCAGAAGAATCCATCCATATTCCTTCTCTACTAAAAAAAAGCTTCTATAATGGTATTAAGCGCCTGTCTATGTGCCAAGCATTGTTATAAGCACTGGAGATAAAAATGGAGGCAAAAGACAAGCCCTGTCCTCCAGAAGCTGACAATCTAGACACTTAAGGTAGTATTTAACTACATTTTATTTTTAAGCCCTAAGTATATAAACAAATTTCAATGGATATGGCATTTTCCCACAAGCCTTTCCCCATAGGAATCATAAGTTTGTTCAAAACAACAAAAGAATGTTTTTGAAAACATGAAAAAAATCAGTTCTATATGAATTTATGAAGCACCTTCTGTGAGCAAGACCTAGGTGACAGAACAAAACCAGACAGTTCCGATCTTCCACTCAGAGATAAAGCATGTAGTCTGATAAATAAATACAAAGTATGGACAAAGTAACATGAAGAATTACCAGGTCATTTCAAGGGAGGATCCTAACAACTGGGTTTGGAGGGTGGGGGCAGGAAGGGAGGGTGGAATTAAAAAGACGTCTTGAAGGAGGTAGTCTCAGAGCTGCGCTCTGAAGGAAGCTAAGGATTCAATAAGGAAAGGGGATTTGTTTTTCTGCTTTAAGGACATGTAGCCCCGAAGGGGAGAAAAAAAAACCCCACCTCAAAGTACACAATGAAAAATCATGACTAGCACTCTGTTCTCTTTTAAAACCACTACCTTAATCCTACCGTGAAATCATGACTTAAGAAAAACAACCACCAAGCAGTAGTCACCTGGTTCACAAATGCAAATATGCACAAAGAAAATTACAATACAGCTCACCTATCTGGAGCAGACAAAAAAAAGTGTGTCAGAATCTAAGTAGCTTGTGTTAGTTAAGTCCTTAGGTGAAGAGTCAGCATCTCAGATAAAGCCCTACTAGGTAACAGATATATTTATATACACACACATAAATGAATACACAACTTACTATTACACTGAATGCCGCAGATTGAACATAATTTTGTACAGGGAGGAAAAGCTCATGGAAAAGATCTTCCACCTCAGGCCTGACTTCACCAGGACTGATTAAATTTTTCATATAGTAGAAGTTTTCAATAGACTAAGCATCAAACTAACAAATAGTGCTTTTTCACACTTTTGGGGGGGAGCAATATAAATGTTATGTTATCCAATCTGGAATGTTATTTCTCTAAGTTGGCCATTAAAAGAAACAAAATTGCTGCAAAAGTGGTTTGGTGACATTTGAATTTGTCGGAATGGAGACAAGACCTAACTTTCCCCTATGACTTTCTTTTCCCAGTCTAGGGGATCAAACCATGTCTGCTTGAAGCAAGGGATGATTATTTTATTGAAACATAATTTCAATCTAAAATGAGAAAATCTGGTTCCCCCACATTCCTTTTCTAGCCTTTCCTCTCAAGCCTTCATTTTTGAGTGAACTTTGAACATAATTTCTTCCCTGCAAGTTGTTACTTGTTATGGCAAACAATTTTGAGATTAATGACCCAAGGACTGTAGGGACTGAAAATAAACAAAAATAGGAGACCGGTAGGGGAAGAGTGCTTCATCTAGAATCAGGGGGCCTGAGTTCAAATGTCTCCTTTTCTTGCTACCTGTATGACTATGGTAAAGTCACTTAACTTACCCTTTCCTTTCCTCATCTATAAAAGATGGGGGCTAGTTTAAATCCCCTCTAAATATCAGTCTATGTCCTGTGTGTTCATCACCTTCCTTCCTCTGTGTTGATTGGAAAAAGTGAGAAAAAGAGGCCCCAAACACCCAAGTATTACCTTTTATTCCCATCGTGGGGAAGAGACACCCCAAAGCAGAAGGCACTTAGGTTGGACAGCTCGGTGATATCAGCAAGCTCCATTCACTGGGGCTCTCTTGGGGAAGGGTCTAAGGAGTTCTCTACACTTTCTTTTCATTTATGAGGTGGGATAGTAGCAAACTTATTTGAGGGGCAAGGGGTGAAGATAGCATAGTCTGGGACCAGAAGTAATAAAAGGCAAGAAAAGTCAGGAAAAGGATGAATAAGATCGTAGCTGGAGCTGGATGCAACAATCCAATCCAAAATGCTGCCCCCCTCCCATTTAACAGATGAGGAAATCGAGGTTCCAAAAAGGGAAAAAGACTTTCCCAAGGTCACACAGGTGGTACGGGGCAGAGAGGTAGGAAGGATCCAGATTTCTTTCTGCTACCCCATGCAGCAGTCCCGGGGCACGGCACCCCTTCCCCTCACCCCAGCCCCACTCCTGATCCCCAAAGGAGGCTCCTCTCCCCTTCGGCGCTCACCTCCTTTCCTCTGGGCTTGTTCTCTCTTGCCTCCCAGCCTCAGCTGCTGCTCCTGGAGAGCGGAGAGGAAGGTACCTTCCCAAGTTTGGCACGCTCCCCCGGGGGCTCAGGAGGAGGCAGCGAGGGTGGGAACAAGCCGAGCTCAGGAGTCCAGAGCACAGCCCCCGTGTCCCCGCCCCCGGGTGCCAGGGAGGCTGGGCCAGCGTCCCGGGAAGGCTGTCAGTCTCGAAAACCCCGACCGCGGCGCGGAGGGGAAGCCGCGGAGCAGCTGCTCCTCCGGGGCGCCGAGCCCGCCCAGTCTGGCGGGGGCCGGGCGGCTCGTTCCGCGACAGGTAACAACAGGTCAGCTTGGCAAGCGGCCTCACTACCACCCCCGGGACCTCCCTCTGTGCAGTACCCCGCCCCGACGCGAGCCTAGCTGCAGCCCTTTCCTCTCCCCTGCCCTTCTAGCAAAAAGTTAGCCTGCGGGCTTGGGGGAGCAGAAGGGTGGGTCAAGAGAGAACCCACCTCGCCCAGCCCAGCCCCAGGCGTGCCAAGTCTTATTCCTCTTGAGAGAGGAGGCGCAGTCTACAAACAGACTCCTTTCTGGGCATAGGGTGGGCAAATGAGAACCCTCAAGAACCTGATTTCCAACCAGGGATGGAAAGGTTGGTTGGACGTGGTCGCCCCAGATCTCCTCTTCTTCTTAGCAGTTCTCTCCTCTCGGTCCCTTCAAATTTTCCCTGAGACCTTGGGAAGTTGGGGTTGGGCTCTGAAATCCTGCCAGAGATGCACCCTGGTGATTCAAGTTTGGCTACTCAGAGCTCCCTCCAGCCACAGGTTTCCACCGGATTTTTTCTAGAGGGTTCAAAAGCCAGTTTTGTTTTGTTTTGCTTTTGTGGCTGCTGGCTCCACTCTTGCTCAGACAGTGCCCTTCGTTGGGACCAAATCAGATTGAAAGGGCAATGACCGTTTTCATATCCAGAAGGCTCTTGCTTTTTTTTGGAGGGGGGAAGAGGGGAGGGAAAGGAAAGAAAGCCAAGATCCATCAGTAACAAAATGACATAAATTCCACCCCTCTCTCCCGTCACAACACAAATGTGGGGTGTAGTCCTTTTCACATAGGAGGGGAGCAACAAAGGAGGGAAATGTACCACTGCTGTGTCAGCTTACCCTCTGCCCCACCCCCACCCCCCAAAAAAATTCCAATGAAGTAATGCCTCCAGATTTCCTGTGATGGCTCATCCAGTGAATTTACAAACTCCGGACATCCCTTTTCTATCTTTGTCACTAACCACTCATTCATACTCCTTCTGCAGGGTTGGTAGTTAGTTCGGAATGGAGTTGACCCTCACTTTTGACTGTGCTGAGGCTATTAAGTCGATCAAGCTTGCTAGATCATTTTCATGTAGGGTGCCCTGTTCCACTAGTAAGATATATACTAAGCTGGTAGCTAGGTCTGGATTAATGTTAGAGTAATGAGAAATTCAATTTAGTGCAAATTATACAGTACTAGGTTGCATTTAATGAGAGACTGAAACATGGTTGCTTTCTCTTCACTGTGCACTTACCTATCACTGGCTGTGGATGTGATGTGCTGTTACGTACCATATTATCAGATTTTTTTTTTAAATGGATAAAAGGACGACTGCTTCACATGAAAACAAGGGTAGCATAAAAGAAGTCATTTTATTACATTAGAATAAAAACTTTTTTTAAACAGTATAAATTTTAAACAGTCATAGTTACTTTAAAATGGGACCGAGTTAGAATAGTAAATCTATAATGCAAAATATTATAAAACATGTTGAAATAAAACAAAAAGCTAAATTGCTTCAGCTTTTTGTGCTTTGTAAATAACTACAAGAAACACCAGTGTTATGACAATCAATAGCCAATGACAATGAATATGTATTAAGTTCCTACTGTGTGCTAAATTCTGGGTATTAAAAAGGTAAATTTTGGAAAGCAGTCTAGAATTAGGCAAATAAAATGACTAAGACTTCGATACCTTTGAGCCAGAGAATCCATTACTGGACTTCTATCCCAAGGAAGCTATCTATAATAGAAGTTAAATCCCCATATACATGGAAATATTTATAGCAGCACTTTTTTGAGTGATGTCAAAGAATGAGAAATTGAGAAAAAGATACCCATTAATTGGGGAATGGATAAACAAAATGTGGTATATGAATGTGATGGAATATTACTGGGGTATAAGAAATAGGTATATGATGAATACAGAGAAGCATGGAAAGATCTGCATGAACTGATGAAGAGAGAAGTAAGCCAAGAAAACAATATACACAAAAACTATAAAAATGTAAACAAGAAGAACAACCACACCAGAAAATCAAAAGTGAATATAACAAAATCAAAGATCAAGCATGACTCAAAGGAAGAGATATGAGAAGATGCCCCCAACCTGCCATTTCTTGTAGGAAATGGGACCAAAGGTGTTACACATCGCACATTTTCAGACATTTTCAATGTATTGATCAGTTGTTCTGTGTCATTTTTTTCCTCTTAAAAAATACAGTTTATTACATGGGAGGGATAGAGGGAAAGATACTGGGGTTAACTATGCTGATGGAAGAAATAGAAGACATTGAAAAATAATTATAAAATAAAAGAGGAGGGGAGGGAAAGAAAGGTAAAAAACAGCTCCTGCTCTCAAGGATCTCACCGTCTATCTGGGGAAGAGGGTTGAACATGCAAATAATTATGTGCAAATAAGCTATCTAGAGGACAAAGTGGAAATAATCAACAGAGGGGAGGGAGTAGAAGTAAAAGGGATCTGCAAAGTTCACTTGTAGGAGGTAGTATTTTAGGAGGGACTTAGAGGAATCCAGGAGGCAGAAATAAGGAAAGTGAGCATTTTTTTGCATAAGGAACAAGCCATGAAAATTCTTTGAGTAGGGAGATGATAGAGTGTCTTGTTGGAGGAGCAGCAAGAAGGCCGGTGTCACTGAAACACAAAGTACTTGGGGGAGTGAAGTATAAGACTGGAAAGGCAGGATGGGGCAAGACTCTGAATGCCAGAGGATTTATCATTGAAGATGATAGGAATCCTCTAGAGCAGTGGTTCTCAACCTGTGGGTTGCAACCCCTTTCAGGTCAGATGACCCTTTCACAGGGGTCACAGCGGTCACCTAAGACCATCAGAAAACACATATTTCTGATGGTCTTAGGAACCTTCTCTATCCGTCTCCAGGTGAGTCTGCCCACATGCAGACATGCCCACATATGATTATTAAAGTGTCAAGGCATTAGGAAGGTTGAGAACCACTGCTCTAGAGTTTATTCAATAGAGTGTCATGGTGACCTGGTTAGACCTGTGCTTTAGAAAGATCACTTTGACAGCTGATAGGAGGATAGATTAACGTGGTAAGAGACATGTGGCCAGCAGACCTATTAGGAGGCTATTGCCATAGTCCAGGCATGAGGTCATGAGGGCCTGGACCAAGGTGGTGGTAGTGTCAGTAGAAAGAAGGGCTATTTGCCCAGAGATGGTAAGAAAGTAAAATCGATAGGCCTTGGCAACAGTTTGGACGTGGGGGCTTAGAGATGATAAGAGGGCGAGGATGATACCTAGGTTGTGGGCCTGAGAGGATGTCAGTGCCCACAAAATAGAATGTTTTAGCTGTGTGGATTGAAGATATCTGTTTTAGCAGTGCAGTCATTTAGATGAAAGCTTAGTGTTAGTATAAAGCAGTGAAAAAAATTGAAATTAAGTAGAGAATGAAGAAACTTTTACTGTAAGCTTTCATTGGTTCAATGACTTTAGAAATTTATTTCAATTGCATAATGTTAAATAATTTCACATAGTTCAAATGCATAATTAGGCATTAGTGCAGATGAAGACATTAAAGAAAGTGGCCACACTGATCAATAAATTTTTAATGTGAGTAAAACAGGCTTATTTTAGAAATGCATGCTTTCAGAACTTATATTTCTAATGGTAGCCATCTCTAGGGTGGGATATGGCAGAAGAAAAAAAGAAATTTACATGCTACTTTATAGTGAGTTATACATTATAAATGTGCAGTTTCATGTTCAATCATCTTTTTTAAAATATAGTGTTATGGAAATGCTTGCTTTGTCCCATACATTAAAAATTAAATAAGAAACTTTAAAAAGTATTCTTTCAGAATTTGTATTTCTAAGAAACAAAAAAATTCAACCAGAATTTGGTGGTGGAGTGGATAGAACACTGGATTTGGAGTTAGGAAGATATGAGTTCAAATTTGGCCTCAGACCTTTACTAGCTGTATGATTGTGGGTAAGTGACTTAAACCCAAATCGTCTGAGTTCCTCATCTGTAAAGTGAGGACCCACTGGAGACCCACACCAGCTATCTTTGCCAAGAAAAACCCCCATAGATAAACATAGGGGTGATGTCCAGTCAGACACAGCTGAAAAATAACAGCAATGAAGGACTGAATACTATTTTTATTGAGAGGTAATGCAGAATTCATCAAGTTCTCACAGGGCAGGGGTGGGTAACCTTTGGCCTCGAGGCCTTAGATGACCCTCTAAGTCCTCAAGTGTGGCTTTTTGACTGAATCCAAACTTCACAGAACAAATCCTGCAGGTTCCCCACCCCTGTTACAGGCAGTAAGTAGGAGAGGAGGGATTTGAATCCAGTTCTTTTGATCAGTGCTCTTTGCTCCCTAATAGCATTAAGGGAGCAAGACAGGGAAGCATCCTGGGCATTTATACTTACTATGTTATGTATATGTGATATAATATTAATATTTACTAAAGATGTAGAAAAGATGCTATGGGAGCTCAGAGGAGGTTGAGACCATTGGTAGTCAAGAATCAAGGAAAACTTCATGGAAGATTTAGAACTTATATTAAGTATTCAAGAATGGGAATGGTCAGCACCAGTGTTGTCATAGAGTGAGGTGGGGAAGGTGAATGGTCCAGGTTCCAGGCAAGAGCATAGACTACGGGAAGAGAAGATACATGAAAGAAAAAGAAAGTTGGAAAAGGAGATTGGTGCCAACTTATAGCGGGTGGAGCTTTAGTTGGGTATTTTTTCACCTGGGGAAAAAACAGTTGGAGGGAGTGGCATGGAAAGGAATTTTTCTGAGGGTACAGCTATGCTGTGAGAAGGGAGCACCCTTTCCCCGAGTGTCTTACTCTCATCCTCTAGGGGTAGATTGTAGGGACCAAGGGGAGTTGAAGCATGACAAGCAAAGGGACCTTGGAGATGATGGGGAAAGGTATGGAGAATCATAAGATAAGACACTGAAATGGTGAATGGAGGAAGCCTGTTTCCTCTGATGCACGGGGGCAAAGCCCCATTCACTTAATGCTAGCTAGCTTTTGGCTCTCTATGGGATGATTATTCTAGTAGGGGGTGTGTAGGGCAGCCTTGAGTTAAGGTAAGACTGGTTACAAGGCTATTATGAAATTTAGGCAAAATATGGTAAGGACCAGGACTAGGACAGGGGCAGTAAAAATGGAAGAAGAGCAAAGTGTCTTATTTTATCAGTAGGTCTAGTCGGAACATTCTTCATATTTGAACTTTCAGGTTATATGATGTTAGTTTTCAACATCAGAAATATTATATGCAACACACCTTGCATATTCAGTTTATAGAATATAAATTCAAGTTAAATGTAAGCTACTGGAACGCGGGAATTCTTGTTCTTCTCTTTATATCTTCAGCGTCTAGCATGGTGCCTTGCCCTAGGAAGGTGGTTAATAAATGTTTGTTGCCTTGAACTAATTGAGTAAATAGACCTTATCAGGGTTATGGTTTAATAAAGATGTCGAAAATATTTGAAAATTATATCTAAGAGTAATCTGTTCATTAGTTGTAAACATAGGATTTTATTTTAACCAAGAGCTTTGAAACTATTTCTTAACTGGGTACAGCTCGCTAGCTTCTATGTAGTGGCACGTGAGAGTAGGGCCAATTGCAAATCTCACTCCACCTTTTTAACATACCTAACACCACCCTAATAGACTGTCCTACAAGTGCAGAAAGCCTGTTAAGCAAGCTTTTTGCAAATAGCAAAATGGCATGTAGAGAACGGACTGAATTCAAGATCTTATTTGCAGTTTGAGAGATGTTAATATCTCTTTCTTGAAGTCTGTGTTTTCCCATTTTAGTTGAAAACATAACGAACTGAGCTAAAGATTCAGTTTAGTTTATATTTTGATTCTCAGGATTTCTTTTAGCTTTGTTATTCCTTATCCAGTTCTCTTCACCCTTCTTTCATCAGATTTCACAGAATAACAGGACTCAGTGCAGTAAGGAACCTTAGAGAAAATGTCATCCATTTCCCTTGGTTTATAGAAAATGAAAGTGAGGTCCAGAAGGATTAAGTAAACAAATATTTAAAATAAAATAACAGGCAGAACACAGCATCTGCTTTCCAAATGCCTTAATTCATATGTAGATATATATCAGTTAAGAGGTATTTATTAAGCCCATAGATAGATCAGTTTCCTTTCTTGGAAAGATTTAGTCTGAAGACTTGAATTTGAATCACAGATATTCCACTTGCAACAAGGGTCACTTTGAGCAAGTCACTTAATCTTTCAATATTCCAGGTAGCTTTCTATGATTATGAGTTTCAGAGAAGTTGCTGAGTTTCCTTAGCTTAGAGTTCTCCATAAGAAATACCAATGAAATCATAGGTTAAGACTGTCTCAATGATCCTAAATGTACCAAGTGTGGGACCATAGTTATTAAAGGGTGAAGATTTCCCCAATCTCAAGGAATCCCTAAATACAAAAATATAAATAGTACCTTTAATCAGTCTCCCTCTCTTAACATCACTTAAAATTAGTGAAACTTAGGCAGCTAGGTGGTCCAGCGAATAGAGCACCAGCCCTGGAGTCAGGAGGACCTGAGTTCAAATTTGATCTTAGACACAACACAAAAACCTAGCCATGGGACCTTGGGCAAGTCACTTAACCCCAATTGCCCTCCAAAAAAAAAAAGGGCAAAAAAAAATTAGTGAAACTAACTCCTAAGTCTGAAATAAAATAATATTGTGACTGTAAGAGTCTTAGTCAATTTAATTGCTAGCAGCTTATATCTGATTGATCCCAAAGATAAAAGTAGAGCAGAGCTTTTAAGGGGGAAAGATTTTGTTTGAACTTTTATTTAGTCCAGAGTCTAAATTTAGTAGTGAAGACAAATTCTTAGCATGCTAATTAAAACTGTTCAGCAAATCTTTGGCCTAAATGATACATTGTATGTGAAGAACTTTGCAAACCTAACAAATGGTGTATGTGTGTGTGTATATATATATATGCAAATAGATACATACACAAACACACATATCCTAGCTATTGTTATCATTAGCTATTATTACCATAAAATATCATGAACAAAGAAAGGATAGCAGAAGTAAAAATGCTTTTTAGGCACTTGGGAGTTATTAAGTAGGAGAAACTCCCCGATGAATGGTATAGTGGAAGGCACCTGGTTATTAGAGTCAGAGGACCTGGGTGTAAATACTGTCTCTGCTACTTGCTACTGGTGTGACCTTGGCAAGTCATTTCATCTCCTTGGGTCGTATTTTTCTCATTTGTAAAACATGGGGGTAGATCATCATCCTGCCCTCTTATGATTCTTTGATACCGTGTTCTATGTTATTCTCTTTTTACCCCGTTTTGGTATTTTCAAGTAGAATGTTGGTTGGCACCTTCAGTTCTATATATACCAAGGAAGGAGTATAAGAGAGCCCATTGTTAAATTTTCAGTGTAAGCTTGATTTATTGTTTTGTTGATTGTCTTAAGTGTTAATAACAAAGACTAAGTGGAGAAGTGTTTGTGCATACGTTTCCTCTCCCACCCCCAGCCCAGTTGTTAAACATTTACAGGCACACCTTGCATTGCTCTATAAACACTGTTAGAGCTCAGCTGGAGGGCAATAGAAGGCTCTGGGAATGAAGTCATGGCCTGATTGGACGCCTGGTAACTAGAGGCTAAATAAGGACAACGAAAGTGATAATGACCATACTAAAAATGACAATAACAACTCTCTTGTATATGCTTTAAGGTGCTTTAAGGTTTACCAAGCACTTCATATCCATTCATTCGAGGCTCATTTCCCCCCCCCCCCCCCATAACAATAAAATGGTTAACTGGCTATTTCCAGCAAGTGGGGGGGGGTGTCGAGGCAGGAGCACCGGCCCCCTTTCTCTCCAGAGGCCCCCTCAGCTTTTCACTTGGTCTTCAGTCCTGGGGGAGCATGGGCCCTGGGAGTGGGGCCTGGGGGTATCGAGCTCTTTTCTTTGTGCCCTCTGGCTTTTTGTGTTCACACCACAGAACCTAGGGAAAATCACTTAAAGTTTAAATTTTTCCTAGTCTAGGGTCTCTCCCCTAAAGGTTGAAGTAGGTGATGCAGCTGTTATGAAATGCTTGACACAAGAGGTCCACAAATAATGCACTAACAAAGAATAACAAGTAACTTCTAGCTACTGTTATACTCTCCTGCTAGGCTGATACTTAACAGAATTCAAAACATGAAGCATTTTTGTAGGACTGCTGAATTTCGCTTTCACCCAGACTCTGAATTGTTCCTAGAAATGCTTCCAAGTCCACATCTACTGACAAGATAAGTGGAAGGTTGGTCTCTTTCTCCTGCCTGTGGCCGTCATCTCTGAGAAGCTACAAGGGTTCCTCTTGAAGTTAACCTGTCCCTGACTGAGACTCAGAAGCTCCTAACCTCTTCAACTCATCAGGTTGCCTCCCTACATGGAAATGTTAATAACAGGATCACTACTCAGTCAGCTACTCAGGAAAGCAGCTGGGGCTTTGAAATTCAATCGAAGGCTTGGCAGCGCTGGTCACACAGCAAGCGTTTAATTAATGTTTATTGACTAGGCTAATATGTTATCATTAGATGCAATATATTTGAAACCATCTTGCTGCTAGGATAGAGGAAGGATAGCCTTTCCCCCCACCCATAATGAGAGTTTCTCCTTCTCTCTAGTAGACGGGAAAAGAAAGATGGAGGACAAGGTCATTCCCTTTCACTGAGTGGGCTATAGTTCCCAGCCCTATCCAAACTCACCTTAGGATGTTAGAGTATATCTTCTTATCATTCATAATAATTATGAGGATAGAACTTCCTAATCTGTAAAGTATTAATATGAATATAGTAGGATTTATAACCCTCCCTCTCTAATAGTGGTGGAGTGTATGGCTCTTTCTCCCTCGTTCTCATAGATGTTTCAAGAAGCAGTTCTGGGGTACTTTCCATAGAGGAAGGATATGAAGAGACAACCAAGGAGGGAAAGGAATGTTTTCTCTGAACCATTAGGTCGGGGGTTCTTAACCTGATTTTTGAGAGTTTAAAATATATTTATATGTATGTAGATAGATAGATAGATAGATCTAGATATGTAGATAGATCTAGATAACTATTTCACCATAATTGTAAATCTATGTTCTTTATTTTACACATTTGAAAACATTATTCTGGAAGATTTATTCTGAAAAGAGTTCCATAGACTTCACCAGACTACCTAAAGGGTCCCTGAAACAAAAAAAGGATTAAGAACCCTTGTTCTAGATACAGTGTGAAGCATTGACTTGGGTAGGAGACAGACCTAAGGATGGGTCTAAATTACCCATTTGACTCTTGTGATTAGGGGCAAATGCTTCTTTTGATTAAGTCAGACAATAAGAACTGAGTCTGAGCAGGACCTGTATACTACGCTGAATCAAAGTCAGCCTTAAACACACACATGTATATATTTATTTTTGTAAAATTTAAAATTTATCTTAAACTTAAATACAAAATAATAAAATAAAAATAAAAACATTTTCATATACACATCAGAACAAGATAAAACAACAAATTTCTATTTCAAGAAAACCTATATAATAAATACTATATGTTGTTTTCAAAGCTACCCAGATTTGTTTCCTTCTAGGTTTTTTTTTAATTCTCTGCTTTGCACTTTTTACTTATTTTTCCCTTCCCTACCCCTCATTTCCTACACAACAGCACCATTCCAACCCAATCATTTCCTGTCTCATAAATTGTCTATGATATGAAAATTTCCCCCTGATTGTCTGCATTCCTTCTATTCTTGGCTGCATAGGTTTTACTTATACAAGAAAATTTTAATTTAAAATAATAAAAATTATTCCTTTTATGCTTCAACAATGCTTTCACCTTATAATACAGTTTATGGTCCGATACTGCTGAATATGCTTCTTTTGCATCTTTTTACCCTGGTTTCTTTTGAAGTTCCTGACCTTTTGTTCTTCCAAATGAACTTTGTTATTATTTTTTCTAGCTCAGTAAGATAATATTTTAGTAATTCAATTGGGATGGCATTGAATAAATAGATTAGGTAAAATTCTCTTTTTTATTATATCGGCTTTACCTATCAACAATAAATATTACTGCAATTATTTAGATCTGACTTTATTTGTATAACAGGTGTTTTATGTTATGTTCACATAGTTACTGTAGCTGTTTTGGCAGGTATACTCTCAGGTATTTTATATTATCTAGTTATTTTAGATGGTTTAAAAAAATATTGAATAATATTGTTGACACAAGTGTAGTTTCCCTATTTTTCTCTTTTTATTAAATCTATTTTAGCTTTAACTTTGAGATCACAATTAATACCACCTGCTTTTTATATAATAAATTTTACTCCAGTCCTTTATATTATCTTTTTGTGCCTCTCTCATTTTTATAGCATTTCCTGAAAGCAACATATTTATTGTTGAATTCAAATTTTTAATATGCTATCAGTTTCTATTTTATGGGTAAATTTGTCCCATTTGTATTCACTTATATATGTGTGTGTGTATGTTTTTGTGTATATATATGTACACACAAACATACACACACACATATATATTTTTAAAGAAAACAAACTTTAAAAAACTTATTTCAGTTTCAAATTCCTTCCCCTTATGTTCTTTCCCACCCAAGGGAAAGGCAAGAATAACAAAGTTTACTACAAATATATCATACAAAACAAATTTCTTCATTAGCCATGTTAAAAAAATAGAGAATGAAGATGAAAAATAGAAATACTTTAATCTATACTCTGAATAGATCAATTTTTCTATCTGAAAGTCGATAGCATATTTCATGATGTAATTGTGGTGGCTCATTGTGTTGATGAGTTACTAAGTCTTTCAAAATTCATTATCTTTACAAATATTGTTATTGATTCTTCTACTGGTTCTACCCACTTCACTTTACATCAGTTCGTATAGATATCCCAGGCTTTTTTTTAAAACTATCTTCATCATTTCTTGTAGCACAATAACATTTCATCATATTCATATACCGCAGCTTGTTCAGCCATTCTCCAGTTTGTGGAAGTCTCCTCAGTTTCCAATTCTTTGCTACCACAAAAAGAACTGCTATAAATATTTTTATGCATACTGTTCCTTTTTGTTTTTCTTTGATCCCCTTGGGGTATAGCCCTAGTAGCAATATCGATAGGTCAAAGGGCTGTAGTTGTTATTCATCCTTCATTTTCAAAGAGGACCAATTGCATCGAGAGGATGATGACTTGCCTCTTGGATTTAAGTGAGGCAGAATTGTGCAAAGTCATCAACCTCACTCTCTTTTCTAGAATCATCAAAGTCCAGTGGCAAGACAAAAATCAAAGCAACTGGTGATGGCCCAGGATGTAGTGGATGACCTTGGCATCTTCTATCTCTGACCAATGTTTAAGTGTTCTATAGCACCTGCTTCAGCCACCTTCATGGTTAATGGAATCAATTGCCCCATTCCCCCCACCCCAGTTTTGCTAGGGGGAAATCTTCACATGCTTGTTCTACCCTCTTTGCTCCACAAATAGGACTCCCATCTTGGTATGTTTGCACTTATCATAGAAAGCACTCCCTCCTTACATTTGACACATGGCATCATCTCTTTGTTCCTTCAAGATGCAGCTGGAGCACTACTTTCTACATGAATTCTTTGCTGATCTGGCAAACCTTTCCTGATCTTCCCTCTCAACCACCTTGTATTTAACTAAATTGTATCTATTTGTGTTCTTTTTGTATTTATTCTAAATATGCAATCAACACTCAGCATTCATGTGTTGAATTTTCATAACTTCAAACATTTGAGTGATTTTATTAGTTACCTCATTTTCACTTTTGTGTAGGCAACATCACCTATTTGTGGCTATTGCATGGTAGAGAAAAAAAAAAGCACTATGTGTGCAAGTTTGTGGAGCTGCTGGCACCTCACCAGTCTTGTTCACCCTACCATTGTAAAGAGCTACCCTTGCATTCATTGCATATTTTCATTGTTTGTTTTTAAAACTCAAGTTTTGGGTTAGAATTATGCTCCCAAAGTTTAGTGTTAAGTCCTTTGGGTTCCAAGCCCAAGGGTGCAAAGTCAGTGATGTGGCTTGGTGAAAAACTAAATATATTAGATAAACTTCATGCTGAAATGTCTACAAGCTATTTTTGGCTTAATCAGCCATCTGGCTAGAAACACTGAGGCTGCCCATCTCATCATCAGTCACACCCTGAAGATTAAATGTCAATTGGCTTTTGCCATGCTCCCATATGCCAAGACCTTAAGGATCTCAAAACTGGTGGATGAAGCAGATGTTAATGACTGTCAGTGACGTCCTTCATGATTTCTAACGCCATTCACCAGCAGTAAAGGACAGAGTGTTGGAGGTGATGTTGAGACTTCCTGAATCATTTTCTACCTGCAGCCACTACTAAAGTCCCAGCAACCTCTCCCTTGGTTTTCAGAGGGTGGCCAAAGTAGAGAGGTTTATAATGACCTTGGCCATTTAGTCCAGCCTATATTCACCAAAGAAATCCTTCTCTGACATGACAAAAAAGTATTTATTAAGCCTTGGATTGCAGATCTGCACTGAGAGGAAATCCACTGCCTCTTGAGGCAGCCCATATAGTTTTGGGTAGCTCCAATTATGAAGTTTTTCCTTAGATCAAGCCTAAATTTATCTTTCTGCAAATTCTAACCATTGCTTTTAGTTCTACCATCTGGCTTCAAGCAGATCAAGTTTTGAATATGCCAGCTCTCCAAATACTTGAAGACAGCTATCATTACCCTAATCCCCCAGTCTTCCATTCCTCACATGGCATGGATTTGAGGTCTATCCACTCTGGTTACCTTCCAAATCATCAGTCATTCCCTTTCTTTGCGGCACACCCTTGAAGATTGATTTTTACAAATTTATGACCTCGTGGCTTTGCTCTCAGTTTGCAGAGTTAGGCTGTATCTATGGTCTTCATTCATGGGGATAAAAGACAGAGGAAAATGCCTATGCCAGCATACGAATTTAATCTCCTTTGAGGGAATTGAGAAAGAAGGGCTAGATCAGGCTGTTCCCAGAGGCAAGTATGGGATAACTTGGCTTTTTAACTATGTGGGTTGAGTTGGGGGTGGGGAGGAGTACTTAAACAACCATGCCTCTGCATTAATTTGTAAATTGAATATTTGTAACTAGACGAGCACCTATGTAATGGACATTTATCCTCATAAGACTTTGGGGTACAGAGCTGTGCTTATTGAAAGGGGGTCTCAGAAGGCACTGCAAAAGTTGAACATAGAAGGGACACCTGCAGGTGCTAAAGAGGAAGTTATATTGTAGCAGAAGATTGTAATGCCTGCTATTTCTCATCCATATGTGATCATTGGAAACAACCATGAGAGATAGAAATGGTAATGTCTGGGAGCAGAGTGTACAGTCTATACCTGTACGGAGCAGCCCAGATTTCCGTGATTATCTGCAGTGTGTGTACATGTGCATGGCTTTCGCAAAGTTTCCTACTGACCTTGGGGATTCACCAGTTCAGTGTGAGAGGTGCTACTTGTCACAGGCATTGAGATTTTACTATTTGTGCATTAGACACGTCCTTATTCCCTTTTATGGTCTCTTGATGAAAGCTTGGCACTAAGGGAAGCAGGTTTTGTCCTCCTGGAAACCATAGTGTAAGGGAGTTTTTCTTTGGGAAATAGGCAGTAAAAACGTGATCTCGGTTTTTTCCTTGTTTCACTCTGCTTTTCTACTTTAAGTAAATTATCTGGTTTTGTCAGTACCAGGTGATGTCATGTTATCAGTAGCAAAAAGTTTAGTCTTTTAGAAAAGAATTCAAAAGAACAACAATTCGTGAGCCTTAGTTTGAGTAGATCAAGCTTGAATCCAGTTTTAAAAGCTTGGGAGTAGTTGGGAGTGCTACACTTGTATTGTGGTGATTAGAGCTTCCTGCCCTTTTCCTAACTTTCCATATTACTTTTCAACTATTTTGGTCACCTCATGCTCCCCCTGACTGCTTAGGACTGATCTACTCACAGGTTGTATCCCATTATCCTATATTATCACTTACAAGGAAACAGAATTTTAGAACTGGACCCCCCCCAACCTCCCCCCCCCACAAGTTATAAGACTTAGAACTGAATGAAAGAGACTCAGACATCATCTAGGTTTAGCTCCTAATAAAATACCAAATCCTAAAATACCGTCTGATAGTTCCAGTAAGTGGTCATGTAGGGTCTATTTGGCAGCCTACACCATTGGAGAATCACTACCTCAGAGGAACCTTATTCTATTTAGGAACAATTTCAATTGTTAGGAAGTTTTTCCTTATGCTGGACTTAAATTTATATCCCTACAATTTTCGCACACTGGACCTTGTCCTTCTTGCCTCCCTGCTCCAAGAAGGATAAATGTAATCTCTAATCCATATAATAACTCAAAATATTTAAAGACTACTCTCGTGCCCTTTAAGACTACTAGGCTAAATAGCCCTGGCTCTCTCTGCCTGTTCCCTTTGTGATATCGTTTCAAGTTCCTTCACTCTCCTGGTTACCTATCTCATGACATGTTCTAGCTTGCCAATATCCTTTCTGAAACGTGGCACATTCCCAGAACTGAACACAATACTACAGAGGTGTGCTGACCAAGGAAGAGTACAATACAGGCTATTGTCTTCATCACTGAGACTAAAGAGGTCTTGATTCTAATTAGTTCATTTGGATTTGAATCCTGGCCCTTTGACTTAACTACTTCAATGACCCTGGGCTAGTCATTTAATCTCTGAGTCTCAGTTTCCTAATCTGTAAAATTAGATGATTAGGGGATAGTTAAGGTTCATTCTGCCTCTAAATGTAGGATCACAGGATTTTGTTAAGTCAACTTAAGAGTACGTTATTTTTTTTGACTGCCACACTGTATTGCTGACTCATATTGAGTTTACATCCCATTAGATCCCTTAGATTTTTCAGTTTGAACTAGGTTTTAGCTGTGATTCCCACTTTCCCTATACCCTGACTTTTTTCTCTCCTGTACTTGCAGAAGTAATTTATTTAATCCTATTGTAGGAATATTATATATATATATATATACATATACATATATACATACATATATATACACATGAACACATATATCCAT
>CM053595.1:183227052-183254138 GCA_028646575.1 Pseudocheirus occidentalis | reverse complement strand
GAAAATAAAGCTCAACAATATTTATACACATTGCTGGCACTATCATCTCAATTCACGTTCTGTCTGAGAAATCAACACAAATCAATGGACAGAGTGCTTCTGTCTGATAAAGTAACACAAACACAAATCAACAGGCAGAATGCTTCTATCTGACAAAGTTTGCAAATCAACAGACAATGCTTCTGTCTGACAAAGTAACACAAATCAACAAAGTGCTTCTGTCTGACCAAGTACACAAATCAACAGATAGAATGCTTCTATCTGACAAAGTAACATGAACACAAATCAACAGAGTACTTCTGTCTGACAAAGTAACAAAAATCAACAGAGAGAGTGCTTCTGTCTGACAAAATAACATCAGCATAGACATAAGAGACAGACAGAATGCTGACACTACAAACATTCTCCCTCTCAGTTCTGCTTGGCCCCAGCTTGTGCCTGAGCTTTTATCTGCTCTGCTCCTTCCTGTTCCACCCTTTTTCCATCCTTCCTGTTCTGTTCTTTCAACAAGCTCTTTCCACTGCTGGCTTCATGTGATGTCATTAAGCTTATTAAGGGCAGGGAAGGTCTCCAAATTCCCTTAGGCCAATTAAGTGGAACACAAATGTATACTGTTTCCAACCAAGATTTCACACAATCAAAGGTAAAGCTCAAGGAACTTGAATAGCCGAAACAAGGAGCTAAGTACCACTTTATTTGCTATTACATTCATGAACACTGAAATTCCTTTATCTGATTATAATCTTTTATTATTCCATCCTTATCCTTGCCTTATTACCCTTAACCTTGTTCTCCTTCCCTACTAGCACCTTTAATCCCTCTGGTCCTTAATACTTTTCCAAGCTATCAGCCCTTCCTTGGCTACACTTTCCTCCCTTTCCAATCTCCTTTGGTAAACCAGCTCAACTCTATACTGTCCTTGATTCTCAAATACTTGATTCCTCATCCAATCTATAGATCATGCCTTGCCAAATCCAAACCCTGGACACTCCCATCATCTGCCTTATTCTTACCTTTACAAACTGCTCAGAAGAACTAGAGGAAGTCACAAAACCATACTGATTGGGTATACTACCAGTTTATGTTATGTAATCTCAACTGGGCCCTCATAACACCCTCAACTGGGATGGGGTGGAGTTGGTGAGAACAAGAGAGCTCCAACCTTCTTCAACCTTCTTCAGGACTCTTCAGTCACTGAGCTGCTCTAGCTTTGAGAGAGAAGAATCCATTTTAGGTTGCTGAAGGGAAAGAAAAAAAATCCCATCTCAGGATAGACACGAGAAGAGAAGGCAGTCTCTATCATGTACTTGTGCTTCCTACACTACAAACAGCCAGGAGTTTTCCCATGGGTGAGATCCAGAATTTTCTGTCTCTTTTGGTTGAGGTGACTTACATTGCTTCTAATGCGAGAGCTCCTTCATTGTGTATTTTCTGGCACATATACCTTCTCTGATTTCTATTTTGCTCTGTTTTGGATAAATTGGTTTTTTTGTTATTTGCTATGTATATTCATTGTGGAAACTGGTATTTTTGGGAAAGGAGTAAAACCTTGGCTGTAGAGCTTGGGGTCCTGCTTCCCCCAATGATAATGACATAGTGATCATAAGTTAGATTGAACCCTGTCGTATCCCCTAGACCACTAATATTTAAGGGAGAAGATCAGGGATGTATCATTCTAGCCTGGCACCCTTTCTTTCTGGCCTCAACTTCCTGCTTCTGCTCCTGGCAGGAATTAAAATCTCCTTTGGAGAAGGGGGTAGGGGGAGCAGAGGATACATATGTCTGTTCTGTTTCCCTTTGAGCTACATATATGCACTTCCATAATACAGGTAGGGAGAAAGCCCTCACAACATAGTGAACTCCACTACACAAGTGGGGCCCACTCTTACAGATGGGGTCATTCTCATTACACATTAGTTAGAACCACCCATTATGATGAAACTCATCTTTATTTCCCTCTTCATTTTTCTAGTATCCATTGAATTCTCCCCTGTTGTAAACACAGAATCAAACCAAACCAAATTAGGATGTCAAGATATGTGGAATGAAAGAAGTATTAATTTTTCTTTTGGTGTATTGTATGGTGTATTTTTGGTATATTTTGTGATGTATTGTAAAATGGTTTTGACTAATGGACATTTCAGCTGCTTTAGCATGCTGCTCCCAGTAGATGCCACTGTGGTCTTGTTTATCAAACATACTTCTTTGTGGTTTGCAGTCAGTAGATTTCTTGCACAGTGGATCAATTCTTAGGTTGTAGACAGCTTTTTTCTTTCTATCTTTAACTTCTCAGAATATTCGGTTTACTCCCATGTTTTTCACTAGGTTTTATTTCTCATTGTCACTTTCATGTTTAAATACAGGCATGTATACATATTCATATATATATGCATATATACATAAGTGTGGATATATATGTATACGTATATATGTATATTTCACTTTCCTGAAGTAAAAAAGAGTTTCTTGGAGATTCAAGGAGAAAATGTTTCCCTTGACTTTCATAGATTGTGGTTTTACTAAAAAAAAAAAAAGAAGCAATAATGCCCAATCAAATGAGTGACCTATTTTGTTCTCCCAATCAGTAGGGATAGAAGTGTAGAATACTGAAAGGATACTCCTCAAAATACCTTTCCCTTGTCAAGAAGCCACATTATGGAAAAAAAAAATAGAGTTGTCCCTTAGGGGTCTTTAGGAGTCACATGCATTTTGCTAATGGATAGAGTTGGATTTTGGGTCAGGAAGACCTGAATTCAAATCCTATCTCAGAAACCATCTGTGTGAGTCTAGGCAAGTAACTTAATCTCTCTGGGCCTTAGTTCCCTCATCTGTAAACTGAGAGGGACAGACTCGATGGCTTTTAAGGACTCTTTCAGCCCTAAATCTATGGTTCTCACAACAGCTTTGTGAGAACTAGAGAAACAGTGTCATGAAATGGAAAGAGACCTGGACAAGAGTAAGAAAGGAATAACTAGATATTTTAGTTGGGTAGCTAGGTGGTGCCATAGTGCATAGAGGACCAGGTCTGGAGTCAGGAAGACTCATCTTCCTGAGTTCAAATGCTTCTCAAATGAGTTCTCAGACGCTTACAAGCTGTGTGACCTTGAGCAAGTCACTTATCCCAGTTTGGCTCAGTTTCTTATGTGGAAAATGAGCTGGAGGAAGAAATGGCAAACCACTTTAGTATCTTTGCCAAGAAAACCCCAAATGAGGTCATGAATTAGATGGGACTAAAAAACTAAACAACAATTAACTGTTGTAATAGCGAACGGGGCTCATTGTCCTTTTCTGTAAAATGGATGTAATAATCCTGGCGCCATTTGCCATACAGAGTTATTGCAATGGCACAACAAACTCTGAAGCATTATGTAGCTGAATTGCATTTATTATTCTCGTTTTTCACATGAGATAGATGCAGTGTATTTAAATGACTCGTCCAAAGTCACACAGATATGAAGTAGTAAAACTGATACATGAATCCAGCATTTTTGACTCCAGTCCAGTGCTTTTTCTACACCAAAAGGAAGTACTTAAAAAAAATAATGTCATTATTCGAGATACTTAGTGGCTTTATAATTTCTCCATAGTCATTTATCAAAACCTTTTTCTAAGGATCAGTAGTGCCTGTTGTTGTTCAGTTGTTTCTATTCATGTCTGACCCTTTGTGACCCCATCTTCAGTTTTCTTGTCAAAGATATTGGAACGGTTTGCCATTTCCTTCTCCAATTCATTTTATAGATGAGGAGCTGAGGCAAGCAGGGTTAAATGACTTGCCCAGGGTCACACAACTAGTGAGTCACTGAGGCCAGATTTGAATTCAAGAAGATGACTCTTCCTTATTTCAGGTCCAGCACTCTATCCACTGGGCCACTGTAGTGCCAGAATGATATTCATAGCGCTGATGGCAACTATGAATATGCTGGTGTTATTCTTAACCACAAAATATAACAGACTCTCCATAGAGAAGACAGAAGCAGAACATTTATTCAGATACCAGAAAGCCAAATCTCAACACCAGAAAACTGAATTCATCATAGCAACAAAAAAATCTATACATAATAACACTGCAGAGAGCAACACCATCCCAAAGCCTTTCCACAACCAAATAGTCACCAGCCTAGCTGTCTCCTTGCCTGTATCCTCTCCCTTCCCTCTGTTCTAACTGTACTGACTCCCAGCTTCCTGTCAGCTCTGCTCCACCCATTCAGCAAACTCTTCCCACCGCAGGCTCCATGTGATTATATTTGGCCTGTTAAGGGGCAGGGAAGATCTTCAAATTACCATTACCATTAAAGCCACCTAGCTGCCCTCAGTAGTGCCAGGGGTATACCTAAATTTTTAGGGAAGGTCTATTCCCTTTCCACTCCACACACTTGCCAAGGAAAGGCTATTCTGTGGGTTAGCCCCTAAAACTATAGTTCATGAGCTCTCATAATGTATTTACCTTTAATAGTCTACCAAAGGACACCACTGATCCAAAGAACTTCCTACTTTCAGGCTACTTCCTTCATGGCCTCTTCAACAATCACTTGCCGCCCATAACAGAGACCATGCCCTAGAGTCACTTTCAGTTACCGGCTCCATTCAATTCTCCTGGTTGCTGAATGACTCCAGGAACACTATTTTAAGAACACCTCAGCCTGCTTTACTTCATTCTCTCTTCTCTAAGATAAAGATGGGCCCTATCTTTTCTAACCTAGGGCAGGTAAGTGGCACAGTCGATAGGGCACCTGGTCTGGAGTCAGGGAGACTTGAGTTCAAACCTGGTCTCTGCCGGTTAGCTGTGTGACCCTGGGCAAGTCACTTAACACTGTTTGCTCAGTTTCATCATCTGTAATATGAATTGGAGAAGGAAACGGCATATTACTTCAGTATCTTTGTCAAGAAAACCCCAAATGAGGTCATGAAGAGTCAGAGATAACTGAAACGCTGGAACAATAAATTTCTAGACCAGAAAGCCCAGAAACAACCCAACTGGTGGGCCAAGCACTATTGTGCCACACTGGTTGCTGCTGTCCTGGTGGCTTTCAAGGTTTCTGCTCCTGATTTCTGATCATCCTGGAGCTTTGTGACTCCCCTGGGGCATTCTCAGGGGAGCCACTTATTCTTGCTGCCTCTGAATACAGAGTCCTACTGATTGTGCTTTTGTCTAGGTCATCTCTAATCACGGTGGGAAGATGTAGGTTTGTCTGCCTGTGTTAATGCTGGCTTTGCTGGTAGTCTCCTTATCTGTGAGGTCTCAACAAGCCCTTACACCAATGTTGCTCAACCACCATGTCCATCTCTTACCTAACTGTTACCTATGGCTCTGAGAAGCTTTACTATGAGCAGGGGCCAAAACCCATAAAACTGTCTCTTTAGCAGATGGGATAAAGCAAGTTGAAGGGTGAACAGAAGCTTCAAACCTGTAGGTGAGTTAAGGGAATATCTGCCTAAAGTATGCAAAGACTTTCCCCTGCAGAATGGCCAGATGAGAACCATTTGTTCCAATGGTCACAAAGGTGATTGAAGCAGGTGATGTGGAGTGCTTGGAGCTTGGTTAGAGATAGAAGATGCCAAGATCATCCATTGTATCCCAGGCTATTGCCATTTGTCTGGACTTTTTGTCTTGCCATTGAACTTTGATGACTCTGGAAGAGAGAAGGAGGCTGGTGACTGTGCGACTCTGCCCAACAAGTCAAGACATTACCCTGTGATGTCATTGATCCTCTTCAATAATGAAGGATGAATGACAATAACTTTGTGAGCTTCTTGTTGACATTTTGCAAAGTTTTGTGCAATTGCATACTGTAGTTTCCCATTATATATATTGATCATCATTTGGCCTTGTGTGAATTTCATCTTTTTGCTTAAATAAATGTGTAAAAGATGAGTGATCTTCCTCAGTTTAGGAGCCATTTTGGCTAAAAGTCATATTGAATTTTGTCTTATTATATTCATCCCTGTCTTCTAGCCTGTCAAGATGCTTTTGCCTCATGACTCTAGTAAACAATTTGTTAGCCATCTCTTCTACTTGTATATCATCTACAAATTTAATAAGCATGCTATTCATCAAAGTCATTGATAAAAATGCCAAGTAGCATAAGGCCAAAGATGGATTTGTGGGCTCTGTCTTTAGAGACTTTCTTCTAAGTTGACATACAACTACTGAATACTTTTTGAATTTCACTCTTTGACTAATTTCATACCCATCTTTACATCAGTTTTATAAAAACAGCACGAGAGATTTTATCTTTTTTCTAAAGTCTAGGTAAACTATCTTCCCTGAAGTACCAACTCAGTAACCCTGTCGAAGAATAAATATTTATTCTGATGTGACTTATTAATGAAAACATACTCATTCTTTTGTAATCCCTATTTCCTTTTTCTGGATATTCACTGCCTAAATTGTTAGTAATCCAATCTAGAATTCTCTCAGTAATTAAAGCAAAATACAGTACCTATTCTCTTCTTTTTTATGAAAATCAAGATAATTGTCCTCCAGTCCAATGGTCCCTCTTCCATTTTTAACTATTCATTCTCCTATAACTCTTGCAGTCTTCAATAATTGGTGACATTTATTTACAACTATTATTATTATAAATTATAACAAATTTAAAAATAATGTTTATTGCATATTTATATATGCATAAAAGTCATTTGTTTATGACTGTACCCAAACTGAAGAATATCAGCAAATATTTATTAAGGATTTATTAAGCATTGATCATACACTTTGTTCAGTGGTGGGGATATAAATACAGAAATGAAGCAAGGAGGTTATACTTTATTCTGCCAAAAAAACAACCAGATGAAAGAACTGAACACATGTAACTTGAAGAAGAGAATTCTTAAGGAAACATGATAGCATGATCGTTGACCAGAAGTATTTGCAAAACTGCCATATAGAAGAGGATTTCACTGGTTTTATATGGCTCCTGAATAGAGACAGATTTAGACTTGATATTAGGGAAAACTTACCAACACTTTTGAAAAGTTGGATATTTGGAAAGTGACTTCAGGAGGAAGTGAATTTCTTACCATTGGAAGACTGAAAGCTAGCTTATCTAGGACCATGTAGAGGATAGTCCTGTTCATATACAGCTTAGAGTAGATGACATTTGTGGACCCTTTCAGCCATGAAATTTTGTGGTTCATTTCCCCTTCCGTGTCATAGGCTTTCTTTTCTTTCACCTTCTAAGAAGAACAGACATTTTACCAGGGTCTTCCCCACCCTGCACCGTACCTGAGGTATGGAGATGAAAAAGTTTGACAATCTACTGTTTGCCTTATTTTCCTCATCTGTAAAATTTTTCTTTAATTCCCCACACGTTTTTGCAGTACTAGTGGATAAGTGCCCACAGTATATCAGCCCCCCTTTTTCTGTTTGCTTCTGAAGATTTTTGAAGTGCCTTTTTTAATTCATCAATCCATATCCATTTATTTTTTTTTACCTAGAAGCAGGTAGGTGATGGAGTGGATAGAGCTCTGGGCTTGGAGTCATGAAAAAATGAGTTCAAACCTGGCCTCAGGTCTAGCCTTGGGCAAGTCACTTAACCTCTGTTTATCTCATTTTCTTTTGTCTATTAAATGGGGGCAGTATTAAACATCTACCTTCCAGGATGGCTGTGAGGATAAGATGAGGTATTTTTAAAATGCCTGGCACAATGCCTGGCACACAGTAGGAACTACATAAATGCTGTTCTTGTTATTATTATTACATGAGCTGTTCAAGTAACATTTCTTTAAACAAAAAGGCAGTGAGTTCCCCCTCATTGGGGTTCTTCAAGTGAAAGCTGAACGTCCGCTTATTGGACATTCTGGTTCTCGTATTCATCAGATTAGATGACCTTTGAAGTCTTTTATAACTATGAAATTCTTGGAAAATGCAGTAGCAGATTCTAGTTCAGGAACTAATTTCTTTAAAAGAAAAAGGGCAGTTGCAAAGGAGGGGAAAGGAAGAGCTCAGGATTTAGTAAGCTTAGTGGCTTATTCAAAATAGAGTGTAATTCAAACAACTCTTGCTTATTTTACAAATAACTAACTCCCTTATTTTTTAATAAAAATATTGAATAACCCAAGTCTATTTAGCTCTAGTCCCCTGTGTTTGGAGGTAACAAGGGGGTGACTGTATGGTGAACAGCAATACAGGCTGTCCCCAATTTACAAAAACGTTGTGTTCCAAAAGTTCATTTGTAAGTTGGTTGTTTGGAACTTGGAACATATTTTTTCCATAGAAGCAATTTATGTATGCTAGTTAGGTTTCCAGGCCAGCTCAGAAAAGCTGATTTAACTCATAATGTAGCTGAGGGATAGTACTAAAACTACTATTTCAATGGAATCTAATATAACATTGATTCTATGGGAAAATATATTTTGAATCCCAATCCCAATCCAATGAACATTTATTAGGCACCTTCTGTGTGTCAGGCAGAGTGGCTAGATGATGCAGTAGATAGAACACTGGGCCCAGAGTCAGGAAGATCTAATTCAAGTCTGCCCTCAGGCACTTACAAACTGTGTGACCCTGTTTGCCTCAGTTTCCTCATCTGTAAAATGAGCTGGAGAAGGAAATGACAAACCACTTCAGTACCTTTGCCCCAAATCCCCAAATGGGATCATGAAGAATTGGACTCAACTGAAATGACTGGATAACAACAACAGAATTTGCTGGGCACTACGCTAAAACTGGGGGTACAAATTAGTATGAAAGACAATTTTGTTCTTCCGGATCTTACAGTCTAATCAGGGGAGACAACATTTACAAAAGGAAGCAGAAAAGTGGGGGAGGGATAGAAGGGGCTCTTGTTCTGTGGAGTTAAGCTGCAGAACAGCAGTTGCAGAGTGGTCCGAGTCCCAAAGTCTGGTTCCTGCCCTCAATACGCCGCTCTCCAGAATTCCAGTGACAGGGGAGGAGGGACCAAGGGAGGCCCTGACGGGCCAAGCTTCAGTCAGCAGTGTGGTGAGGTTAGAGCTGATGAGCTTAACCTAGGAAGAGCATCTTATTCAGTGGAGCTGAAAAAAAATCAGGCAAGGGGGCAGATGCCGAAGTAGTGAGCAGCACCAGCAACAGCTGGGGACATGGTGGAGACGCCATGCAGAGAAATCCCAGAGTAGGGCAGCCAGGTATGGAAAAACAAACAAAACAGTTGTAATAGCCATTGGTTATGTTTGCTCACTCTACTGTTAAGTCTCTCTCCTACCTCTTCATCTTTTGTTACTGTTCAGTAATTTTAGTCATGTCTGACACTTTGTGAGCCCATTTGGGGTTTTCTTGGCAAAGATACTGGAGGGGTTTGCCATTTTCTTCTCCATCTCCTTTTACGGATGAGGAAACTGAGGCAAACAGAGTTAAGTGACTTCTCCAGGGTCACACAGCTTAGCAAATATCTGAGGCCAGATTTGAACTTAGGTTTTCCTGACTCCAGGCCTGGCCCTCTATCCATTGCACCACCTAGGTGCTCACTTCACCTTTACAGAACTTTTAAAACAATCTTGCTAATGCACAGATCTGACCAATGAAACCCCTTTGGTCAAAAGTCCTTAGTGGTTCCCTATTGCCTATGGAATTTAATAAACTCTATAGACTTTTATTTAAGTCCCTTTGCACACTGGTTCTAACTATGTTTCCAATGTTATTTTATTTCCCCCTTCTCTTCCTTCTCTTTTTTCCTTCTTCCTCCTCCTGCTTTTATTCCTCTTCCTCTTTTCTCTTTCTCTTCTTTTCCATGTCCAGGTCCAGTGCTCTATCCAGTGCCACCTAGCTGCCTCCAAGCATGAGGAGAATTATACATTTATTCTCCTAGCACCTGGCTGTGGTGTGTGTGTGTGTGCGCGCGCGTGTGTGTGCGTGTGTGTGTGTGTGTGTGTGTGTGTGTGTGTGTGTGTGTGTGTAGGGTCATAGTTTGGAGATTGTTAGATACCCCTGAGCATGAGAAACTTCTTGTTTACATTTGCTTGAGGAGATATCTTTCTAGTTCAATCACTTGCCAGGAGTTCTGAATTAAGTAACAAAAAGGCAGTTGATAGTCACTTAAACTCAATTTCCAAGTCATAAAAGGGCTATTCATACATGTGAATGCTTGTAAGTCAAAGACTTCCTCTATTTTTATCTATAGTTCCCATTTCTGATAAAATTCCTACAGGATCTTTTGTGTCTTGTGCAATAGGTCTATATTGGGATTTTCTAAGTACATGCAATATTTTGATGTCTTTATTTTTACTTCTAATTTGAAAACAACTTTGAGTTTTACCCTAACTAGTTGGTGATCTGGTTATACAAGGATGATTGATTTTGTAATGGTTGGATAATTATAAAAATATAAAAACTCAGATGATTAGAACAAGAAATTACTCCAGCATTCATTGGTAATGAGTTATTTCTTATCTGCTAAGATATAATCAGATTTTTTTTAATGATGTCTTAGGGATTCACTCTGCCTAGCACCTTTTAACTCTTCTTTTTTCCCATTAAAATGTTTTACTGGTGTATTTTATTTTATTGTCATTTCACCCTCCAGACCCAAATTGAATCCTTCCTTGGGATAAAGGAAAACAGTTAAGCTAGACTTCTTGTCAAGATGACAATGTGAAAGGCCACAGGAAAGACTAGTTCTCCTATATAAAGCCCAGAAAATATTTGAAAATAACCCCTGGAAGAGCAAAGATTTTTTAAAAGCTAATAAGAAATGACAAATTTCCTTTTCCAGTCCAGAACTATACAAAAAATGACCAGAAACTATTGTTGCTCATAGAGGGGTGTTGCTCAGACAAGCCAGCACAAATGCAGATACATGTGGAAAGTGGAAGAAGGAATGAGAATTTATGCCAGAGAAGCCAGCATAAACTCCAATAAACCAGCATGAAGCCAGTGGATATGGGGAGAAGAACTTTGCCAGGGAAGCCAGCATGAGATCCCACAAATGGAACTGAATCTAGCCAGCACTATGAATAGGACAGCTATGTGGCGTGGTGGATAGAGTGCTGGGCCTAGAGTCAGGAAGACTCATCTTTCTGAAATCAAATCTGGCCTCAGACACTATTAGGTATGTAACCCTGGGCAAGTCACTTAACCCTATTTGCCTCAGTTTCCCCATCTGTCACATGAGCCGGAGAAGGAAATGGCAAACCACTTCATTATCTTTGTAATGAAAACCCCAACGGGGGTTATGCAGAATTGGACACAACCGAGCAACAGCACTAGGAATGAAGGGCTCATAGACAAGACTCCTGTCTGTTAGAACAGAAACAGAACCAGACTCCATAGATTACTTGCACAGGGAGACAGGGAGTTTCGCTCCTTGAAATAATAGGAGCTATAAAAGGAGCCCATGACAACTCAGCATCTGGGTACTATTACCAGGGATGTAGAAGGCCTGAAACCAATGGGATCTCCAGCATCCCACTGGGGCTTTTCAGGGTTAAAACTGAAGATGGAACCAACGCCCTGACTGAGGAATTATATGAGAAGACAGGGTCTGTCCAAAACACCATCATTAGACTGAAACAAAAACCAAGGATTGAGGCTGAGCAAGGGAATGGATGCCAGCGGCAACAGAATTCAGACCACAGAGGGGACAGGACCAAACAAATCCTACAAATCATTCTTGAGAGTAGGATTTTCTAGACACAAAATCCTAAACCAAGAACTGAGGGTGAAAATATGAATAATTAGAAAAAAATGGAACACTATGAAGCAATATTATGGGTTAAGAGAAACCCAAGAAGTAAATTTGGAAGAAAAGAATAACTTAGAAGAGCAAACAAGCAGAGCCTGAAGGAGAAAAAAAGTGACGAATGAAAAATGAAGGAAGATATAAAGAGTGAAATTGAAGTTTAGGAAAAAATTTAGAGGAGAATACACAGCTTAGAACAGAAAGTAGAAAACCTTAGTCAAGCACTGGATCTCTAAAAAGTACAGTGGAGAAAGCAGAAATCAAAGACTCCATGAGGCAAGAAGAAATGTTAGTTCAAAGTTTAAAAAAAAGGATGAAAAAAATATAATCTTCAAAAATATATTTTAAAAGCTTACTGGAAAAGAGGTCAGAACTAATAATCATTGGAATCCCTGAAAACCATGACCAAAGACAAAGTTTGGGAACCACACATCAGGAAATCCTAAAAGAAATCTGTTCAGATCTAATAGAACTAGATGGGAAAGTGAAAACAAAAAAAAAATCCTGTAATCACTTCTTGAAAGAAATCCCAATCTGAAATCACCCAAGAAAATCATAGCTCAATTTCTGAGCTTCCAAGTAAAAAAGAAAAATCTTTTAAACATTAAAAAAGAAAGAGTTATAATGGCAAAGAACCAGAATCAATATCACACAACCCTTCATTAACAAGTGAAAGGAAATGAGGTCTTGGAATGATATTCCAAAAAGCAATAGTACAATCCTACAAGCAGAGATAGCTTACCCTGAAAAGTTAAATATAGTATGATAGGGGAATAAATAGACCTTTAATGAAACAGGACTTGTAAGCATTCCTGATGAAAAGGCCAGAGATTAGTAGAAATGTTGAAATGCAAACACAGGAGTTAAGAGGAATCTAGAAAGATAAATATATTTGAACTGGAAGAGGCTATATACAGTGATGAAATGCTTGTATATTCTAATATGGGGAAGAGACATGTATCCTTTCAGAATCCTACTTTCTTCAAGGGTTACAGAGTGAGTTAAATATGAGAAATGCAAGGCATAGGTATAGTTTTCTTCTGTTTCACTGATTTTCAAAAACTAAAGAAAGAGAGGGAGAAAGGCACAAAAAAGTTGAAGAATTTCTGATTTAATTTAAATGGAGTGTGTAAACTGAAGAGTATATCAACATTGATTTAGGGGTAAGAGAAATAGCTATCTCATGTCCTTAAACTTATTTGAACAGAATGCAGGAAAGTTGAACAAACAAATGCAAATTGGTGAAGAAATATCAAATGCAAAATGAATGAAGGGAGAAATGGTGAATTAGGGAGTATTCAATTTATAGTTCAGGGCTCTGAGTGAGTTCCTACATTTAGTATTAGATCCAAAAAGTTCTTCACGGGATAGAGCATTGGACTGAATTTAATAGAATTAGATTTAACAGAAATAAGTATAAAGGCTGAAAAAATTAACTTAATAAACATAGGATGGCATAGTTATCATTTTATCCAAAAACTTGCAGTGGAAAGTTGAACATATATCAACAGTGTGGTGTGGCAGTCATAAAGCTAATATAATTTGGGTTGCATTTGGAGAAGCATAACTTCCAGGACCAAATTGGTGATTGTTCCATTGTACTATGATTGATTAGACCCCATCTAGAGTAGAATGTTCAGTTCTGGGTGCCATAGTTTATGAAGAGTAATTGACATGGTGAAAGACCTTAACTCAATATCATACGGAGTTCAGTTGAAGGAATTGGAGATGTTTAGTCTGGAGAAGAGATGACTCAGGAGATAGTTGCCTTTAAATATTTGAAGGGCTTTCATTTGGAAGAGGAAATTGAACTTACCATTTGCCCCAGAGTGCAGCAATGGGTGAAAATTGTAGAGGCAAATTTGGCTTGATATCAGGAAAAACTTAATAATTAGAACTGTCCAAAAATGAAATCGGCTGTCTTGGATGGTAGTAGTAAAGTCTGTTCCAAATCTCATATTCTGTGATTTCTTTCTGTGTTTGACTTCCTTGGCTTATATGCTTAGTGAGGTGTAACAGCAATCAGTTTAGCAGATACTTAGCAAATTAGGGCTAAATATGGAAGATTTGAGCTCTGCCTCCTGTTGAGAGGGCATGAACTCCTCTGTTGCTGACGTGGCAGAAGGGAGTTGGCTGAGACAGGGGACCAGTGTGCATATATAAGAAGAGTTATAGAGACAGACAGAATTGGGAATCTTCCTCCTAGTAGCTCCTGTTGGAGGAAGCAGGATTGTCTCAGAATATGGGAGCTGACTGAGAACTGAGTTGGAATTTTCCTGAGACCATAATCTGGTGACAGCTGCCTGGAAGGCTGAGAGGGCTTGCCTGGAAGGATGAGATTTCTCCTGGGTCCTAGGGCCAGCTGTACTGCTGGAGGACTGAAAAAGCATGACCGGGATAAGCCTTTGTTGGTTCTTGACTGATCTTTTAGTTCCCAGCAACAGAAATGGTGAAGGGTTTGAGATGTGCCGGACCCTGTGAACTTTAATGTGTGCCAGGGACTGCCCTGCGGACTGGAAAAGGACCTGAGAACTGTCTACCTCTGAGGACTGGATGAGAACCTGGGAGCTGTCTGCCCCTGAACCCAGGTGACTGGTGGATTCAGATAGAAACTGGGACCATGGAAGGGGATCCAGGGAATCAGAGACCACCCTGAGTGAAGATGAAGAAAAGGCCTCCCCTTGGGTGAAATTGAGGTTTGCTGGACACCGAGGGGTGGAGGGTTTGTGTGGTTTTCTAATGACTATACTTATTGATTAATGATATTTAGTAATTGTGAGCCTAGATGAGTGATTGATTAAGTTAATGATTTGCCCCATGAGTAGAAGATTGATTTTTGTATTGTGAATTGGTTGAATGATTAAGTGAGGAGGCAAACCTCCTTAGGGAAACCAGATGATTACACTTCTGTTCTTTGTTCTAAATATTGTGGCCACTGTAGTGAAAACTATGTGACCATTCTAATGTTAAGTTGTTGTGAGAACTATATTGTGATTTTCTGTGATAAGATGTAATACTGTAGATATTATATTGTGATTTGTTGTCAACATTTGCCTTGATTTGTAATGGAATAAATGGAGTGTTCACTATACTGTGTAATCCAAACCTTAAAAGCTGTTCACTGTAGCATTCTTTTGGGAATCTGCTTGTGCACAGTGTTACATAAGGGTATGTGAAGTTTAATAACTTCTCACAATTCCAAATGTTTTTCATAGTTAGGACCAATTTATGGCTATACCAATAGTGTATCATTTTGCCTGTCTTCTCACAACTCCTTCAATATTGACAATGTCCATATTTTTTCACCTTGTCAATTTCTGGGTATGAGGTTAAACCTTAGTTATTTTCATTTGCATCAATAATTAGTGATTTGGTAGCATACTTAATATATTTTTGGTAGTTTGCCAGTCTCTTGAATAGCATTCATATTCTTTGACTAATTATCTATTGAGAGACAACTTTTCACCTTATATATGTAATGGGGGGTATGGAGCACGCCCAGCACACCCCAGATAATGTCTCTTCATAGACTATCCTAGGCTAAAAATGACATCTCTCCATTTGGAGGAGGCTAAGTGGCTGCTTCTAAGAGAATCATGATAAATGTAAAGGAAGTGTCTTGGAGAGACTATGGAGCATGGGTACATGTTTTGTAGTTGGTTTTCTTCAGCTAATTATGATGAGGAAGAGGCTCTCTGATGGGCTGCACTTTTTCAAAAAAGTTTATCAGCTTCTGCTTCCATCTCTTTTTCTTGGCTTTTGTGCTTTTGGGAGAACTTTGCAACCAGTGAAGGGAGTGGAGCCTATGACCTTGTAAATTTGAAAGATCCAAGGGATTCTTTATCATTCTGTTGTTCCAGAGTCTAGGTTTTATAGGCAGAGTAACATTGATGCTTGGAGGGGTAAGGTGTGACTTTTGGGAGTGACCTTTGGAAATGCCATGCAGTGGTAGCTGAGACCCAGGCTCTCTATCAGTCAGGTATTATTAATTATTAATAAAATCTATACTATATTATATAGCATATGTTATATGTAGCAATAGATTTAATATGAACATTAAAATAATGGGACCAAAGCTATGCAGTAAATAAGTTAAGTTTTGATCCTAACCTAACCTCCCTTGTCCATTAGAGGTATTGTAGGGGGGCATCTTGCATAGTTTTTCTTGTTATTTCTTTGAAATAGAGGGAAGGGAATAATCATTTGTAAAGTGCTTACTATGTGCCAGGCCCTGTGCTAAAGTGCTTGTGATGAATATGATTTCATTTCAAATAAATATCCTTTTCTAAAAGTTTTTTTGATTTTAAGTGATTACATGGGACTGTGGGTTTCTAACAGACGGAGGTAGAACATACCCAGTGGGAACTTGAGCTGATGGCAATAAGGAAGAAGTACCCTGGAACCTTGAGGGAAGATATAGCTGACTGACACTGACAGAATGGGGCCAGAACATTAATGTAAAAATGATTTTTTCCTTTTTACTTCAAAATGAAACCTACTCTGCCAACTCATTTGTTTACTTCCAGAAGAAAGCCAGTGATACTTCCATTTAGCTATGATTCCTTCACGCATTCCATTTATAATGTGCTTCCAATATTGATTTGGTTGATTTCTTCCAGTAGTGCTTTAACTTATTCGTCATTGGACAAAGATAATAAATTGAATTAAAACAATTAAATTTATGTTTGAAAATAGGCTAAGAATTTGAGAATTCTTATTATAATTTGTCCTTTTTTCATGTCACTCTTCCACTATAATTATAGAAACAAAAAAAGAAGTAAAATGACTTTCTCTGGATGTTTCCTTATTTGTAAAAAAATGAGATTGGAGTAAATGACTTCTAAGTTATCTTCTGGTTCTAAATTTCTATAAGTTCAAGCAAATTATAAGAGATAAACTAATATCAGGGATCTATTTATTTAGTTGTTAATTTAAAAACAAAAATGATTACTTTAGAAAGTTAGAAAAATAAAAAAATCATTTGGAAGAATAAAGTGTCATGAATTTTAAGGAAATTAATGACAAAGGGAAAAGAAGGGGGCTTAGCAGTACTAGATCTCAAACCATACTACGAAGCCGTAATCATCAACACATTGATCAGTGATCAAAACAAAACAAAACAAAACAAAAAACCCAAACTGGATATGCCACAGAGAAGCTGGTCACTAGAACAGATTAGGTGCACAGTATAGGGAAGCAAGCACCTCTAGTAGTGTACAGTTTGATAAAACCAAAAGCCACAGGTTTGTTTTTTTGTGTAATTACACAACAAAAATTGTTAGTCAGACTGGAAAAGTTTGGCAGAAACTATATATAGAGCAAAATTTACACCATTTACCTACAGAAGTCCCAAATGGGTACATAACATAGAAAAGGTAAAATTATAAATGAAATAGAAGACCAAGGAAGACATTACCCTTCAGATCAAAGGATAGAAGAGTTCATGACTGACCAAAAGATAGGGAGTATTCCAAGGTAAAATGGGCAAAAATTAAATTTTTTTTTGCATAAACAAAAGCTATACAGCTAAACTTAGAATAGAACCATATAAGTGGGGAAACAATCTTTCCAGTAAGTTTCTCTGATAAAGGCCTCTTTATCAAATGCTGGGGATACAAAGAAAGGCTAAAGACAGTCCCTGCTCTCAAAAAGCTTACAATCTAAAGGAGGAAGACAACATGAAAAGGAGGGGGAGAATATCCACAATAGGGGATAAAGTCCAGAGAGTCACAATTGGATAGGAAACAAATATATAGGTAGTGTGGATTCCTTCCTTAAAGGAGGATTTAGGAAGAACTCTTCACTTTATTCCCTTCACTCTGTCCAATTAGAAGGAAAGAGGAGACCTTGGGGCATAAGATATTAACAAAAATGTGATTCAATTATATGATGAGGTTTCAGGGCGTTGGATAAAGTTCACAGTGCAGCCTCATGGAGGAAGGCAAAAGGGAAAACAGGTACTTTGTCCTGAAAAATAATATATTAATATATTGTTGGTAGAGTTGTAAACTGGTCCAGCCATTTTGTAAAGCAGTTTGGAATTGTTCCCAAACCAATTAAGTTGTGCATACTCTTTGACTCGGTGATTCCCCTACTATGTCTATACCCCAAAGAACTCAATGAAAAAGAAAAAGAACCCATGTGTACAAAAATGTTTATAGTAGCTCTGTTTGTGATGGCAAAAAGTTTGAAACTGAGTGGTGTCTGTCAGTTGGTGAATGACTGAACAAGTACTGATATATAAATGTGATGGAATACTATTGTACTATTAAAAATGATGGAGGGGATGGATTCAAAGATATCTGAGAAGTCTTCTATGAATTGATACAGATTGTAGTGAGCAGAATCAGGAGAACAATTTATACAATAATAACAATATTATACAATAATCAACTTTGAAATTATCAGAATGACCAACCATGATTATAGAGGATTCATGATAAACAAATCTACATTCTGACAGAGAGGTGATGGAACCAGTGCACTGACTGGGACATAGTTTCATTGGACATGATTGATGGGAAAATTAATTTTGTTTGACCATGCAATTTTTAAAATTAAAATTTATGTTTATTTTTAGTTCACATCATTCATTTCCACAAGATTTTGAGTTACAAATTTTCTCCCCATCTTTCCCCTATCACCACCCCCAAAACAGTGATCTCACTGTATACCCCCTCCCCCAATCTCTTCTCTCTTATGTCCTCCCCCATCCCTCCTCCCAGTTTCTGGTAGGGCAAGATGGATCTCCATACCCTAGTGCCTATATATTTTATTTCCCAGTTGCACGTAAAATAATAATGATAATAATTTTTAAACATTTGCTTTTAAAACTTTGAATTCCAGATTCTTTCCCTTTTTGCTTTGTCACCCACCCTTAATGGAAAGATAAAGAAGTCAATATAGGTTGTACATGTGTAATTACACAAAACATTTCCATAGTGGATATATTGTGAAAGACTGACTGTATTTCCCTCTATCCTATCCCACCCCCACACTTGTTCTATTCACTACTTTGACCCTGTCCCTTGGACCATACATTTTTGTGATAGATTTTGTTTTTCTTGGTCTCTCAATAGGGAGGGGAGGATGTAGAGGGAAGAGAAGCCAGATCTTCATCTTAAAAAAGAAATAACTAAAAGAAGAAATCTTATATCAAGGATCCATTTATTTGATTTTTGAATTCTAAATAAAAACACCTAACAACTTCTGAAGGTCAACATAATCTACACATTTTATTTCTGTAGTCCTAGACATTGGGAATTGTCTATAGTGATGACTCAATAGTATTGCAAAGTTTTTAAGCATTGAGGAAAGTTTAAATTATCTTCAGAGTTCAGTGTTTTTATGAAAGAAAACTGGATTATAAGTTTTTCTATTTTCAACCAGATTTGAAACAAAAGTGTTTTTGGATAAAATTTCAATTAACCAGAAAACCTTCTACTTCCTGAAATTCCAGTTAAAATTTACTCTATTAATTAATAATACAAAAACAAAAAATTAACTTTTTTTCCTTAGTTTTTTGGGGGTGGGAAACGGCTTTTAAAACTTCCTTAGCTTGTTTCTTAAGAGAGAAATGGAAAAATTAAGGAAATAATGGCAGAATCTAAAAATGCAAACCATATGGGAAAACTTTATAAGTGGTATAAAGTACAGCTGTTATGAATTTCTATAAACAAATAATTTTTAAATTCTATACACTTATTGATCTTTAAATGATACATGAGATTTTGCAAAAGATTACTTATATACTAACATTTTAATTTGTATTTCTTTGGGGGTGTTTGTATCATATTTTGCATACTTCATGAACAGAAATGGACATAATTAGGTGAGTTTCTTTGTGGTCAAAGAATTATATAATTGCAATAATCAAATTTTTACAATAGCAAGATAAAGTAAACCATAAAAGAAGAAAGTAATACAAATCAGGAGGTAAATACAAAATTAATATAATTCGTTGCTAAGGGAAAGAATATAACAACTTTCTATTTGAAATGAGCTAAAATAAAGGAATAAAAGCCAATCAGGAAGGTGTAATATAAACATAGAAAGATTATTCCTCTTTAATATAAAGCATGATTAGGCATTAAAAGTTCCAAACAGACACTTTGGTCTGATGAAAGTCTTTTGTTTGTCTCTTTATGTGGTCTTTCTCAAACTCATTATACTACTGTAAGAAAGTAGGTTATTTCTGTAATTTAATTTCTTTTCTTCTCAAGAAAGACTTTAACTTAATTACAGTCTTTTCTTTGTTTGATGAAGTGCATTAGGTTTGTACACGAAGCCTCTAACATTTTATTTTATTTTTTCCTTCTTTTTCCGGGATGTTGAAAACTGTTGTATTATGCACAGCTGTGTTTTCTGTTGCATAACAGCTACTGCAGCTCACTTTATAAACTTCTTTAATAGGCTGGACAAAATTCCCCTTGGGCTTTTTCAAATTTAGGTCAGTAGTATAAAAACACAAGTCTGATTTGTATATTTAAACTGACTTGTTGCAGTCAGTCAGCAGTGACTTAAGCCACTTGGTATTTCTATCTCTATGGAACATCCTTTTGCATTGCTCCTTTGGTTTCTTGTAGAACCATTGTCCCATCAATTAAAGGGTTAAATGTTCCTACAAGAAAGGCATTTGTTTTTTTGAAGTCACATTTGGTTTTCTTTGATCAAAAACGATCTTTAGATTGTTTCTTAAAGGGAAATAGAACCTTCAGCAATATACCTTGAGGACACTTACAAACTGAGGCTAGACTTTCTGAAATGTTAAAAGGAACTTTGCAAGGAAACTTCAAGGACTTCAGAAAATTTGGAGTTATTGGCCTTACTATTTAAAAGTTACTTTCTCCTTTCAAGGTTAGCCTTTCTTGTAAATAGATATGACAGGCAGGGAAGATATCTCAGAAATGCATATTCAGAGATGCGTCTGGTGAAACTAGTATTGAACCAGTTCTCCGTGGTTATTAGTCCTAATTTGTAAATGCTGGTTTCCTCAGTTCCTGGCACAACGATTTGTACATCAGTGTACATGGGCATTTGTACATAATTGTAGGCAATTGATGAATGTTTGGTTTGAATTAAATTGAATAGAATTTCACAAAGACATAACTTATTTGTCAATTCAAATTTGAGTGTCACAAACCGGAAAGGATAGCTAATATATTGGTTAACAGAATTGGCATCCAAAGAGATCTCCTTAGACGAGAAGGAAGAGCAGGAGCTATCACTGTGAAATTGAAGAGGATCAAACATAAGGTCCTTTGAACCTTTCATAATTCAAATTCAGCTGAACAAATACTGTATTGAGAGACAAACCTATAATGTGATTCATATGAAAAGGAGCAAGGGGTTCTGGTAGACTGGAAGATTATCTGATTTTAAGATGCTAGAAAACTGGGAGGGATAATTTAGATACTGGATTATAGAGTCAGAATCCAACTTTATTTTTTGACAAGTTAGAACATTGGACTGAATCTAACAAGATGAAATTTAATAGGAACAAATAACAATTCTTACACTTGGTTACAAAGAATGAACTTCACAAGTGTGAGATGGGGAAGGCATGATTAAATAGCAGTTCATATGCATAAATGTAAGGCAGGTTTAGGGCACTGTAAGCTCAATGTAAATCATCCATGAGATATGGTGATCAAAATGTTAATGCATTTTAGGCTACATTAAGAAAGGGGTTCTATACAGACTGTATTTTTTTTTTTTACTGATCAGACTACATTTGGAGTATTATATTTAATTCTGGGTACCATATCTTATGTTGTACATTAATTGCACCTAGAGCAGCATTACAGAGAAGTGCCTTGAAATGATGGGTTGGTTGAAGGAACTAGAGAGGCTAAGCTTGAAGAGAAGCTTCAGGAGAGTCATAGAAGCTGAGTTCAAGAATTTGAAAAGCTATCACATGTAAGAGGCATTAGAATTGTTCTGTTTGTCCCTAAAGGGAAGTTGCAAAGAGACAAATTAAGATGATATAAGAAAGAACTTCCCAACAGAGCTATTCAGAACTAAAGTCAGCCCTGAGTAATGAGTAGGTTACTTTTGCCTTTTCTTTGTAGTGAACATGAAAACATTTAATTTTCTCTGGTCTTTTAAATGAAATGTCATCTTGGTGGTGTGGAAAATGTGTTGCCAATACTACAAAGACATAACTTATTTGTCAATTCAAATTTGAGTGTCACAAACCGGAAAGGATAGCTAATATATTGGTTAACAGAATTGGCATCCAAAGAGATCTCCTTAGATGAGAAGGAAGAGCAGGAACTATCACTGTGAAATTGAAGAGGATCAAACATAAGGTCCTTTGAACCTTTCATAATTCAAATTCAGCTGAACAAATACTGTATTGAGAGACAAACCTATAATGTGATTCATAGGCTCTTCTTGAATGTAAGTATTTGAGTCAAGACCTAGATTCTTATATTCCAGACTGACTATGTTGAAGTAAAACACTAAGAATGACTGGTATGTCCAGAATTAGGACCAAGGTTTTTGTATAATTTGATGATCCTGATTTCTTCTGCAAATACATTTTATACTCAGTGGGTGTCTGTTCTTCTCATACAATTCAGCACCTTTAAGGAGTTTCTGCTTTGTTCCCATGAGTAACTTATTTTTAGTTAGTGAGTAACTAATTTTTTATTTATTTAGATGGGTCCTAGCTCTGCACAGGCTGCTTTGCTCTTTCTACCTCTCTTTCTTGGTTATGTTCAATTCATTACAAGTACACACTTCATCTGTTTTTAAAGTGAAATTGACAGGGAAAACATTTTCAGTTTGGGATTCCAGTGAATGGAATTCTCTCCTGCCAGACATTCTCTTGAGACAGAGCCATTCAGACCTGAACCAATAGCATAAGGCTCTTTTCTTTGCCTGACCTTTCTATAATCCATGCATGTGGGCCCTGGAAAGCTACTCCAAGGACCAGATTGCTCTCCAAAGACAGCTCCTTAAGTTCTGGCTGCCAGGAAAGGAATGTGGAAAAGGGACCTTCTCATGCATGGATACTTTCTTCATTGGTGCTATGGCAAATGGATTAGAAATCAAAAGGTCAATGGGGTGACACAAACTTATCTTGCTCAGAATGAGAGAGCTGAGGTTTAATAAAAGTTTTCTCTGTCCAGCTTAGGGAAATTTTATTTTACTTTAAAACTTAAATTTAGCTGTTTTGAAAGCAAGATGGAATGGGTCAGGAATTTTTAGAAAAACCACTGGAATTTTCCCATCTTGTACAAGCCCCTCTTGGTTAAGCTGACACTTGTACTGTTTATCAAACTTTGAACAATCCCACTTAGACCTCTCTTACGAAAGCAGCGACCTTTTAAGCTGATAGGCACCCCTTTACCCCCAACTTATTCATGCTCTGGATTTTTGTCATCTTTCCATATAAGCCTTTTTTTAAGGGCGTTTGTAAACAAACACAGTTTCCAGATGAGAAAACAGAGGCAGGAGAAAAGGATTATGGGATCCCTTGACTAAAGTCACTTAAGCAAATGACAGATCCGACTTGGGGCCAGGTGCGCCTCAGAAGAGAGGGCCAGACTGTTATTTAATGGGCTTGAATTCTCAAGTTCACAGATCTGGTATATCTAGAGTCCTCCTAATTGGAACGGGCCTGTAGCCAATTTCTGGTACGACTTTGGATCTCTGCTTTGGATTTGTACCGCTGGGACTTTTCACAAGGGTTTCAGCAGACCCTCCTTCCTGCCTTCCAGAGGGAATACTTCTCCTATCTCCTGCCCCAAAGAAGGGGATCTGATCAAGTTACCAGGAGATGGAATACAGGATCTCTGATTCAATCTCTGTTTATCTCTCTGTAAATTCATGTTAACACCTTTGTCATTCATTTTGAGTCCTTTATGGATATTAACTATAAATCTAACCCACTACATTTAGTTCTCAGGATAAGGAAATGGAAACCTTTCCTTAAGCCCATTTTCTTTTTAATGTCAGAAGGTCATGCTTCTTTTCCTTGTGAGGGAGGAATTAGGAAAAAACTTTTCCCCAAAATTAAACTCGGGATATGCCTGCTGTGTTGGCAGTTCCCTCATATAATTAAATGTTGAATTTGATTATAATTTGAGCTTCTTATCTTCTAGAATTACTCCTCTCTCCCAATTCAGCCCACCTCGTCAAATAAATTATTCCTCTTCATTCTTCAAGTATATAGAGTCCTGACTAAAATCAGATCAAAAACCTAATAGAATTTATTTAATTAATAATTAATTAATATTTATCAAATATCTATAATGCACAGGTAATTTGTAATTTACTGTGTACACACACATGCGCACACACATATGGAGCTTTAACAAAGTAAGGGATGCTATCAATGCTGTTTACTACTAGGGGAATGGTGAATTGAGATTTTGTGCTAGTTTATTTTTGGTTAGTCACCTAAATATATAATTAGCTCTTTCCCTTCCTATTTTTCACATTTAGTTTTCCTTCCCTACCCTTCCCCTATTTTTTTTGAAAAATAAAGTTTTATTGATTTCTTTTGTTTTAGTATAACTTACATTTACCTTCTACTCTTGTATTTAATATGTGCCTCAGGATCCAGCACCTTACTATTGGGGAAACAAGCATATAGATATGAAAGACTTATATAAATGGAAGATGGGCATTTACAAATATTTTCAAATAAATTCTCTTCTAAAGGACCTCTACAATTGGTGGATATTAAATTTAGAATGGGATTGTTACGTTATTAAGCTGCTATTGTTAAATATAAAGCTCCAAAAATCAAACTTTCTCTTTAATAGACATTTAAATTTCCTGTGGTTCAACTGTTGTACAAAATTATTCCCATATGTGGCACAGGAAATGTAGTGCTAGCCCTGGAGTTAAGAAGACCTGAATTTGAATCCTGACTTGACCCTAACTGTATGAAAGTGGGTAAGTCACTTAGTCTTCAGTTTCATTTTCATTTGTGAAATGGGAATAATAATAATAATAATTATAATAGTACCTTAGAGGACTAATCCTTCTAATGAAGGATTAAATGTGATTATATATCTGTATATAAAGCACTGTGTAAACCTTAAAATGCATATATAAAGATGTACATACATAAACTATTATGATTTTTAATGAAAAATTTAAAAATGGAAATGTGGATAATTAAATGATTTCAAAGCAGACTGAGGAAGGAAATAGGTTATAATGGTTCATAAGTTATAGTTTAGTATCCAGTTAAGGACAGAAGTTGAATCTTTTTGCTTCTATGACAGGTATACAATATGTGCATGTTTAATGAAAAGATAAAACCACTCTATCCCCTTGAAACATTTCGTTTCTTCATTCTCTCCAAGAAGTAAGTGCTTCTCGAATATTAAGTAGAAACATGGTGATATACTTGAGGATGGCCACAAGATGGTTTTAAAGGAGCATTGGACAGGGGGCGAGAAGATTTCGGTTTTGGTGCTGTGATCTGTTGAAGTCATTTTGCTTGTCTGAAACTCATCTTTCTCATCTGTCTATTAAATAAGTCCATTCCTGTTCTAAAATACTATGATGCAGGTTGTTATCGTCATTCTGTAGTAAAACATTTCTCTCTTTCCAAAAATGACAATAGAAGGGACAGGAAGCTAAAGTCTTTATTCTATAAGCACCTGCCCAGCTTGCCTGACAGGTGGGTCAGTGAAATGAACCATCTCTGTGTCTCTTTGCCAAGTGCTTAGTTCGCTGCTGGCCCATCTGGCTTTCGTCAGCATTTTGGCTGCTTTGTGCCTCCTTGGCTTCTCTGATTTTCTTCAGGCAGCATTTCACTTGTTTGTTTTTTATCTTGAGGGATAATGTGTTTTGGGTCTTGGGTATGTGGATGTCAACGTCCATTATGTATTTATGCCAGAATTTGCTCAATCAGGAGGTCTGCCACCTTTGCTAAGGACTTGCAACCCTTGATGAGTGATGGGTTTATTTGGCAATTCTTGATAAGTGGGTTGTTTGAAACTTTGCAATGCAGGGAGTTATTTGTAATTCCCACTTGAAAGGATGTCTGTGAGTGATGACTAAGTAAGTGTCCAGATTAAAAGATCATTCCCAGTTGCTTAACATCCTGTCATATATCATCTGTGATTTCTGTTTTTGTTGTTTTGATCTCAAAAATATCTAATTTTTTAAATATGAGAACTGGAAATTTGGAAATGGTGGAACTATTTATGTTCTGAGCAAACAGCTGACCAGCATCAGTGACAAACATCATAAACATGTTGTGCTAAAACCAAAGTCCTTTGCCCTCTATTTTAATTACTTGGAATTCATTGAACTTCAGGCACCCTCTATTCCGTTTCCTACCAAGACTCAGGAATGGTGACATTTTAACTTGGCAAAATGAATTTGACTCTGCCGATTCATGGTCCTCTTAACTTCATCCAGGATTCAACAAAGCTAAAAATTAGAATTTGGTCATTTTGCAGGTGTCTGGTAGTTCTCCCACTGGATGATGCTAAATAAAGTAACTATAAACTAAAAAAGTTGCAGAGAATTTTCTTTTTTTTTTCCTTCCCCAAATAAATTTACTTAGTAGCATTAAAGCACTCTTTGCAAGTCTGGATCCCTACCTCTTCATTTTCTCTATTCTTTCCAAAGTTAATAATGATTTTTTAAAATTGCCAAATCCAACGACCTTTTTTCAGTCATCATCCTTCTTGAACTCTCAGTAGTTTTTGACAGTGCCAGTCACCCTCATCTCCTCTCTTTACTCTAGGTTTCTGTGTTAGTGCTTTCCTAGTTCGCCTGCTTTCTGACTTCTCCTTCTCTGTCTCCTCGGCTAGATCTTCATTCACATCATGCCTGCTAACTGTGGTGTCCCCCAAGGCTCTGCTCTGGGCCTTCTCTTCTACCTCTATACCAGTGGTTCTCAACCTTCCTAATGCCACAACCCTCTAATACAGTTCCTCATGTTGTGGTGATCCCCAACCATAAAATTATTTTCGTTGCTACTTCATAACTATAATTTTGCTACTGTTATGAATCGTAATGTAAATATCTGACATGCAGGCTGTTTTTTCATTGTTACAAATTGAACATAACCCACAGGTTGAAAACTGCTGCTCTGTACTATTTCATTTAATGATCTCATCAGCTTTCATGAATTCTACTATCATATCATCTCCATGCAGATGACTCATATTTACTTGTTTAGCCTTAGCTATTCTCCCACCTTCCAGTCTACCATCTTCAGTTGCCTTTTATAAATGTCAGACTAGGTGTCCTGTGGACATAATGAACTCAGTATGTCCAGAACTGAACTTATTATCTTTCCCCTCAAACCCTCCCCTCTTCCTAATTTCCCTATTATAGACAAGGGAACCACCATTTTCCAAATCCCCTAGCCTCACAACCCTAAATGTCATCTATGGCTTCTTTCTCTCTCTCTCTCTCTCTGTCTCTGTCTCTGTCTCTGTCTCTGTCTCT
>CM053595.1:183196457-183226552 GCA_028646575.1 Pseudocheirus occidentalis | reverse complement strand
CTCTGTTTGACATATAAATCTTTACATAACCTGGTTCCCCCCTTCCTTTCCAGTCTTCTTACTTTATTCACCTCTACACACTGTGTTTTAGCTACATTGGCCTACCTGCTGTTCCTCAAACATAACACTCCATCTCCTGATTCTACATCTTTGCACTGGCTGTACCTATGCCTAAAATGCTTTACCTCTACCTCTTGGTTTTTCTGGCTTCATTCAAGACTCAGCTCAAGTATGTGTCACTGCAGGAAGCCTTTTCTGATCTCCCTTTCACTTGATAGCACCTTCCTATCTCATGTTAATTTCTATCTCTTCTATATATTTCTTATAGGTGCTTGGTTATTTTATTTTGTCTCCTCCATTAGAACATATACTTTTGAGGAAGATGACTAATTTTACCTTTATTTGCACCTTCAAAGACTGGCATAATGACTGACACATTCAGCATTTAATAAATTATTTTTGATTGACAAATCTGTACCTTTTATTGTATTTCCATGTTCTACCTTATAACATAGTTATTTGTGTTTATTACTTGCTTTATCAGAGTGTAAAAAATAGTGACAGAAGGGACCATCTATGTCTTATTCATTTTGGCATTCTCAAGCATGCTTTACATATAGCAGATACTTAACTATATTTGTTTAACAAATTAATGTTTAGGTTCAAATGACAAAAGTATTAGTTGTCATTTTTCAATTAAACTCAATAAATATTTTAAGCATCTACTACTTTGTGTAAAGCACTATGCTAGGCTCTAAATTTCTAAAGGTTGTCTTATAAAATAAACTGGTAGGAAAAGCCACTAAGAAACTGTACAACCTTTTCAGAAATGGGAATGCCAGCTGAGATTTATAATCCTCCCTAATTCAGAACAATCAATTAAAGTACATCAAATAGGCAACTTGAATGAAAATTTTATAAGTGATAAAAAAGAAAACTATATAAGAAAAAATTATGTATGAGTAATCTGTAAAATATATTTCAAAAAATGATTGGAATAATTTACAACTGGTGTCAAACTTTTAGTCAAAGTATGATAAAGTAGTGGTTAACACTTCAGGCCTCAAAAGCAGTGTGGTCCTGTGGACTGAACACTGGACTCTGACTAAGAAAGACATAGATTTAGTTGTATGACTCTGGGCAACTCATTTGCCTATCTAAGGCTCAATTTATTCATTTAAAAAAAGGAAATACTACCTACTTTACAAAGTTTATGTGAGCATAAAATGAGATAAAATATGTAAACCACTTTGCAAACTTTAAAGCTCTATTGTATACTGTCAGTTGGGTTGTAATTATTATTCTTAATGAATACAATCAGTATACAAAAAATGCTACACAATGGAAGAAGAGAAAAAGAATAAAATATATTTACTATGTGTCAAACTTTTATTAGACAAAGCATGTAATAAGGAATATAAAGAGAATATGAAGCCCTGGACCACTTGTCATCTTTAATTAAGGACCAGGTAAATCAAAATTTTGATATTAAAATTCTCTGAACATTCAGTGGCAACTCAGCTTTTATAGTCACAAACAATTACAATTAAAAGGCCAGTAGGTGATGCTACTGTACTTCCTTGTATTTTAGCTTGGTCTCATTATCAGCAAACTCATATCACATAATAAAAGCAAGGCAATGGCAGGGCAGGGCAGGGCAGATGGGAATTTTAAGCCAAGGAATATGAATGACATGACATCCACTCATTTGAGCTATAGTCAGTAACAGGCAATTTGAAAGGAAGGACCAACAAGAGAATTACCTCCCTAATTTAATTCACGAATCTTAAATTATGCATCAAATCATGTCCGTGGAAACATACTTGTCATGTACAGAATAAGCCTGATAAAACAAATGTATTATATAGTCATACCAGAAATATTAAAAGTGCAAAGGTACCAGGCCTTAGGGTTACAAATATAAAAGTGAGGGCAGTCCTTCTTACCCGCCTTGAGTTTGAATTCTCCAGAAGAATTATTATACATTCACAGATAAATAAATACAGGATCCGTACAAAACAAACAAAATGATAGGAGGTAGAAGGGAGGTGTTAACAACTGAAGGAATGAGCAAAGGCAACAGTTGGCACTTGAAGTGTGTCTTAACCATTCAATCTTATATTAAAAGCTTCTATTCCTTATGGAAAATGGTAGTTTTAAGAGATAATGATAAGTTATACTTGCACATTACAAGTAAAATCTCTTAAGTATTGCTTGATAGCCTACTTGCAGCATCTGACTCTTTCCCAAACCTGGATCTCCAACCACTAGAATGTGTGGGTCTCCTCGAACTGGAATTCTGTTTTTGTCATCCACATATTTCTGGCATCCTCCAAAGAGTGCTAATGCCAAACCAGCCTTAACAAGCTAGGGTGTAAAAAAATAAAACTGGTCAAAAATGAGGCAAAAACGTAACTGCTTTTTACCTGCTATTTCCTTATGAAATTATAACAAGAGCTCATCTCGTGCTATCTGTTTAATTTTCCTGAAGGTGTTTACTACTAAGACTACGCTCTAAGTTTACAACATTCATTTGTGAAGGTAATGATTCGGGTGACTACATAAAGGAAGAAAAAAAAATCAATCAATAAACATTTGTTAAGCACCTACTATATCCCAGGCACTGCATTAAGTGCCAGGGATACAAAAAAGAGGCAAAAGAGACCATGCCCTCAAGGAGCATACAATCTAATGGGGAAGACAATTTGCAAACAAATATATACAAAACAAGTTATATACAAGCTGAATAAGAAATAATTACAATTAAAAATTCATGCCAATTAAAATGAATTATTTTTATACATCTGGCTTTTTTATATTTATTTTCAAATTTTTTCAGAGGTCATATTTACTAAACAAAGACAGTAGATTTTCATTTAAAAATAAGAACAAAATTAAACAATGTATAATACTTACTTCATGACCAAAAATTACAGGGCAAAGTGAACTGAAAAACAAAAAGAACTAGGTTTGAAATACTGTCAAACTTCATTAGCCTTTTTCAAAATTTAACTATCATTTATCGAGGAATTTTCATTTGCTACTTTTTCCAAAATAATTTTCCTAAAAATATTTCAAATAAATTTTACTGTGATACAAATTCTCAAAATTCTTTGTTAGTGTCATATGCTAATCTAAAAAAAGGAAGAGGATCTCCAACACTTTAGTCTGCAGTCAATGCACTAAATAAGCACTTTAATTATCTTAAGTTAACTATACCCTCTAAGTCTTTTCTAGTACTAGACTTTAAACTGGTTTTTGGTTGTAGAACATACGCATTTTATTAAATGAAATTTAACACGAAAGTGCATGCTGGCATATCTGTTTTGATAGCTAAGTTATTGGGGAAGACTAAGTGATCAACTGGAAATGAATAACAATATACTGAAGATGACATACTTCAACTGAAGATGGAGGATCGTGTAAGCAAAACTATGTTCGAATATGCAGCAGTGAACATGCAACCTGTTTCTATTAGAAAAACAAGATATACAACATGGCATAAAGGACAGAACGTTATACTTGGGAGTCAGGAAGACCAATGCTGGAATACTGCCTCAGATATTTACAGGCTGTGTGGCCTTGAGCAAGTTATTTAACCTCTGCCTCCTTCAGTTTGTCCATCTATAAAATGAAGATAATAATAGCACCTACCTCCCAGGGTTGTTGTGAAAATAAAATGAGATAAAAAAATATAAAGTGTATTGTAAAACTTAAAGCGCTATATAAATGCTAGCAACTATTATTATAAACGCAATAAAAACTGAGAATGTCAATTGTACTAAATGTTATTATATATACTCCCCCCAATTTTTTTTTAACATGTAACCATTTATTGCATAGTCTATTCCAACATGACTGGTGGTCTATAGCTCATGTTGAAGTTTCAAAGAATGTGAATAGGAAGAGGTAGAATGGAAAGAAAACAATATGAAAAAGGTCACACAATTGTCATATTCACTTAAAAAAGCAAAGTTGCATAGCAGAAAAATCAATCTGTGTCAAAAGTTCTGACCTTCTACATACTATCATGGCAGAATGGGACAGTAGAAAGAGAACTGGATTTGGAATCAGAAGATATGGTCCTCTAATCTCATAACCTTGGGCAAGTCCCACAAATCTGTCATCTAATTTGGAAAATGAAGGGTTGAAATGATCACCTCTAAGGACTTTTCCAGTTTTAAATCTATGATCCTACAGTCTTAGGCAATTAATGACTTCTCTAATGTTAAATTTTTTTATCTTTAAAAGGACAATAATACTCATAAAATTATTGTGGGAATTAATTGATATGTCTATGAAAACACTTTATAAACACACAATTCTAAATAAGTGTGAACTGTGATTAAGTAAAATCAACAAAAATATATATTCATCATTAGATAAACATGATGATCTAAGAAGAGCCACAGAATGTTTATTCTGTGTTTATAGCCAAATGTTTATTTATATGGAGGGGGTTTGGGAGAAATGGAGAATAAACTGCAGGCTATTTCAGGTCCTGAGCTACATTCTTCCAGTTCCCATGATAATAATAGTATCCTGGTGACTATAACTATGCCCCAGAGACTAATTTCTACTTTTGTGAATTTTTGTGGTTTTCTTATTCAGAGTGGAATCTCTGAATGTTCAAGAATAAAGAAAAATTAAAGAGCTATGAGGCAAAGTATGGCACAATAGAATACTGGACTTAGAATCAGGGAGACCCAAGTTCAAAACTTGCCTCTGATATTTACTTACTAGTGGGGTTTGACAGTCATTTAACCTCTCTGAGGGGGAGAGTTTCCATACTAGGTGTACTATCAGTGCCATAGTGAAGATAATTTTGAATAATGGTGAATTATCTAATTAACATTTCAAATTCAGAGAAAAGAGATAATAAGGTTTCATAGCACAAAACCAAAGTGAATAGGGTATAAGAAGAGTATTGAACTTAGAAAAGTATCTACATTCCTAAAACAATAATCCTTTGTGTGCTCAACTGACTTCCCAGAATGTAAAGTACAAGTAAAGGCTGAAGTTTATCCATTGCTTTAAGATTTGTAAAATGCTTTGCATACATTTTCTCATTTGCTCTTCACAACAAACTTGTGGAGTAGGCACTAGTATTATTATCCCTGTTTTAAAGATGGGGAAACTGAGACCTAGAAGAGTTAAATGACTTGTCCAGTCACATCAGCTACTGTTTAGAAGTGGGATTGGCTTCAAGTGCAGGGCATTCTTTCAGAAAGACAGCAAAAATGGAAATGACATTGCAAGGCAGGATGATAATGAAGCACAATCATTACTTCAATAAGAGACCTGTATTATATAATATAAATAAATAACATTATATATTATTCAGACATTTAACTTTAGCATTAAAACACATCCATACTTGACAATAAGCTTAAAAAGGTTTTCTTCAGATTGAATTTCTTGGATAGCATAAAGATCTTTCAGTGAAAACTCCATAGACGTTCCATAATTTGCCCAATCTTCAGGAATTTTTGTTTTTTGTCCTTTGCTATTGCTTACAGAATTTGCTTCAATGTATAAAAGGAACATGCACTTGTCATTCTTATTTCGAGAACCTGAAAAATTAAAACAATTAAAATCTGCACTTTATTTATTCAAGTGATGAAATCAAAAGACATGGTAAACTACAAATGGAATTTCAAATAAAAGTAAATGTTACACCTTCATAACAAACGCTATGCCTAAAACAGAATTTGACAATTAAATTTGGAAATATCCCAATCCTAATAAAAAGTGAATAGAAGATGAATAGATTCTGAAGGATATTAAAAAAAAAAAAGGAAGAAAAAGCAAATTAATAGTACCTTCTTCAGTATTTGATACTTTAACAATTCCTGTAATGGTGACTATGTCCCCTGGGACACAGCTATCTACAAGGTCCTGAACAAGCTCACATTCTATTGTTCGAGGAATCCGGCCTGCTTCTCTCTGGTCATCTGACATCAACTCCTGGATTCTACAAAGATAGCAATGTACAAGTTCATAGAAACAATGACTTAGCTTTTTCTTTTACATGTTAAAAATTCAGTCACCAAATATTAAATTATTCCTTAGCATGAAGGTAAATTACATATGGTATATAATAGAAAAAAACAACATGATGTTAGGCCTTTTCTTTTCTTTTTTAAGACTTATTTTTAGTTTTTTACATTCATTTCCACAAGATTTTGAGTTACAAATTTTCTCCCTGTCTCTCCCCTACCCCCACCCCAAGATAGTGAACCTACTGAATTCCCCTTCCCCCAATCTGTTCTCTCTTATATCCTCCCCCATGCCCCCCACCAATTTTCTTGCCTTACTACTTTTTCAATTTAAATAGTAGTCTAAAGCTTACTTTAGCAAATTCTGTGTTTTAATATAAGAACCACACATGTAGGTGATTCCTCCACTGATGCAAACTGTATCCCTTAAGACAATTTACAATGCCCTAGAAAAGCAGCTTCTTCAGATATTGTAGCAAAAAATAAATACATTTATATAATTTAACCTTCTGGTAATGATGTCTTTTAAACTTAGCTAGGCAGAGGACAAATATTTCACCAGACCTATACTCCAATCAATTAAGAATTTACTGACTACTATTTGTCAGGTGCTGAAGATACAAAGGCAATCTAGCTGACTCACTGCTGAGGTGGAAGAGTTGGCATATCTCTTGCTACTCATTGTCACTTCCAGCTTGTTCCTGTACCACCATTATTTAGTAACCTCTGATCCTCTGAAATTCACTCAATCTAGAAATAACACCTATTGAAAATTCTGGTAGCTATTTTCTACCAACTTTTAGGGCACTCCTCTTCTTTCCTCTAAGAATGTGCCTGGCTCACAATCCTCCACTCTTTGCTTCTTGCCCTTATTCTAGGAGGCCTCAGTATACATAATGATACTCCCTCCTGCACCCTAATCTCAGGGTTTCCCAACTAACTCATCTCACATCACTTAATCCTCCACTCCTCTTGAGTCAAACTCAAAGATGGTCAGTCATACCTGTGATGTTGCCCTCATCTTTCTAGACTTCTCTGGAACCTTTGACGCTGTCAGGTATCCAATTCTCCTAGATACTATTCTGTTTTCTTGACTCTATTCTTTCCTGGTCCTCCTCTTATCTGACAATTCCTTCTCAGTCTCCTTGATTTTTGTCCAGGTCAGACCCATTAGCTGTGGGTGTCCCTCCCACAGGGATCTATCCTGGGTTCCTCTTCCCTTCTCTACACTGTTTCACTTGAATTCATTAGCACCCATAGATTTTCAAATTTGCATCGTCCCTGTCCTACTTCTCCCTCCCCTCCCCAATGAGAAAGCAAAAAAAAGAAAAAACCCAAAACAAAAATAAGACCTCCTTTACAAAGAAAATAGTCAAGCAAAACCAAATTCTTGCAATGGCTATGTAAAAAAAAAAAAAAGCCTCACCCTATTCTGAGTTCACTACTTCCCTTATCAGGAGGTGGTGGTATGTTTCATATTGAGTCTTCTGGAATGGTGGTCACTCTCAGTTCCTAAGTGTTTCAAAATTTTTTGTCTTTGCTGAAATTCCCCACCCCCACCCCCCCATTTACCTGGTTCTCTTCTTATTTTGGTGGCATTGGTTTTGTTTGTGAAATACTTTTAAAAATTTTGTATAATCAAAACTGTCCATTTTACCTCCTAAGATATACACTCTCTCTCATTTGGTCATGAACTTGTCCCCTATCCATAGATGTGACAGGTAATTAGTCCTCCAATTTGTTTATGATATCACTTTATATATCAAAGTCATGTACCCATTTGGAGCTTATCTTGGTATATGGTATGAATTGTTGGTCTATATCTAGTTTATATCAGATTGTTTTCAAATTTTACCAGTTTTTGTTGAACGGAGACTTCTTGCATAAATAACTGGGATGTTCTGGTTTATGCTACTGTCCTTATCAGCTTCTATATAATGTATACCTAATCTGTTCCAGTAACCAACCTGCTTTTTACCCAGTACCAAAATGGTATTGGGCACTGGCATTTTGTAGGGTAGTTTGAGGTCTGCTACTACTGGCCGCCTTCTTTGCCACTTTTTTCATTAATTCCCTTGATATTCTTGATCTTTTGTTTCTCCAAATGAATAGTTTGATTGGTATGACACTATATAAACAAATTAACCCAGGTAGCATTGTCATTTTTATTATATTCATTCAGATTACCCATGAGAAATTACTATTTCTCTAATTATTTAGAACTGCCTTTATTTCTATAGTGTTTTGTAGTTGTGTTCATATAATTCTTATGAATGTCTTGATAGGTAGATCCCCAGATATTTTATACTTTCTATAGTAAATTTTTATGGAATTTTGTTCTTTTTATGCCAGATTATGTTAGTAAGATACAAAAATGCTGATGATTCATATGGCTTAATTTCATATTCTGCAACTTTGCTAAAAATAATGTTCTCAATAAATTTTTTTAGATGACTAGGATTTTCTAAGTCATCATACCATCTGAAAAAAGCAAGAATTTTGTTTCCTCTTCACCTATGCTCATTCCCTTTATTTCTTTTTATTGTCTTATTGCAATATTTGGCACCATAATGAATAACAATGTTAATAATGGATATCCTTACTTTATCCCTAATTTCTTGGAAAGGCTTCTAGTTTATTGTCATTATCAATGAAGAGCTGGCTAAAGGTTAAACAGATAATACTAATCATATTAAAGACTCACTTATTTCTAAGTTTTCTAGAATTGCTTTTCTAAACAGGAATGAGTTTTGTATTTTGCCAAAAGCTTTTTCTCTATTGATATAATTATATGATTTTTGCTGTTCTTGCTATTAAAATCACCAATTCTGTTTAGCATTCTAATAATTAAATATACCAGCATTCCTGGTTTAAATCCAATCTGGCCATAATGTATATAGTCTTGTGATATGTTGCTGTAACTTCCTTGCTAATATTTTAGTTAAAATTTTTACATCAATTTTCATTAGGGACATTAGTCTATGGTTGTTTTTCTCTGATTTGTCATTCCTTGGTTTAGGTATCAAGGACTTATTTGGGCAATTTATATTTTTGTAGATATACATACATTTCACTTAGATTGTCAGTTTTGTTAGCATATAATTGGATGAACTAGTTCCTAATAATTTCATTTCTTCTTCATTTGTTGTGAATTCACCTTAAAAAAATTTGATACTAGTGATTATGCAGAGTTCCTTTGTAATACTTCCCCCATGGTCTATCACTTTGTTTGATGAATAACTATAATAAGATACATTATATGTTTCACCAAACCCTTCATCACATAAAACCTGTGCATTACATTTATTGATCGTTTTAATCCCTGTTGGACTACATATAACAAATTTTATTCTCTAGTATAACAATAACATATGCATATATCACTTTAAGGTTTTCAAGAAACTTATAATCTATTGTTACTTACTTAATAGACTGCCAGTCCACAGTAACTGTGAGAGGAGAACTTCGGAGGGCAGTGAATGTTTTCCCATGGCATAAAGGTACAGGACACTGGAACAAAATATATTCAAAATCACATTTTGCTAGACTTAAATGAGTTCTTTAGAAAAATATCAATGAAAATGTCTCATTTAACTTTTTTTTGATTAACAGTTTGGCACCAGGGTAGTATTATAGTGTGATATAACAATGACTACAATAGTTTGCAATTCCATACTTCATAAAATTTAAATGCTAGCTAAGTGTCAAGCCCTCTATAATCTGCCTTAATTCTGCCCAGTAACCATTTCCCCTATTTTTTAATCCCACAATCTTATTAAGTACCTACTAGATACAGAGTGCTCTGGAGGAGACATAAAATATAGTCAAATTAGTTACCAACATATTAGGCAGGTCACCTTACTATTCCTTCCTGCCTCTAAGACTGTCTTCTCAACCTGGAATGCCCCTTTTCTGTCTCCAACTATCTGTATATTCTACCCATCATCAAGTTTGATTTATCCAGTATAAATCTTACCTTTTTTATAATATCGACTATAGTTGTATGCTATATAGAGTATTTTATATAGAGCATAGACTAGTTTTTATATATAAAGTACAGACTCTAGTAGACTAGCCATGATAAGTGTCACTAACATTTTGCTCGAATATTCTATTTAATTTATGCCTTACTATGCATTGTCCCTGACTTATATACAGGTTGTTTTCTAAAAGTTCATGAGTAAATCTCTTTTATTACTTGGAACATACTTTCCAACAAAAATAATATTCCAAAAGGTACTTAGATGCATAGGGTAGTTAGATGATGATATAGCTAACAATACTAATTTGAGCTCAAGGTCTGGGGAGCGGGGGAGGTCATGCAGTCCATGGAACAGGGTAAGCAGAGGTAATCTTTTATTTAAAGTCTAAAATTAGTCATAGAAAAATTGTGAAGTATGTTACATCTTGGTATTTTGGGTATCTTTCTATCCTTTATTTCTGCATCTCCCTTCTACCTCGCTTCTTTTCATGTGCCCCTATGTCTTCCTCACTACAAATCACTATAGTATCAACCCAGTCGTGTATTCTAAAATGCTCCAGAATCTAAAATAACTTAACACACTTCTTCCATCAAATATTCCCTCAGACAACTATCTCAGCTACAGCCTCAAAGAGGGGCTCTTAACCTTTTTTCTCCAATGATAAGAATGCCCTTGGCAATCTGATGAAAACTGTAGAGCCATTCTGAGTAATGTTTTTAAACAAATAAAATATGACTTACAGAGAAAACCAATTATACTGAAATAGTTATCCAAAATACTAAAAAGCAAGTTCACAGACCTTAGATTAAGAGCCCCTGTGCTAGAAGAAAAACAAATTGATTGGTCCAACTCATACTAAATGGTTAACTGGTAAGAGCTCTAACTGGTGGAATTGAAAGTTATTAACTTGGTAACAAATGTGAAATGAAAATCTTTACAGTACTATGGAAGAAAATATTTTGGAGGCAGGTAGACAAAGGCATGCAAGTCCTACCTAAGATCTGCTCCAAAAAGTTTCTTTTGTTTTTCAAAGATTTTTCTCTTCCTCCATTTCTGAAACTATAGAATCTCTAAAAGTTTTAGATTTTGAAATGATAGTTGACATGGCAACTGCAGAAATGGGAAAGGCAAGTAAAGGGTATCCACTTCTGTGAGTATATATATATATATATTTGTATGCATGTGTATGTATACATACATATATATACATATATATATACACATATACACAAATTTCTCAAAGCGATTACATGTATACTATGTTATATCTATATTATTTTTCCCAGGGTCATACAGGCTGTGTGAGCCTGCAAAAATTACTTGCCTTCTCATGGTCTAGCTAGGCCTCTAAGAGTATAAATTATAGAGAGCTTGTAGAAGCAGAATTTCCTTACCTGGTTATCCCCTATACCAATGAGGTCACAAATCAAGTCTCTATTTTATGTAAGTGTGCATGTATGCATGTATACATGTGTGTATGCATATATGCATGCATACATGTGTGTATACATGCATACACACACCCCTACATATACACACATGCACCCACATACATAAGGAGGGGAGAGAAAGAGTGAGTGCAGGGCAGGAGAGGAGGGGCAGATAAGTGGTGATGGTGGAAATATGGACATCTCAGCATGACCAAAACGGGCCTTATTATCTTTCTCTCTAAACACACCCTCCTAAATTCCTTATTTGTTTTGGAAGCAGTCACCCATATATACAACCTAGAAATTATACTCAACTCTTCACTAGTACTCACTCCCTAGATCCAATTAGTTGAATAAATCTCATTGATTCAATCTCTTTAATAGCGTTCTATTCATTCTCTTTTCTCTAATGACATCACAACCACACTTCTAGACACTCATTATCTCTTAACTGGTTAATTTCAATAGCCTCCTAATTGCTCTCCCTTCTAAACAGTTGTCAAATTAATATTCTCAAACAATAGGTCTCTAACATGTTACTCTTGTCCTCAAGAAGCTTTAGTGACTTTCTAATGATTTCAGGAAAAATATAAATTCCTCTGTTTGGCATTTAAAGTCCTCCATAGAATTTTAAAGTCTTTCCAGGATGACTACATATTATTCTGCCTCACAGATGCTATTGTCCAGCGAAACTGGCTTACTTGTTAGTTCCAGAATACAACATTCTACCTCCTGCCTCTGTGCTTTAACAGTCTGACCCTATATCTGAAATGTTCTCTCTCCTCACTTCCCCCTCTTGAAACCCTAGCTCAACATGTGGGCACTTCCCTTAAAATGCCTTTCCTGATATCCCCACTTGTTAGTATCTTCCCCACAAATCTGTTTATTTTGTAGATATCTTATATCTGTGAACATGTTATATCTCCATGGTGTAGCTAGGTGGTACAATGGAGAGTGCAGGGGCTCGATTCAGAAAGACTCAACTTCCTCAGTTCAAATGTGGCTTTAAGACATTTACTAGCAGTGTGATCATGGGCAAGTCACTTAACCCTGTTTGCCTCAGTTTCCTCATTTATAAAATAAGCTGGAGATGGAAATAGCAAATCACTCTAGTATCTGCCAAGAAAACCCCAAATGGGGTCATGAAAAGTTGGACATGACTGAAAAATGACTGAACTGTGTCTCCACAGTAGTGTGCAATCTCACCAAAGGTAAGAACTTTCACCTACATAATTTAATCCCTGCATGTAAATAAACAGTTGCTAATACACAGTGATGGTGCTTAGTAAACTACTGTTGACTGATTAAATAACACTGGAAGCACAAAATCTTAGCACTGGTTTAGGCTGACAGGGAAAGGTAAAGAGAAAAATGAGTTTTTCTAACCATAATAATTCTATTACATCTTGGAGTTTACCTTTGGGATATTTGTTTATTTTTCTTTTGCCATTGGTATTTTCTCAAAAACTCATATAAGCAAAGTGACAATAAATGACATTACTTTGCCTGTTTTACTGTCTTGTTTGTTACATGCTAATTATATAGAACTATTATTTATTACCTTATAAACTGCATAATTAGTATTAAGTTTAGCATTTGTTGATATTTCAGTCCTCTCTGACTTTTTGTGACCCCATTTGGGGTAATGAAAATATTGAAAAAACAAATTTAGCATTATTGTTTATGAAATAAAAATTTTTATTAGCACTTTTTAAAAAAATGAAGCCTGATCTATTTATTAAGTATTTTGGTGTTTTTGAATTAGAAACTAATAAGATTATCTTGATTTTAGGAGTGGACCCCAGAGAATAAACATTAGAACATTTTAAGAATGTTGAAAAAAAAATGTCAAAGAATTGGAAGATTCCAAGGTAATTCACAGTAAGATCAGACTTGGGAAGGGGTTCCATTCAGTCAGCATGAGAGTATTTTAAATATTTAATAATTTAATCTACTGGATGATTCAAAAATACCCGACATAGTGACAGTAGAGAACAATGCATGAGGATTTGTATATCCCCTTCTAAGGAATTCGTCAAGAAAATAAATGTCCTATTAGAAAAATGGAGTATGAAGTTCTCAAGTTTGAAAGATAGAATACATTTGTGAAATGGGCAGAAGCAAAGTCTTCTATGGTAGACAGTAGACAAAGCAAAGGCTTGGCAACAAAAGCATCACCCAAAGGAAAGACTGAGTCTCCTTGTAATGAAGAATTCCCAACAGGGTGAATCAATTCCAACTGATTTTAGTACAGGAGTTCTTAGGGTTTTTTGCATCATGGTCCTCCTTTAGCACTCTGGTGAATCCTATGGAACTCTATTAGAATAATATTTCTAAATGTACAAAATAAAATGCATAGGATTAAAAAAGAAATAAATTATGCTGAAGTGAAGTTATGAAAATACTGAAAAAACAAGTTCACTGACTTATGAATCTCTACTCTAGAGCATTCTTTTATGTATGAACTAAAGAAGTAATCAATAAGCATTTATTAAGTACCTACTATGTGCTAGCTAGGCACTATGCTAAGTGCCAGGGATACAAAAAAGAAGCAAAAGACAGTCCCTGCCTTCAAGGAGCTTACATAGTAAGCACTCCTCAAACATCATACTATTAATATAAATTTGAGACAAAAGTTTACAAAGAATCTGCAAAGGTAGAATGGACAAAGTCTAACTGTGAAAATAAAAGACTATTAAAATAAAGGCTATAACTATCAGATAAAAGACCACCATCAGTGCAGTACAAGCAAAGAAGCAAAAGCATATTTTGTTTACAGCTATGGACATGTGAGTGATGAAGGTGCTGAAAAGAGGAATACGAAGTTTACGTGCAAGAGGCCAAATTCCAAATAAACCAAACAGCAATTTGTACAAGAATACAACCATCAAGACACAACCAGAGAAACAGAAATATTTACTTTTAGTCTTATGCTAGATGTCCATAAAGATGTTAACTGCATTTCAGAAGACAATTTTCATTTGGTTTAGAGGAAGCTGATGTACAAGTAAGCAGCATTAAGAAGGAAGTGATGGTGTGGGGAAAATGGGCATTTTTAACAAACTAAAGGACTTTCAGGTATTCTCAAAGAAAAGACCAGAACTGAACAGAAAATTTAACTTATAAGAATTAGGAGAAACATAAGAATGTAAACATGAAAGACTAATTATAATGGATTTAATAAGGTGAAACTCTTTACTTCTCATATGGGAAAATGAGATTTGTAACTCTTACGAATGTTATCATTACTAGGGTAGTTCAAAAGAGTATATACATAGAAGGTTTGGGGTTGAGTTGATTATGATGGGATGATCTAAAAAATAAAAATGGATGTGGAAGGTTAAAATAAGATTAAATTATCTCATACAAAAGAGATATAAATGGAAGGAAGAACTGTTACAGTGGAGTGGAGGATATGGTGTTGGGCAGGAAACTTATTCTCATCAGTACTGGATGAAAAAAGGAATAACATACATTTGGTAGGGCATAAAAGTGTTCTTAACTTATAGAAAAAGAGGAGGGCAAGGGGATAAGTAAAGGGAGGGGCTTTTAGGAGGATGTGCAGGTTAGGAAGGCAGTAGTCAGAAGTAAAATAAATTTCTGAGGAGGGATAGGGTAAAAAGAGAAAAGAATAACCGTGAGGAAAAATAGGATGAAGGGAAATATATAGTAATTAAAACTTTGAATGTGAATAGGATAAACTCACCCATATAAACAGAAACAGATCAAAAACTAAAACTCAACAATGTGTTGTTTACAAGAAACACATTTAAAAATGAGAGACATATATAGAGTAAAAATAAAGGGCTGGATAAAAATTGATTATGCTTCAGCTGATGTAAAAAAAAAGCAAAGGCAGCAATCACAATCTCAGATAAAGCTAAACCTAAAATAGATTTAATTAAAAGAGGTAAGAGGGAAACTACATAATGTTAAAAGGCACCGTAGATAATGAATATCAATACTACACAAGCATGCACCAAATGCTATCACATCCAAATTTTTAAAGGAAAAGGTAAATGAAATACAGGTAGAAATAGACAGCAGAATTATAATTATGGGGAATTTCAACCTTCACCTCTCAGAATTAGACAAATCTAAACAAACAATAAATTAAAAAAGAGGTCAAGGAGATTAATAAACTCTTAGATAAGCTGGATATGATAAGACATCTAGAGAGAAATGAATGGGAATTAAAAAGAAGATGCCTTTTTCTAAGCTGTACATGGCACCTTTACAAAAACTGACCTTTTATTTGGCCATAAATAGTTAAATGTAGAAAAATAAAAACATTAAATGCATCTTTTTCAGATTATAATGCAATAAAAATTACATTTATTAAGGGACCATACAAACACAGATTAAAAAATAACTAGAGACTAAATAACCTAATCTTAAAGAATGAGTGGGTTAAAGAACATGTCATAGAAACAATAAATAATTTTATTAAAGACAATGATAATGAGACAGCATATCAAAACTTATGGGATACAGAAAAAGCAGTAATCAGAGGAAAATTTATAACTCTAAATGCTTACAATAATGAAAGAGCAGATCAATGGATTGGGTATACAATTTAATAGAAAAAGAACAAATTAAAAATGGCCAACTAAATACCAAATTGGAAATCCTGAAAATCAAAAGTGAGATTAATCAAACTGAATGTAAGAAAACCACTGAATTAATAAATAAAACTAGGAGTTGGCCTTATGAAAAAATGAATAAAATAGATAAAACCATTGATTAATATGATGTTTAAAAAAGAGAAGAAAATCAAATCACTATTATAAAAAATGAAATGAAGATGAACTCAATCACTAGGAGTTATTTAGCCCAATTAATATGCCAATAAATGTAACAATTTAAGTGAAATGGAAGAATACTTATAAAAACAAACTATGCACATTAACAGAAGAGGAAACAGAATATCTAAATAAACCTATTTCAGAAAAATAGACTGAACAGGTCATAAATGAGTTTCCTTACAAAACAGCATCAGGACCAGATAGATTTACAAATTAATTCTATCAAACATTTAAAAATCAGCTAGTTCCAATATTGAATAAATTATTTGAAATAATAGGCAAAAAGGAGTTCTACTGAACTCCTTTTATGAAATAAATATGGTGCTGATACCTAAACCAGGAAGAGCAAAAACAGAGAAAGAAAAGTACAGACCAATTTCACTAATTAATATTGATGCAAAAATCTTAAAATGTTAGATAGGAGATGATAACAATACATCACAAAGATTATACATTATAACCAAATGGGATTTATACCAGGGCTGCTGCAGGAATGGTTCAATATAAGTAAAACTATTAACATAATTGATTGTATCAAGAACAAAAGTTGTTTTTTTAATCACATAATTATATCAACAGATGCAAAAAAAAAATTGTGACATAATGTATCACTCATTCCTAATAAAAATACTTGAAAGCATAGGTATAAATAGATTTTTCCTTAAAATAATAAGAAGCACTTACACAAAAACATCAAATAAACATTAGCTGTAATGGGGATAAGCTAGAAGTCTTACAAATAAGATTAGGAATGAAACAAGGGTACCCATTATTACCAGTTTTATTCAACATTGTTTGAGAAATGTTTTAGAAATGCTAGCAATAACAATAAGAGGAAAAAAAAGGAAACTGAAGGAATCAGAATAGGCAAAGAGGTAATAAAACTATCTCTTTTTGAAGACAAGATGATGGTTTGCTTGGAAAATCCTAGAGAGCTAGTTAAACTAATTTTAGTAAAATAGCAGGATATAAAATAAACCCACATAAATCATCAAAGTCCTGCTAAAAGAAATACTATGAGATAATTCCTTAAACACAACTACAGACAATATAAAATACCTGAGAGTATATGTGCCAAGACAAACCCAGGAACTATAAGAACATAATTATACAATACTTTTTAAACAAATAAAGTCAGATTTAATCAACTGGAGAAATATTAATGGCCCATGGGTGAGCCAATATAATAAAAATGATAATTCTACCTAAATTAATCTATTTATTCAATGCCATCCCAATTAAATTACCAAAAAATATTTTATTGAGCTAGACAAAATAATAACAATTAATTTGGAAGCACAAAAGGTCAAGAATATCAGAGGTCCAGTAATGCCAGATCTTAAACTCTATTATAAGGCAATAATTATCAAAACTATTTGGTACTGGCTAAGGAATAGAAAGATAGATCAGTGGAATAGAGTAGATATACCATACATAGTAGCAAATGATTATAGTAACTTTGTGCTTCATAACTGTAAAGATTTAAACTTCTAGGATAAGAATTCATCTTTTAGTAAAAATTACAGGGAAAAAACTCGAAAGCAGTCTGGGAGAAATCAGATATAGAGAAATATCTTACACCATTTGCCAAGATAAGGTCTTGACCTTGACACAAAGGGAGGTATCATAAGCAAATTAAAAGAACATGGAATATGTTATGGATCAGATTTATGGACAGGAGAATTTACAAATTAGAAAGGGAGAACACTGTGAGATGTAAAATGGTAATTCTGATTACACTAAAAAGGGTTTGTATAAATAAAATCGATGTCGCCAAGATTAAAAGGAAAGCACAAAATTGAGGAAAATTTTATAAAGTTTCTTAGATAAAGGCCTCATATCTTAAATATATAGAGAATTTTATCAAATCTATAAGGAGTCATTCTCCAATTGATAGTCACAGGATACAAATGGGCAGTATCTTTGCCAAAAAACAGCAAATGGGGTCATAGTCAAACTAAACGGAAGCAAATGAATGACAACAACAACAAAGAAGGGATTCTGAAAAATGGAATGAGGTGGGGTGGCTAGGTGGTACAGTGAATAGAGTTCTGGCCCTGGAGTCAGGAGGATCTGAGTTAAAATCCAGCCTCAGTGACCTTGGGCAAGTCACTTAACTCCAACTGCCCTGCCTTCCCCCACCTGCCCCCGCCAAAAAAAAAAAATGGAATGAGGTGGAGCACATAACAAACTCACTATATTCATAGCTACATTTAGTACTTTTTATTCTCTAAGGGTCAAAAAAAAAAGTCTTTGACAATGAAGACTTGACATTACCTTTGTGGGAAGACTATATTTTCCATCTGGAAAAGAAAAACTTTGTATTTCTCCACAGGCAGCACACAAAAAAGCCATTTTGGTGCAAAGAGGTTTTATGTTACTGACTCGAACAACTGTTCCTCGTAAAGCAATGTATTTTCCATAGCAATTGGCTCGGACATTTTTCAGCTGAGTTAGGGAGTCATAATTGTATACTCTAAAATAATGGAAACACATATAAAAGTTATAGAGAAAAATAGAAAAATAAAAGGATGTCAGTACCTTTACTTTTATATATGCCTTTTAGGAACTACAACTGAATTATCAAACTATACATGAAGTCGCAGAGTGAAGACATCATTAAAGATACAAGGACTTTTTTCTTCTCCCTTCCTTCCCCCTTATGATGTCCTTTTGAAAAAAAATTTCCACAAGAAGGACTATATGAAGACAAATAAATGATGAACCTAGGAGATGCCCTGTAATGACATCCAATTCAATAACTTTTAATGCATCTTAAAAAAATAGCACTGAAAATTTCACTTATAAATTCCAGGCCATGCTGATTATATCCACTCCCCTATCAATGTAGATGGCTATATCTGTGTTTAATAAGTTTTTAAAGTCTTAACTAAAAAAGTTTAATTCATTCTTTCATGTCTCATAACTTGTATAAAATATAAGAAAAATTGGTCACAAGGAGACTTAGTAACTTAATAGTACACCATATATATAACTAACAAATCCGGGTAGCAGTTATCAGTAACTATTCAGAGTGTAAGTGTGTGAATATTCAAAACTGACAATTTTCATATTTTTTCTCTTAAGACACAGAATTGGTTCACCTCAACAAAATAGAACGAAATGCATATCCTATCTATGTTAGATTCTTTTAAATAAAAACTTTCTTAAATAGTTTTTAATATCCTTATTCTAAGACATTTTATAACACAAATTCATTCTTACCTTGCAATGATATGTGGTACATTTACAATTGTTTCTCCTTCATGTGACAATCCCTCTTGGGCCTGTAACTCAGCTGCATGTCTTTCAAGATCTTTTGTTAATATCTAGATGTGTAAGATATAGAGATGTTGTTTTATACAGGAATTAATTTACATATATTTCCAGAAACATTTCAGCTAATAGTCCTTTGGTCAGAAGTATTGTCTATGAAAGACTATTCTGTTATTTGTTAAGCTTTTGACCTGACAAGCGACTACCATTTGGCCTGACTTATTGTTTTGAGGCTGAGTTTTCAAACTTCATTTGCTATTTCTGATTCCATTCCAAGTCTCCCAGGTTAAAAGAGTCAACAAGGAGGCTTCACGTCACCTTAGCTTGGTTCTATCAAAGAATGCTCTAGCATCTAAAGAAAATTTCAGAAAGGCAATGTTGTATAATGTTAAAGGATTGGGAAACCTGGGTTCAATTCCTAACTATCACACAGTAGTTATGGAATTATAGGTAAATTAACTTAACCTTTTAGCCCACGAAACAATTCTCTAAGATAACAAGTTATAAACTAGATGCTGATGTGAATTGGTGGAGAGAATTTCCACACCAATGAAATGATATGTCTAGGGAAAAATATTAATTAGACAAACACAAATCTCAAAGTAAAACAAATTAAGAATCTCTACACAAATGACAGAATTCAGCAGAGCAGCGTTATTTATTATAACATATGCATTCAACAGTACAGCCCAATTTATTTTCTCCCAAGAGGAATCATCAAAGAAAATCAGAAAGACTGGGCTTAGAATCTTAAAAATCTAAAGGTCTGAACTCCAAGTGTTCAATTTAATAGCCATGTGACACTGGGAAAATGACACTACCCCTGTAAGCTGTAGTTTTCCTCTCTGAAAATGGTATAAATTCTCGTACTATCTACTTCCTAGGACTGTACTATCCATGAGGATAGCTCAAAATAAATATTAACTACTTTTATTCACATCATTAAACTACAGTATCTATAGGGTGTGGTGTGTATGCCATTACATCTTGTCTTAGACTGACAGCTCATCAACCTAGGAGTATTGCTAGTCCTAGCCATTAGAGATGTTTTTCTTAGTGAAGGCTAATAGGACAATATTTTTGAAGAGACTATCTGAAGAATCTGCTTTCTTTCAAAATCTAACAAAGCCTATGGTATAAATTTTTACCTGATGAATTGCCAGACCCATGCAGGCCAATGTTTTTTCAGGCATATCTCTCAATTCAGTTGCTATGTTTGGTATCAAGTTAATCAATATATCATCTTGTGTCAGTTCTTTATAATCCACCAAAATACTTCCTTTTCTTTCTATTTCATCCTAGAATATAAAGACATAAGGTCATATTTTCATCATGCATGCAAAATTTCATATCTGAATTTTTAAAAAAGTATTTTTATTAAGTACTTTGAAAATATCTGTATTATTCACACATTAAGAAAAAAATTTTGTTATGAGATTCTTACCTTATCATACAATTCGATACGCTTTGTGAAAAAATTTTCAAACGCTTGAATCTTCTGAACAAAAGGAGAGCTATCACTGTAAACTAATCCAACATATGCTGTCAGTATCAAAAGAATTATGTATATACATATGTATGTATAAGTGTATAAACATACACACACACACACACACACACACACACACACACACATTCTACCTTGATGCATACAAACATTATAGCGGTCTCATGGTCTAAGAGGAACATCAGAGGACTGCAGATTAGGAGATGTGTTCTATATGTTCCCCCCAGTTAGTGATCTTGGAAAATCTCAACTTCTATGAGGCCTGAAATAAGAAGCAAACTAAGTCTTTGAGGAAGGTTTTAAACTGCAGTCTTCCTGGTTCTCTCTACAGCCAGCACTTATGCACAAAGCTGAGTACTCCTCTCCAAATATAGAACCTTTCCACCATGCCATGCTGAAGAATGCAAATTTTGCTGCATATCTGAAACCTGGGTTCCAGAAAACAGTCAAGAAAATGTCATTTATCTTCTCTACTCTTGACTTTACCTTCAGAGAAATAAAATTTCCACCCTTTATATGGAATGAACTGGTCTAGAGTTGATTGCCGTGGCGGGTTTTGTACTGAAAGATAAAATAGGTTAAGATTAAAAATTCTTCAAACTTCTTCAAAATGATTCTTAAACAATTAAATACGTTTTCAAAGAAATGATGTAAAAAAACCTCCAAGATAAGAGTCTCAAAAGCCTCTTGGGACATTAATTATCACAACCTATAATGTATACCATCAACTGCCATGCAGCAAAGAGCTTTAGTTCTCCCTCAGGCAATAAATACCTAAAAATAAGGTGTCATACTTACATGAAACATCTTTCTCTGTTGTTTTCCTCCCATCATTTCTTTGTTCTTTTCCTCTCCCTTTAACAGAGCCCCAACCACCTCTTCCTCTTCTCCAGCTTTGAAATCCTCCTCGTCCAAATCCTCTGCCTCTAAAATTGGCACTCATGCTCTACTGAGAATAATTTAAAAGGATTTAGCCAAAGCCATATAGATGATACCTGAAAATGTGTGATGGTAAATATATCTGAAATAATGGAATAGATCACAATCTGTTAGTAATCATACTTAGATCTATATACCAGACTCACAGATCTATTTATCTAGCCAAACCTTTTCTCCTGACCTCCAATCTCACATCTCCAGTCTTCCTATCTCTAAGAGAATAAGCATTTATATATTGCATATGGGCCAGGTACTGTGCAAGTGTTTTGTTTTTTTTTACAAATATTATCTCACTTTCAATTGGACATTTCAAGCTACTTGTCTTATAGGTACCTTAAATTCAACATTATTCAACCATTATCTTTCCCCAACAAAACCTCTCCTCTTCCTAACTTCCCTATTACTTTCAAGGGCAACCACCATTCTCTCACCCAGGCTTGCATTCCAAGAGTCACCCTTGACTCCTTACTTTCACTCACTTCCCATATTAATCAAATGCTAAATTCTGGCAATTCTACATCTCCAGTATCTTTTGTATCTGACCCCTCCTCTCCTTTGACATTGCAGGCCCTCATCACCTCATACTCCCACTACTGCAACAGCCTTCTCATGGGTCTCATTATTAAATATTTCCCTATCCCATCCTCTATTCAGCTGTCAAATTATCATTATTTTTTTGTGAGGCAGTTGGGGTTAAGTGACTTGCCTAGGGTCACACAGCTAGTAAACATCAAATGCATTTGTACTCAGGTCCTCCTGACTCCAGGGCCAGTGCTCTATCCACTGTGCCACTTAGTTGTCCCTAAACCATTATTCATAAAGCATGAGTATGATCATGTTTCCATCCTATTCAATAAACCCAATGGATTCCTGTTACCTCCAGGATCAAATATAAAATCCTGTTTGCCTTTTAAAGGTCTAAACAACTTGACCCTTTTTTCCTTTTCCAGTCCTCTTATCTTATTTCCTTCCACATGCTCGATGATCCAGTGACTCTGGCCTTCCCACTGTTCCTTTCACGTGACACTCCATCTTTTGACCTTGTGTCTGTCTCCAACACCTAGAAAGTTCTCCTTAACCTCTGACTCCAAGCTTCCTTTAATTCTCAGCTAAAAATCTTACCTTTTGCAAGAAATTCTTCCCACCCCCCCCAATCATATAGTGCCTTCCTTCTTAGATGATTTCCAACTTATCTTGCATATAACTTGTTTGTACATAAGTGTTTGCACGCTGTCTCTCCTATTAGCCTGTAAGCTCCTTGGGAGCAGGAACTGTTTTTGCCTCTCTTTTTATCCCCCTATTTAATATGGTATCTAGCACATAGTAAATGCTTGATAAATGCTCGCTGACCTGACTTGGTATGATACTAGTGATTTTTTAAAATATATGAGATTGTAGTTGTAAGTGACAGGACTCTATTATGAAGTCACTTAGGTTGATTGGTCCTAATTACCATGACAAAAATATAAGCAATAACAAACAACCCATACTTTTCTGTTAATCTGATTCATTCTGAATTCCTGATTGAACAAAGGTTTCACAGATGTGCCTGACACCCAATCCTGAAGTACCAGATTACCACCTCAAACCCTCAATTAATTTCTGGGTCCTGTTAGGACACTCCTCTACTCCAGAAAGGGGGAGAATTTTTCCCAGCACATCTGGGTTCAATTAAGAATGTTCCCTCCCACATCTGGTGATTACTGTCTATCCCTATAAAGTCCATCTTTAAACTATACTTTCCCCACTCATAGCCCACTGTGAACAAAAACCTCCCTAGATCTTGCTACTCCCTCACATGAGTGACCCCAGACTTATGTGGCCAAATCTCTGCAGTGCATGTGTGCTGCTTTCATTTTTGACTGTTTGCTGTGCTGCATAGTAATAAAGCTCATACTTGCATTAGCTTTCTGAGTGCCAATCTTCTGCAAATCCTTAAACCCAACTGGCTAATATCCCTTAAATTTTGATTGTAAAAAAGCATTTGCCTTGGTGGAACAAAACAAGATATTGCCCATGCATTTCTTGAAATTGTAAAATATTTTTTCACTTCATCTTACCATTCTCTCAGCTATAATTCAATGTTGTTCCTCTCTTTTACAGCCCAAACTCCTAGAAAATGTTTATACTCATTGCCTCCACTTTCAATCATCTAGTCTTCTCAGCCCCCTGCAATCTAGCATGTCCCTACCATTCAACTTAAACTGCTCTCCCCAAAGTCATCAATGATTTTCTTCTTGCTAAATCCATTTTTTCTCACTCTTGATCCTTCTTGGTGTCTCTGTAGCATCTGACACTGAAGAAGGGTGACTACCTCCTAGTAGCTTATCTCCTATCTGTTGGACCAATCCCATTCTGTCCCTTTGTAGGATCATTACCCACATCCTACCTCCTATGGCTGGATGTAACCTAGGGCTTCATCCTGGGCTCTGTCCTCTCTCTACACTTTGTCTGAATGATCTCACCAAGTCCTATGGATTCAATCATTTTTTCTAAGCAGATAACTCCAAAATCAATATATCTGGCCTTCATCTTTCTCCTGAGCTTTAGGCCTGCATTTCCAATTGACTGCTTGATATCTCTATCTGCATATCTCGTGAAAATCAAACTCAACATAACTCCAAATAGCCTCATTATCTCTGATCTCTCAGAATTCCTGTTGAGGGTACATCCATTCTTCCAGAAAAATACATTCATAATGTCAACTCCATTTTCAATTTTTCATTTATTCATTCCCCCACATCCAATCTGTTGCTAAGAATTGTTAATGACACCACAACATCTCTTACATCCATTATCTCTTGTTCATACCACAACCACCAGGCTCTCATCAACTCTCACTCCTGCATTCAAGCTCTTTCCTCTCCAACCTACCTTCCCCACAAGCAGCCAAATTGGAACTCCTTTGTCTAACAGCATGATTGCAACTCCTGCTTTTTTGGATTCACCTGATATATCTTTATCATTTTATCCTATATATGTCAGTCAGCAAGTATTCATTGAGCATTTATTATATGCAAGGTACTTAGTAGACCTGGGGATATAAAAGCAAAACAGTCCCTGCACTCAAAAGTTCACATTCTAATGAGGAAGCAACATAAAGACAACATACATGTTTTTGCTTTTTTTAGACACGTCTTGTAAGCAACAGACTGTAGTTTCAAGAAACTTTCAGTTGCTTTTAGGTTAAAATATAAATTCCTCTGTTTGGCATTTAAAGTACTTATTGGTCTAGATCTAACCTTTCTTTGTAGGCTGAGTAAAAATTACTTCCCCTCACTTGTTCTAACATTGTAGCCAAATTGCTGTTCCTGACATGTGACTGCATTATCTGCTTTTGCAAAGGCTGTTACTCAAACCTGGAATGCTTTATATCTGTCCATTACCCTCTGGGAGAACCTAATTTCCTTCAGTTCAGTCCAAGTGCTACCTCCTTTAAAATGCTTGTGCTGGTTCATATACAGTTGTTGGTCCCTGTCATGCCCCACTTAAGCAATTATTGTCCTTAAGATCCTTAAGATCCTGAAGGAAGGAACTGTCTCATGTTTTTGTCTTTGCGTAGCCAGTATCTAATACAGTGCCTGGTATGCATTTGGCACTTAAATGTCTGTGAACTGATTTACAGATATAATCAGAGATAATAGCTCTATGATCTTCTGATTATCAGTGTAGGCGAGGTATGAAACATTAAGCTATATGCTCACCAAAGGTTTTCACCACTGTCATAGAGAATGTTTTGTGTAGGTTCCAAATATAAGAAGTCGCTAATAGGTAATGATATCCTCTGGATGTTCCTGTTTACAGATGACATTGTGTTAACCACATGAAGTATCAGAATACTAGAGGACTTCCTCAGCAGGACCCATAGTAACTCAAAACAAATCAGTTAATCAATCTACACAGAAAAAAACTAAGCCGATTAAGAATAATAAATAACCAGATTATGAAATGCAGATGGATGGAAAGTTGATGGACTTTAGTATATCTTACAAAGCTGGACAATGGGCTGGGAGATGTTAAATATAAGTGTAAAAATTACATTCAGGAAAGAGTGCAGTAACTTCAATAATCCCAAACTGTTCTAAACCCTGTCTTTTTAAAAAATACCAACATTCTCTTAGTAATTTTATATGGTTGTAAATTATGGTACACTCTCCTTAAAACAAAAAGGTGACACAATGGAAGACTCAGAAATACATGATAGGGATTTTTGTGTAGGCTGTAATGTATCAAAAGGTGACCTGGGAACAAGAAGTGGAATAAAAGGTATCACTTAGAAACCTCTAATCGAAAAAGGAGGTGAGTCCAGTGATGTGTAACAAGCTGAGAAATAATAGATGGTCAATCTGAGCACTACATTAGCAAATGCAGTATAGTTAAAAACTTTAAAAACAAAGGTTCTTAATTCGGGGCCCTTGAACTTTAAGAAAAATTAATATAATTAGTTTCGATTATAATCTTATTTATTTTATTTTATGCATTTGAAAACATTAGTTTGAGAAGGGGCTCACAGGCTTCTCCAGATTACAATGACATAGAACCTCTGCCCTAAAAGAAGGCCTTAAGTAAATCAGAGAGCTCTGCTTAGAAAAATTCATAGGAGGCCAAGGCCCAGAGAGACGTTCAACAAAAGACGCTGAATCTTTCAGGAGTTTGTTCTTTGTGTTGGGGGGGAGGGTGAAGGGGGGAGAGAGGAGGGAATCGGCGTAAGTAGAAATAAACACCAAGTCTGACTTCCCTTACTCTGCCCCAAGACCATGACCAAGGTCCCTCCTCCCTCCCGGCCAGTCTGTAGGGCGCGGACGGCCTAAGTCACCGCCGCTTCCACCCGACCCCTTGGGGTTTTCTCCTCACCCTCCCCTCAGAATCTCAAAGGGGCTGCTCAGGGACGGCGGAGAACCTCAGAAAACTCAAACCGGGCCTCTCCGGCGCAGCAGGGAGTGACCTCCTGGGAGGGAGAGGCGCAGTCTAAGCCCGGAGACAGAACCAGGTAGAGAATGGCATACAATTCCCGGAGTCTCCAAGCTGCCTTCACCAGCCAGTTCTTTTTTTCGCGCCGAAATTACGCACTTCCGCTCAAGGGAAGCGGTTAAGGAAAGGGAGGGAACGAAACAAATTGGAACCAATCGGAGGCACAATCAGGCGGAAGTTGGAAGGGGGCGGAGCCACCCTGGCCGGAAAGCGGAAGCGGCGTGCTCCGAGCTGGTACTGGAGAACAGGCAGCGCGATTAGGTCTGGTCTTCGGAGATCCTGAGGTCTGATGGAAGGAGCGAAAGGAGAGGGGCCAGCTGGAGACCTTGCCATGGAGAACAGCGCCGAGCATCCTCGCCTGCCGGACCATCTCATTCGGGATGGGGATTTTGTGGTGCTGAAGAGAGAGGATGTGTTCAAAGCCGTGCAGGTTCAGCGAAGAAAGTGAGTAAAGGTTCTCCAGGACTAGGGAGGAGGAGGGAAGAGAACCCTTTCGGCGCCTCTCTTTCGGGGGTCTTCCCCCAGAAATCCCGGCCTCCCCCTCCTACCTGGCCACTCAGTCTAAGACTAGATGCACCTTTGTTCATGTAGGCATGTGGCCCTTGCCCGTCCTCCCTCTTCCGCCGTCACTCAGCAGCCCTGCAGCCTCTGAGGTGCACGCTGTCTAGCCCTGGGACGATACCCATATGGTGGGCCGGGGAGGGCGAACGGAGGAGGTGGTGCCTTTATCTGCCTGCCACAAGGACGTCTTTCCTTCTCAGGAGCTCAGTACTTAGCTCGCAGTCTTCCCCTCTGCCTCTACCCTGATCTTATACTTGGGAACTTCAGTTTAAATGTTGATGTCTTCCTCAAACACTTTGCCTTTCCACTTCATCAGCCTCCTTAACTCAGTAACCTATGCCTTCCCTCCACCTCAGCTGCACACGGGGAGTCTCATCGTTCTTCTCCCTGTCATTTATAAGTGTTCCACTTGGATGATCGAAAAGTCTGAAATTCCTTTGAGGATAACCTCTTACCCTGCTATCTGTCCCTATGCTTCACTCTTCCTACACCTATTCTTCGTCCTCACTTTGACTTCCAGCCCCCATCCTCTCCTCTTTCAAGCCAGCATCCCTGTTCTTTCGCAGGGCTTGGCACATTGAACTTAATTCTTACTTCATTCATTCGTTCATTTACTTCCCACTTCTCACTCTACTTAACAGGGTTAGCTATTCATTGTTTTCTACTCTCCAGGTACTTTCCCCCTTGATCTACTGCCACTCATCCCTAGTTAAACTTCAGTCCTTGATTACCCCACCACCTGTCTCCTCTAGTGCTGCAGAACAGCATTAGAGGATGTCACGTAACTTTGTTGCCTGGGTCACCATAAATGTTATCACTCATCAAATGAGCCTTCAGGTTGTCCAGTGTAAAGATCAGTTAGTGTGGAGTCAGAGGACCTGGGTTCAAGTCCCACCTTCATGTGTGAAGGTGGGCAAATCATTTTTCTGCCTTTGGCCTCAAAGTTTTCTTATTTATGAAATGAGGAGATTGGACTAGATGGTTTTTAAGGAGAAGGAGTAGAAAGTTGGAGAGAGACAAATTTAAATTTAGGCTAAATATAAAAAGAAACATAACAGTCAAGCTATATAAAAGTAACATTGGCTACCTATGAAAGTAAGGTGTCTGTCATGGAAGGACTTCAGTCAAAGACTGACTGCTTGTGTGTGTGTGTGTGTGTGTGTGTGTGTGTGTGTGTGTGTGTGTGTGTGTTCACTTATGGGTTAGCTTAAATAGCTTTTCAATTCTGAGAGCCTTTGAATCTTCCTTTTTGTTTCAGGAATTTCCAACTACCTTGCTGCCTCTTCATCCTCTTCCTTCTCCTTTAAGGTGGATGTTCCCCTGGTCAACTTCTCTCTCTACACTTTCTTCTTAGGCAATTTCATTCATTTCTTCATCTTCAAATGTAACTTATTTGTAGAAGACTCCTAAATCAGTCATATGCACTCTGAGATGTGAAAGGGATCTAAGAAGCCAACATGTCCTGCCTGACCAAGAATCATTTCTACAATTTTGCTGTCAGATTGCCATTTAGTCTCTGATATAAATCCTGCAGTGAGGGAAACACTCTTGTCTTTCTTCTGAATTCCAGACCTAACTTCATGGAGGGGATGGCACCTGAAATCAATTTTAATTCAGCAAGCATTTATTAAGCACCTACCATGTTTCAGGCACTTTACTAAGCACTTGGGATTCAAAGATAAAAATGAAACTCCAAGGAGCTTGCCTTCAGCTGGGAAAGTAGGATAGGGGAGGATGTGTAAACATGTGCACAGCCAAATAAATGCTAAATATATATATAAAATGAATGCAGTATAACTTAGGGGAAGGGCATTAACAACTGAGGATATCCAGAAAGACCTCTTACGGACAGAGCCATTTGAGCTGAACCTTGAAGGAATTTAGGGGTTCTAAGGCAGAGGGGAGGAGGAACATCCCTGCCATAGGAAGAGCACCTGTGTAACAGGCACAAAGATGGGAGATGCATCACCATGTAAGGGAAACACCAAGTAGTTCAGTTGGTTTTAGAGCAGCGGTTTTCAACCTGTGAGTTATGTTCAATTTGTAATAATAGAAACACATCCTGCATTCATAGATTCATAACAGTAGCAAAATTACAGTTATGAAGTAGAAACGAAAATAATTTTATGGTTGGGGGTCATCACAACATGAGGAACTGTATTAAAGAGTCGTGGCATTAGGAAGGTTGAGAACCACTGTTCTATAGGGTGAGTAGCAGTCAGCCTGGAAGGGCAGGCTAGAGACAGATTGTGAAGGACTTTAAACAAGAATATGTATTTTATCCTAGAGGCAGTAAGACTCAGCAGATCATAGATTTGAGTTGGAAAGCATTTTAGCCAGTCAGTAAGCATTTATTAACCCTTTGCACTCTGAACCATTCTGGACATTGGCTACCAGCTACTCGACACTACCTTGCAGCGAAAATGTGCATTTACAGACCCTCGTATTATTTAGTATAATTTTGGAACCAAGTAACGTATTATAATGATATTGGACTTATATGAATTGGGTGACATCGAGGAATGTATATTTGCAAAAAAACAATATTTTATTGTTTATAATTTTGTACAGTATGATAAGTTTTGAAACACTCCCCAATATGCATTGCAGGCTGGTTAGTGCAC
>CM053595.1:183179403-183195957 GCA_028646575.1 Pseudocheirus occidentalis | reverse complement strand
TTACGATATGTCCACCGCGTAATGTTCTCTGGGTAGATTGTAGGTTTGTGTTATAATAATTGGTGAGCATGGTAATAATTCTTTTATCTTTCCACGCAAGAAGCGTAGTATTATTCTTTCTGTATGCAACTGTTTTAGTGCTTGAGAGGGGACATCTGAGTGATATGCTAGAATTCCGATGTCCCCTGAGAGGGGACAGTGGAGTGCAAAGGGTTAAGTGCCTGTGATATGCCTACTCTTTGTTAACCTCAAGGGGTAGAAAGAAAAGCAAAAGACAGTCCCAGCCCTTGAGGACCTCACAGTGTAATGGGGGGGGAGGGGGATGAGAGAACAAGTGAACACCTATGTATGTATGAACAATCTATATGAAGGAAATAACCAACAAAGGGAAGACAATAGAATTAAGAAGGACTGGGAAAGGTTTCCTGTAGAAAATGGAATTTTAGGTTGAACCTGAACGAAACTAGGAAGTAGGGAGGAGGAGGAAGAGGAGCATTCCAGTCCTGGGGCGCAGCCAGTGAAAATGCCTGCAGCCAAGGGATAAAGTATCTAGTTTGAGGAGAAGCAGAAGGCCAGTGTCACTGTATTTAAGAGTGTGGAGACAGTCTCATAAGATTGGAAAGATGGGGGGAGGTACTGGGTTACAAAAGGCTTTGAACACCAAATAGAGGATTTTACATTTGATCCTGGAGGTGATTTGGAGCCTATGTTTGAGTAGTGAGGTGATGTGGTCAGACTTGAGCTTTAGGATAAATGGAGGATGAATTGGAATTGACAGATTGTTTATTTAGTCAAGGGGTTGGGCTGCAAAAGGAGTCCATGATAACAGAAAGTTAACCCCTTACCTAGTTCAGTTTCTTCATTATACAAGTGGAGAAGCTTGTGACCCAGAGAGATTAAGTAACATACCCAAGACTACACAGATAATCAGTAGCAGAAATGGAAGCCATTGAAGCTTTTTGAGTAGAGATCAGGTCTATGTGGTCAGAAAGGAGAGAAGACTGGGTCGCCTTCAGAAAATTGTGAGGCTCCTTTAATGACCCCAAGCTTTTTGTGAAAGCACTGGCTATTAACATTTTACCAGTGTTGCTGTATGGCAGTCTGACATTAAAAACAACTGCCTCAGTAGAATTAGAAATATCACACAGAGGACAATGAAGAGATTTTGAGCAGACTACAGCATATAAGTCACAAAGAACTCTGAAGGCTAGGAATAAAAGCCATCTTCAAGGAAGTGTGTGATGGGAAGACAAGATAGGCCTGGTCACATGGGTATACAACTAGATTGCTTCACTGTTAGCCTTGTGTTGTCATAGGGAAATGAGGAAGGCCTTTGGTACACGTTGAATATATGGGAATACTTGGTCAAGAGTTGTACAGAATAAGCATAGATGGGTTTTGCTCTATATTTTTGATAGGAACTTCTAAATTGATGAAATCATGGAGCCATTTCAGTATTTGAGATAGGAAATGGGCTATTTATAGGAAAACCTAGCATATTCTATTTTTGAACATGTTGGATTTGAAGTGCTTGTAGGACATCTAGTTGGAAATTCCTGTAGGCAGTTGGTGATACATTATTAGAGCTCACGAGAGAAAATAGGGCTGAGTATATATATTTATGAGTCAACTGTGTAGAGGTAATAACAGATCCTGTGAAAACTAGTGAGATCACAGAGAAAAAAGAACAAGAAAAACCTTTGGGATACCACTCATATGTAGGGTGTGGGACATGGATAATAATCCTTACAAAGATAATGAGATTTGTTTAGACAAGTAGGAAATGAATAAACTTTGAAGGAAGCTTAATGTAATTCTATTTGCTCAGAATTTTATTATTTTTCTTTATGTTTGGAATGTGTCCCTTCCCTGTTTTCTCTCCCCAGAGATTCTCTTTACTGTTTGATCTGATATGGCACATTGTTTTGCATCTTTCTAATTCATTAGTTTACATATCTTTACTAGATTGTAAGCTATATGAGGGCAGGAATCTTGTTTAACCTTTTCTCCCCACAAAACTAACTTCATATTTTATATATAAAGGATTTTCAATAAATCCTTGAATTAAATGTAATAATATATACCTGTTAGTGATTTATAGAATATTAAAATTAACCTTATTCTTCCTGCTTTGGTAGGAATGTCTAAACCAAATAAATCACATGTCCTATGCCAAAGAAATTTTTTTCTTTTACTCCCCTGACATATTCTATGCATAATTTGTCACCCCAGGTAAACTATATGCCTTTTAAGGGGCAGACTTTCTCTTCTACAGGGTCTAGTAAGGTGCCTTGTACATATTAGAAACTAAAAAATTGACCTCTGATGCCAGAAGCCTAGAGGCTTTTAATATTAAAAGACCAGCCAAGTTACCTGTGGTTTTCTAACTGAATCTGTATACTGAATGTAACTGACTCTATAGTTATGTCAAGATGTGGCCAGTAGGTTGTTATTTAATATATGTTGGCCCACCCTGGGATCTGAGTTCTGAAAAGGACTTTCTCTTTTGGTTTCTGATCAGTGGAAGGAGGTAAATGAAGAAGTACCTTTCGAATAAAAGTATTGAAACTTTAAATGAAGACAACTCATTGAGATTAAATAAGATCAGAGATACTTAATATCATTGGCTTTTAAAACATTGTAATTTTGTGACTTCCCCTTCTGTTATTTTAAATCACTGTTTGTTGTTAGATCCTTCTAAAATCTAAAGTTGGGCTGTGTATTTCGTATGCAAGAGGGAAATGGGAGAAATAGAAACCTGTGTCCCCCTAACAGATAATCTGAGAGGTAAGAAACCCCAGGGGAAGAAAGAGTAGTGGCATTAGAAGGGAGCTGGGAAGCAGACTGGCTGTGAGGGTTGAATGTTGGCAGGAGGGCCCATGTAGAATCACAGATGTATTTTAATTAATGAAATTGACCGAAATATTTCCTTTCCTCCCCTCCTCTATCCTCTGTTTTTTTGTCTTCTTTCCTTGACAGAGCTGGAGATCCTTCTATAATGATTGTAGCTCATAAGCAAAACCATTCCCTAAAACTCCAAGAGTTGAAGCTAAAGAATCATTACATTCCTGACCAAATTTTCCTTCAGGTTAGAAATAGGACAAATCTTAAGATGTGAGAACACGTGTTAATTCTTTTAATCTTTTTGAGTTGGAAAGGACCTCAGAAACCATCTAATAAAACTCATGCCTGAAAATAGTCTTCTGCAACATTTCCAAGAAATATTTGTCTTAGACAGAGGTTCCCAAACTTATTTGGCCTACCACCCCCCCATTCAAAAAAAAAATTTACTCAGTAACCCACTGGAAATTACTTTATTTAAACCTTCAGTGTTTGGGGGTTTTTGTTTTTTAACATTTGCATTATTTAAAAAAATAAAATATGTTTTGAAAAAAAAAAGGTATCCTAAGTATAATAATTTATTGTAAATGTGGGGGGGGTTCTCCCATTGAAATTTTGATGAGGCAATATTGCATCATGTAACTGTGTAATATCATAGTATAAACAAGTCATTACATGCACATATTCCTGCCTTGCTTGCTTGACTTCCTGACAATGCATGACAGGCTTACCTGCCAACCCTTGCTTGTTAAGACTGTCTACAAACGACCACTGATCAGTTATAGCTTGCATTTTGTGTATTTATTTGGAAAATAATATCACTACAACTTTAACTCTGTTACACAACAGACGAAACATGTATGAACAATTTTTCAAAATTTTCTTATCTTTTCTTCTTATGCTTCCACTGCCACTTTATTTTTATTCAGTGCTCCCCCATTGCACCCGAGGCTATTACCACCAGCACCCACATCATTCCAGCACCTCCCACCGTGTGGTATTGTCTGCTTTGGGAACCTGTGGTTCAACCATTAAAATAATAACAATTAGCACAAATATAGTATTTAAAGGTTGGCAAAGTGCTTTACAAATATTCACACAATGACTCTGGATCTATTATTAATCTTATTTTACAGTTGAGGAAACTGAGACAGGCAGAGATTAAGGGTCACAGGCCCAGGGTCATACAGTTTGTAATTGTCTGAGAAGGATTTGAATTCAGATTTTCCTGACTTTTAAGTCCCCACTGTACCACCTTACTGCCTCATTAATTCCTGTTCTATTTTTGATGGCTTTCTGGTTGTTGGGAAATTTTTCTTCATATCAAGTCTAAATCTAACTATTTTGGGGGCAGTTAGGTAACTTAGTGGATAGAGCACTGTTTTAGGAGTCAGGAGGACTTGAATTCGAATTTGGCCTCCAACGCTTAATAGCTGCCTCTAAAACAAGCAAAAAAAAAATCTGTTTTCAACTTCCGCCCTTTGTTACTTGTTCAACTTTGTTCTGATTCAAGCAGAAAAGTCTAATCTCTTCCTTATAAACAATAACATTTATCATTATTAATATTGTTACATGTAATATAAAATATAATATTTTAAGAAATACTCAAAGAGAACTCTCAACCTGCTTAGACTTTTTGGATCAAAGCCAACATTGTTTTTTCATATCTGTAGAATGAGTTTAAACCTGTATAACATTGTTCCTTATTTCTTGTTACCTTGTCCCTAATTTTTGTTCCCTGTCACCAAGAAAAGGAAAGAGAAAACACATTTTGTTTCCTGTGTGTATTGTCTATTTAAAAAGCAGTATCCACATCTACAAAAGAAAAAAAAAGCAGCTAGTAATTGGCTCTCATAGTGGTGTTTTTAAAAAAATCAACTTACCTTAACCTCTCCTCCCTGGACCCACAGAGAATTCAAGACTTATATTTGCTGAGAATATCTGTGAAGGGAAAGTGCTAACTTAGAATATGATAATCAAATATATATAAATATTAATATTATTTGGAATTATTTGTTACAAAAGAAGAGTGTGGATATGGGAGGATCTGCTTAACCAGATACTATTAACCCCATCTAATTATCTTTTGAGAAGCCTGAATTGTCTCGAGAAACATCAGTTTATAGTATTGAACTAGAGATCAAAAAACGGATTAATGTTATAGTGACTATTTTGAGGGAATCACAGTCTGTCTATCCCAGTTTTCCCACAATGAAAAGAAACTATAATGTTCTCACTTCTTTATACTGTCTCTGAATCAGTCAATTAAAATTTATTAAGCTTCTGTATTGTGGTCACTGTGCTAAGTAAGCTCTGGTCTCCTTGCTATCTAAATATGTATTTAAAGATAAATGAGTAGATAACATTGAACTGCTCAGATGAAAAATATTAAATATATTCTAGGTGGTTAATATTGATTTAGGATTTGCTCCAAAGTAGTTATTTTATTCATCATTTTAATTCATTGTATGAAACATCAAAATGTAGAAAAATAGGATCCTTACTATAGGCATCTATTGGTAAAATATTAAGGCAGCATGATACATCAAAAATTGCTGGATTAGGAGTCGGAAAGATATTCCCAATCTATGTGACATATAGACATATCTATATTATATGTCGATATCTATGTGTATAATAACTATATTTAGGTTCCTCATCTGTAAAAATAATCTAGGACCAACCTCCCTGGGTTGCTGTGAAGCTCAAGTGAAATATTGTCTGTAAAAAGCAGTGCAAACTTTAGCAGTATATGAATGTAAGTTATTTCTACGTGGCACAGTAGGTAGAGTACTAGACAGGTAATCAGGAAGACCTGAATTCAAATCTAGCCTCAGACATTTACTAGCCATGTGATCCTGGACAAGTCACTTACTTTGTTTCCATATCTGTGAAATGGAGATAATAGTAATAATCACCTATCTGTAGTAGGTGCTATTCAGAATGAAATGAGATATTTGTTAAATGTTTTGCAAACCTTAAAGTATTATATGAATGCTAGGTATTCTACTCAACTTTCTTGTGCCTCAGTTTTCTTGTCTGTAAAAGGAGAGGGTTGGACTAGATGACCACTGAGGTAAGTTTTTTATCCATACAGGCATATCTCAGAGGTATCGTGGGTTCAGTTTCAGACCACTACAATTACAGAGAATATCCCAATAAAGAAAGTCACAATTTTCTTGATTTCCCAGTGCAAATAAAATTTTAACACTGTATTTTAGTCTGTTAAGTGTGCAGTATTATTATGTCTATATATATTTTAATTGTAAAAATGCTTCTTTGCTAAAAAAAAAAAAATTGTAACCATCATCTTAGCTTCATTGAGTCATAATCTTTTTACTGGTAGATAATCTTGTCCCATTGTTGATGGCTGCTAACTGATCAGGATTATGACTGGCAATTTCTTAAAATAAGATAATAATAAAGTTTGACCCATTGATTGACTCTTCCAAATCATGAAAGATTTCCCTGGAGCATACAATGCTATTTGATAGCATTTTACTTGCAGTAGAACTTCTTTCAGATTTGGAGTCAGTCCTCTCAAACCCTATCACTGCTTTATCAACTAAGTTTATGTAATATTCTTCAATATTGTTGTGTCTCAGAATAGAGAGGCACAAGAAAAGAGGGCGACGGGGGAATGTCAGATTGATGAGCAGTCAGAACACATAACATTTATCAATTAAATTTGTTGTCTTCTATGGGTGTAGTTCATGGAAACAGAATAGTAACATTAATGATCACAGATCACCACGACAAATAAAAATAATATTGAAAGTGTTTGAATATTGTGGAAATTATAACAGTGTAGCACAGATACAATATGAACACATAGATTGAAAAAATGGTGCCAATTGACTTGTTTGATGTAGGGTTGACACAAACCTTCACTTTGTAAAAGAACAAATAATCTGTCAGTATCTATAAAGTGCAATAAAATGAGGTATGCCTGTAGATTATTACTGTTGGCTACACCCTATATTAAATAGTGGGGAGGTAGACAAAAACATAAAAACTCCCTGCCCTTAAAGAGTTTAAATATTAAGTGTTCTTTTCAAATTATAAATTAGCCTTTCAACAAGCATTAAGTGTCTGCTGTGTACCAGGAACTGTGGTAGGTACTGAGGATACAAAGGTCAAAAGTGAAACACAAAGAGCTTGTGTATTCTTTCTGTCCCTGGTTTCTTCATCTTACCTTCATAGCATTATGTGAAGAATTTGCAAACTTACATTGTAAAGCTATATATGAAGATTTAAAAATTTTTATATTAAGTTGTCAGCAAATCAGTGTCAGACTTATTTCTCAAATATGTGAAGTAGCAATAATATTTGTAAATATGTCTGTATTGGATGCTTAGTTACCTGCCAAGGGAAGGGAAGAGGTTAGACTGTACAATTTCATGAAGTCCTTTCTACTTCTGTGATCTAGAAGAATGAATGTTAAGTGAACAAAAATTGTACTATTTCTTCTCTAGCCAGCCCCAACTGTTTTTCTGCTCTTGCATTGTTTTATTTTTTACAAAAGCCTTATGTTTTTAATATGATATTATTTGCTTATTCAAACCTTTTGTTGTATACTTCATTTTTCAATTTCTTCTTTTCCTTAAACAAAAAAAAACCTGCCAGGTTTTGGAGTTTTTTTCCTCCTAATAGTGATTGCCTTTTGTATTCAGGGATGATTTCACTGGTTTTTTGCTGGTTCATAGGGACCATTTGAATGAAAGAGTTGTAAAATTGTTTAGTCTTTTTTTCAAGTTTCATAGTGATATAATGGAAAGAACAATTGTTCTGAAGTCTGAGGACCTAGGCTAATATCCCACCTCTGATGTTTGTGTGACCTTGGACAAATCCCTTAATCCTTAAGCCACAATTTCTTCATCTGTAAAATGAAGGGAATCTTTTCTAGCTCTAGCTTTATGATACTCGGACTAGCTCATTTGATTAGCTACCTTCTTTTTCATCTCTTTCAGAAAAGTTACTTTTGAGAAACAGTGGTTTTTTTTGGATAATGTCATCGGACATAGTTATGGAACTACATTTGAAGTATCCAGTGGTGGGAACCTTCAACCCAAGAAGATGATGGAAGAGATCACTTCAGGTATGTCTTGTTTTTCAGTTTGGGGAAATAGTTACTTAAACTTACAAAAGTCAAAAAGACCTTATAGATCAGAAGTTTTTGAAGACTCTTCTGCCTACATTTATCTTTACTTTGCTTCTAAAATTCTGTATTAATTTGGGATTGTAGTTTAAGAACTTCAGCATAATGTAGTACCAATACTGCTGAATTGGGTGGCAGGTTCTAGTCCTAGCCTTTCTACTAGCTAGCCGTGTAACCTTGTGTAAATAACTTCACACACACACACACACATACACACACACACATCCTCCAGTTGCATCTATAAGATGAGACAGTTTGATCTGATGAACTCATGGAATTGATGGGGGACTGGACCTTGAGCCAAGAATACCTAAACTGTCTTTAAGGTCCAATTCATCTTTTATGTTACTGTTCTAATGTGGGTTAAGACATAAGTAACTTTTATCAATATGTTTTAAAAACTAGTTTTTTATGTATTATAATTTAATCTCATAAGCATTAAATTTTAGAGGCCTTGTGATGTAGAGCACAGAGATGGCCTCACAGGAAGTCCTGAGTTCAAGTCTCATCTTCAACACATGCAGGTTATGTGATCCTAGGCAAATCACTTAACCTCTCAATGGTCCAGGCAACTCTCAGAGACTACAAGGTATAGAGAAGGTGCTTATCTGCATAGGTGAGGAAATTCTTCACCTGTCCTGATGAAATCATAGGTCAAGTTTTCTAAAAGCAACCTTAAATGTGAAAAATTTGTCCTATGAATTAAAGTTTATAATGTTACTTTAGGACGAGAATATAATGAATCAATCTTTTTCCTTTAGAAACTAAAGAAGCTGGTATTGATAATCGAAATATAGTTGATGATGGAAAGTCTCAGAAACTTACTCAAGATGACATAAAAGCTTTGAAGGACAAGGGCATTAAAGGAGAGGTAATATTGAGAGTTTGCCCAGATATACTTAGGGATTTGCTTGGTTTTTAGTGAATTAAGGCACACAACTTCAGGTGGAAGCATAAACATTGTTATTGTTATTACCTCTTCTCTTAATAAACATGTTCAGAAATGCCTTCAGTTAAAAGTAACGAAGAAAGCTGTTTTTTCCTGTGGGAAACTAAAATGTTTGTTTCATTATTATTGACCCCCACACTCCTTCGCATGGATCTATCCTTGGCCCTCTTTCGCTCCTCTTTCTTTTTTTCTCTTAGTAATGTAATCTTCCATAAATTGAGTGATCATCTTTACATAGATGACGCTCAAATCTACATACCTCTCTCCTGAAGTCCAGTTACTTCTTGTCAGTTGCCTGCTGGACATTTCCACTTGTCTATCCCATTGGCATCTCAGATTCAGCATGATTGAGAAGGTGCTCATTCTCTTCCATTCCAAGCCCACCCCTCTTCCAAACTTTCCCTTTTTTATTCAGGGCATCTCTGTCCTTCCAGTCACCCAAGTTCATAACCTCATCATCATCCTTGACTTTTTCTTCTCCTTCACTCCTCTTATGTACTCAACTGCCAAGTCTTACCCTTTTCTACTTCTGTGATATCACTTGTATCCATTCACCTGGACTATTTTAGTAGCTTCTAAATTGTTCTTCTTGCTTCTACTTTATTCTTTCTAAGGCATAAGTCTGATCATTTTACTCCTTCACTCAAAAGCTTTTGGTAGTTTCCTATTTCCTTTAGAATAAAATACAAAATTCTCTGCCTGTTGAACACCATCCTTAATCTATTTCCAACATACTTTTCTGGCCACATTTCCTGTTATTCCTCATGTACACTTATGTTTCTGCCAAACTGTTTCCTAAACTCAGTTTTCCAGCTTGCCCATCTGTACATTTACATAGACCATCCATCTTTCTTGGATTGCACTCCCCTTTCATCTCTACTTCTTAAAAGATCAGTTCAGATGTTGTCTCCTTCATGAAGCCTTCCCTGGTATCCTTATTTCCCTTGCCATTTATTAATGTTTTCTCTCTCCTTAAATCATCTCCTATTTATTTATGTTTGTGTACCTGTTGTAATTTCCCCAGCTTCATGAGGCTTTTGTATGGTGTAGTTTTGTCTTTGTATTTCTGGCATCCAGCAAAGCGTTTTTAGTATATTGTCGGTCCTTAATAAATGTTTGTTGAGTCAAATTGAATTAATGCTTTGTTTTTTATGAGGTGAGAGGATCCAGAATTAGACCTTTGTAAATGTACTAAAACCCTTTTTCCTTTGTCTAATAATTTTAACTGTTTGGTATGTGATATGGAATAACTCTTACTTTTCTTATAGGAAATTGTTCAGCAGTTAATTGAAAATAGTACAACATTCCGAGATAAGACAGAATTTGCCCAAGATAAATATATAAAGAAGAAGAAGAAAAAGTAAGAATTGTATTAGAAAGTTGCAAGTAGAAATAATATAAGATCAAAACATTTATTCTCTACAAAAGGAGTTTTTTTGTGTGTTTTATCTTTAGATATGAAGCAATTATTACTGTTGTGAAGCCATCTACCCGTATTCTTTCAATTATGTATTATGCAAGAGAACCTGGAAAAATTAAGTAAGCCATATTTCCTTTAAAAGTAGAAGACCTGGGGAATGGAAAATAGTAGTTTATTGTAATAAAGTCATGATTTTGAGTGAACTTGGGAACTTACTCATGTTGTACAAAGCATCTTACCACTTCATGAGTTCTAAGTTCTTTTATCATCTGAAAAGTAATTAGTGGCCCATTAGCTAGATGCTGTATGATAAAATAATGCAAAACAAAGTATTTTTTGAAATGTGAGTAACATTGATGGAATCCTTCTTTTCTCTTTAGCTACATGCGGTATGATACACTAGCCCAGATGTTGACTTTGGGAAATATCCATGCTGGCAATAAAATGATTGTAATGGAAACTTGTGCAGGCTTGGTGCTGGGTGCTGTAATGGAGCGAATGGGGGGTAAGAAAGTTCCAGGTTTCAAGCAGTTTTTGAATTTAAGACTGAACATGTTGGATTTTTTTGGCAGAAGGTCTGAGCATCATATATTGCCTTAATTTCAAAGTTTTATTAGTAATGTTTGTGGATTCCTACTTGGAATCAGAAAATGAGTTACTATGTCCTCTTCCTCCCTGAGGCAGGGTGACTTAAAATGATACCAAATTCAGTTTTAGCCTATTTGAAGTTCTCTGTGAAAACAGACTCCTAAAAACTCCTTGGGAGAAACTGTGGGGTTATCTCCCTTTCTGTGCCGAGGCCAGGTAAGCTTATCATGTTTTCAAGTGGAGATCATTTAATAAAATTTCTTTATTTCAAATGAATGGTGGGGGAAACTTGGCAAATACTTTTTCCTTGGTTTTTATAATATTGGAACTCTCAGTGGATTACTGCATCTTCGTATGTTAAAGATGTGTTTTCTTTACTTTCAGGTTTTGGATCAATCATTCAGATGTACCCTGGAGGTGGTCCTGTTCGAGCAGCAACAACTTGTTTTGGATTTCCAAAATCTTTCTTTAATAGTCTTTATGAATTCCCCCTTGGCAAAGTGAACAGTCTTCTAAATGGAACATTTTCTTCCAAAGCTTTGCCTTCGGAGTCCAAAGACAGTATTTCAGTAGAAGAAAACAATGGCACTCTTCTTGATGACCTACAGACTTCTCCAAAGGAGATGGAAGAAAATATCATTGAAGTTATAGAAAACAATCACCCTCAGCAAGAAACGATGGAAGTGATTTCTCAAGAGGCAGAATACAAGGAACACAAAGAAAGAGGAAATAAAAAGGACGATGTAAGGGTCTGCCACCTTTTCATGATATTTCTCCCCAATTCTCCTTTTCCTTCATTGAAACCGTAAAATGTCACAGTTATTGAAGAAAACATTTTTTTGATCTTTAAGAGAATTCTGTGATGTGATGGGGGAAAAACACACAGAGATTGGATTTGGAATCAAGAGATCTAGATGTAAATCTTCCCTTCTGCTTTCTATCTGTGGGACCTTGGGCAGCTCATTTCATTTCACTGGCCCTCAGTTTCCTTATCCATAGAGAATTAGTTTGATCCAGTAGAAAAAGCAATGGGCTTGAAGTCAAGAGAGACCTGGGTTCACATCTGACAATTAGTAGCCATGTGGCAGTGGGCAAGTCACCGTTTTAATTCTGTTTCCTCATCTATAAAATGAAGATAATAGCCTACATCACATGGTTGTTGTGAGGATCAAATGAGATGATGTAGGCAAAGCACTTTTCAAATTATAAAGAGCTACACACATGTCAGAGTTTCTTATTAAAATGAAGGGGTCTGAACTGGTGCTTTCCAGCTCTAGATGCTTGTGTGCTCCACGACCTCTGAGCAGCTCAGCACAGTGCCTGGCACGTGGCTGGAGCTTCATGAGTGTTAGTTGACGTAGCCATACAGATTATTAGGATGTCTCTTATGCAGTACCTTAGTATTTTATGACTGCTTCATAAATTACATGTTGCTACTATTGTGGTCTGCCTGAATTGGTAGGGAAAGTTAAAATGATGCTGGAACAGATTGGAGATCCAGTAAAATGTCTGAGTCAGGACAGTTGATTGATTTTTTTTTTAATTTTTTATTTTTCAAGATTCAAGAATTCCAAAGAAAACAAGAACAACAGAAGAAAAGACAGATAGAAGCTGCTATACTATTGAATGAAAGAAATGCAGATGGGTGAGTGTGGGTAATATCATTCATTGAGTACACATCGCTTATTTACATTAGTCACTAAGCTGTTCGAGTTCTAGAGAAACATGGCTGCTCATATATTTTTGTTTCTTAAAAATGTCATTCTAGTCTTCCTGCCACCTGCTCATCACCATTATTGTTAGTTTATCGCTTTGAACTAGTTGCTTTGGTCACAAGAAACTTTAAACTGCTCTCAATTAATACTTGGCAGTCTGGTTCTACTTTGTCAGCTTTTCCTTTCCCGTGACTGCTCAACTTGGGTCCTAGTGGTTGAGTAGGAAGAGTGATGGTGTGGAAAGAACACCTTAGTTTAAATCTTAGCTCTGCCACTTACTGTATGTGAGACCTTGGGCAAGTCACTGGAGGTCTTTAGGCCTCAGCGATTCTCATCAGTAAAATGAAGAGTGTGATTTAGGTACCCTCTGATGTCCCTTTCAGCCCAGAGTCCATGATCCAATGATTCTGTGATCCAGTGGGAGTAAAGATTGGTGTCCTTATGTACCTGAAGGAAATTAGACTCAACTTAAAAGAAATCAATCTAGGTGCAAGTATATATTTTAAAAAGAATTATACGGCTCTTGCCTTATTATTATAGATAGAACCTGGGCTAGGGACTGGACTTGTGATTTCAGTAGCATAGGGAACTGCTGGAGTGGAACTTTCACTGCCAAAAGAGATGATACCTTTCTCTGCAAGTTATAGGATTTGAGAGTAAGTCACTTGTCCAGGGACACACAGCTCTTCTCAGGTAGAGTCAGCATTTGAACTCAGGTGTTCCTGGTTGTAAGGCCAGCACTACCCACTACAGCATACTGCCTCTCACCATATTAACACAGTAGATAAATCAAACTTATTCTCAAAATTCAATACTCTAACCTTGGGTATTGTAGAAAAGCCTGGTAAAAAATTCATAGACACTTAATTATTTGGGGGAAGAGATATGTTTGGCCATCTGTAAGACCATTTTAAATGGTGATGAATTAGTTTCCAGATGATTTTGAGGTAACCTTTAAAGCTGGTCTTCATCTTTAGTGCTTAGAGTTGCCAGATACTAATAGTGGTTACTAAGCCTTAATACTGAGAAGGTAGCAGCCCATGAGGGCAACTCGGTATCATAGTCTAGAGCACTGGACTTGGAATCAGGAAGACTTATCTTCCTGAGTTCAAGTCTAGCCTTGACCACTTATTAGCTATGTGAACCTGGGCAGGGCAGTTAACCCTGTATGCCCCAGTTTCCTTATCTGTAAAATGATCTGGAGAAGGAAATGGCAAACCACTCAGTATCTTTGCCCCAAATGGGGTCAGAGTGAGTTGGACACGACTAAAGCACTTGTACAACAACAAAAAGCAGCCCTGGAGTACTCTACTGGTTTGAGTTTCCAGAAGGCTACTTAAATTATCTCTTTTGTGTGTCTGTATAATTGTATCTAATAACTTTAAAGTCTTTTAAGAATAACATATTCTGCTTGAAGACAAAAATGATTTGCCTGATTTTCTTGTCTTTTTTCAGTTTAATTATAGCTAGTCGCTACCACCCAACACCACTGGCTCTTTCTTTGCTGGAATTTGTTGCTCCTTCAAGGCCTTTTGTTATCTACTGTCATTATAAAGAGGTAATGCTGTACTGGGTCGACATGGATTTTTCTGTGTGGCTGAGTAAATAATGGATTGCTGAAAATTTGGGATAATGAAAAGGTCTACTAAATTCTGTTCTTGAATTTCTTTTCAGAAAATATTATTTTAAACTTTATCTTTTCTTTATCCTTCAGCCACTGGTAGAGTGCTATACAAAATTAAGAGAAAGAGGAGGAGTTATTAATCTCAGGCTGTCAGAAACGTGGCTCAGAAATTATCAGGTATGTATTTAAATAAATTGCACTGTGAAATAAGAAAATACTTATTGTCCTAAATACATAAATCTTTTCACTTTATCTCTATAACCTCCCTTATGTCTGACTTCTTTACTCATACGGCTACCACCCTAATTCAGGCTGTCATCACCTCTCCTAGACTGTTATATTAGCCTCCTCCTCATTCTCCCTGCTTCAAGACTCTCTCCACTCTAGTCCAGCCTACATCTTACTGCCAAAGGGATTTTTTAAAATGCAGGTCAAATTATGTCACTTCCCTACATAATATATTACAGTAGATTCCTCTTCCCTTTAGGATCAAATCTAAGCTCTTTTTTTCCCTTTATTCTGGAGGGGTGAATGCAGGGCAATTGGGGTTAAATGACTTGCCCGAGGTCACATGGCTAGTGTTAAGTGTCTGAGGCTGGATTTGAACTCGGGTCCTCCTGATTCCAGGGCTGGTGCTGTATTCACTATACCACCTAGCTGCCCCAAATATAAGCTCTTTTGCTTGACCTTTAAAGCCCTTTATAAGCCCTTACCAGCCTTATGACAGAAGGCTTCCCTTTCTACATTCTGCAGTCCAGCTAGCTAAACTACCTTCTTGCTGTTCCTTACACATTATACTCCATTTCCCACCTACCTGTTTTTGTCCTGGCTGTCCCTGTTCTTGAGACATACTCCTTCCTCACCTTCACCTCTAAGAATCCCTTGCTTCTTTCAAAATTCTGTTCAAGTGTCACCTTCTACATGAAGACTGTCCCTGTCATACTATCTGTTAGTGCTCTCTTGCCTCAAATTTACCCTATATTTACATGTACATCATTTTTGTATAAAATTTGCTTTTATACGTGCTTCTCTGCTTGAAATGTACAGTCCTTGAAAGCAGGAACTGTTTCATTTTTGTCTTTGTACCTCCAAAACCTATTAGTTTCAGACACACATCAGGTATGTAATAAATGCTTGTTGATTGACCAAGTTTGTTGAATGTGCAGTAATTCAGATTTCTTAATTAAATTCTGCATAGTTTAGGAAATTGGCAGTTATTAATTAAAGGACATTTAAAAATATGTTTTTATGAAACTTTCTGGGAACTTTGCATCTGTAAACCCAAACTTGCTTGAACTTTATAAAAAATTACAGTTGACTGTTTTTGTTTGTATTAGTATATACAGCCTGCTCAGGGATTAGCCAGAATTGAGACTTCTGTCTCTTGTTTTTATTACAGGAAACTGTACATAGTAGACCCTTAATTCTGTCTCATAGCATCTCTCACATCAATCCTTTTCCCTTCAGTTATGTGACCAGCATCCAACTTCAGACTCTCATCACATTATAGGATCACCCAGGCTATTACAGGAGCCCCCTCATTTATTTCCCTGCTTCTGGTCGTGTCTCCCTCCCTTTGTTCTTCACAATCCATCTTCTACACAGCTGCCAAAATAATCCTTTGAAAATACAGGTCAGCCTGTGGCACTTGCCTCCCAAACACTCCTTGGAACTCTTTATTGCCATTAAGTCAAAATACAACTTGTCAGCTTGGTGTTCAAACCACTTCTCAGTCTGGTTCCAGATTCCTGTCCAGACTTACTTCACATTGCTCCCTGCTTGCATTCTGGTCCAGTCAAATTGGTATGTGGGCTGTTCTCTGAATTCACCCTCCACCTCCCATCTCTGTCCTTTCCAGGCTGCACTCGTTCTCTTGCCTTCTCTCCTTGGACTCGTTGGATTGAAAGGCTTCCTTAAATCACCTCAGGGACTACCTCCTATGAAAAATCTTTCCCTCTCTCCCTAGTTGGTACAGTGCTGTGCACAATGGGCAAAGTAAAATAATTAAGTTTATTGATTTACACAGTAAATCTTACATCTTTTATTTAAAAAAAAACATGCAGCCTGTCCTTTTGTTTTAGTCACTTGTTTTACATGTTTTTTTTTAATTTAGAACTATTTTTTTTATTTTAATTTATTTTCTTGGTTACATCATTCATTTCCACAAGGTTTTGAGTTACAAATTTTCTCCCCTTTTTGTCCCTTCCCCCCAGCCCAGAACATTGATCCCACTGTAAGACCCCTCCCACAATCTGTTCC
>CM053595.1:183150371-183178903 GCA_028646575.1 Pseudocheirus occidentalis | reverse complement strand
TGAGATTTTTTAACTCGTAATCTTTAATTCTTCATTATGAAACCACTTTAAATCATTTTGCATACTTTGTACTTTTGACAAACAGCCCATTTTTCAGTGTCCAGTCTTGATTGTAGTTCATAGGTTCTCAGTGGAGTTTAAATCAGACAAGTTCCTATGCCATGGAAACATGTTTCTCTCTACCTCTTTGATAAGTTTCTTAACTTTTTGGTATATGGAGTAATATAAAAAGATTGAGCAGTATTCTACCTACAATTAGGAATTTCTATAATTCTGGAATAATATTACTTCTTATTATATCAATATGCTGTTAGAGTTCATCATTTTCTCAAAAAAGATGAATTTCTAAGCTTACTTAGAATAAAAAAAACCCCAGCCCTCTTCAGCCCGGACGTCTAATGATTCAAGTTAGATTGTATAGGTTTTCTTAACCACTTTTCAGAGTCCTTCAGAATAGCTTCAGATAAAAAAGTAGCAACAGTACAGAGGAGCTTTTCTCAGTCTTTAATATACTAGTCTTTTTATTGTTTTGTCCGTAACAATAATTTTTTCTTCATAACAAAGGTTTGCACAGAGAGAGAGTGAGAGTGTCTTACCACTGTTTTTCCAATCTTGAGAAGCCTTTGCAACACTTTTAGAGGGGTCTGGGCCTTGTGGAAGTCTTTCCTTGTTTTCTGAGAATTCCTCAGGCTGTTGCGTAGCAGTAGTTTGTCAATTCTTGATGTTTTTCATTTTGGGCTTTGTTTTCCTTTTCTCTTTAGTGTGACTGATTTTATTGCAAGTTTAAATAATCTTTGACATTTTTTACTCAACACTGTGACATCTCTTACAGTCATTGATGTATGCTCTTTTAAGAGCAACAACTTTTGTGCATTTCCTTGTAATATTCTAAGTTCTTACCATAATATATTTAAAAACACAACAAAAAAGCATGTGATATGGACTCATCTAATAGAGAACTAACTAAAGTTGGGAAAACTAGCTCAGTCTGGTTTCATCTGGTCAGGATGGGATGTTTTTAGCCTGATATCTATAAAAGCACGAAAAGCTTGACCATTGCTGTCACAAAATGAAACCATATTAAAATTTTCTCACGCTCAGGTAATTCACATATCACCTATAGTGCTGTATACTTTCACAGATTTTCTTGTACTTATTTGGGCAGATGCTCTTTCCGCAGTAAAATGTAAACTTCCTGTGGAGAAAGTACCGTTTCTTTTTGTCTTCATATCCCTAGCACCTTGCACAGTTCATAATAGGTACTTAGAGTGTGAAAACCTTGTTGAGTTGAACTCAAACAATGTTAATAATAATTCGTTTACATAGCACTTTAAAGTTTACAGAACACTTTAGTTTTGAGTTTGCTTTTTAGTAAAACATATTTGGAGGGCAGCTGTTTGGCACAGTAGATAGAGTGCTGGGTCTAGGGTCAGGAAGACTCTTCTTTATGAGTTCAAATTTGACTTTAGACACTTACTATCAGTGTGACCATGGTCAAGTCACTTAACTCTATTTGCCTCAGTTCCTCATTTATAAAATGAACTGGAGAAGGAAATGGCAAAGCACTCCATTATCTTTGCCAAGAAAACCCCAAACGGGGTCACAAAGAGCCCCAGACACAACTGAAACCACTGAACAAGAAAGTACATTTGGAGACTTTTAAAGTGTCTACTTCTCTTTAGAGTCATCACATTTTAGAGCCAGAGGGAACCTTCAGGTTCTTAACGCGTGCACGCGTGTGTATGTGTGTGTGTGTGTGTGTGTGTGTTTTTGGTCATCTGATAAAGCCTACGGACTCCTTTTCAGAATAATGTTTTTAGAAAATATGTAGGATTACAGAGGAAAGCAATTAAATTGAAAGAGTTATCACTGTTAAAGAAAAACAAAACCAAATTCACATTCCCTTTGAAAATTATCCATATACCCTGTACTCTAGAATAAGAATCCCTGATCTAGTCAAATCCCCTTCATTACAAATGATCCTTGGTTTTTCTTTTTTGGATTTTAAAAGTTTTACGGATACTTTTTATATTAGTCACATGCCAGTACTACCACCATTCCCTTATATAAAATAGAGGAACAGTTAGGCCAAACTGTTGGACATAGTGACTGTTTGCTAGTATATTCAGCAGTATTACTTACTTGAAGGACATCAGCTCTGTCCTGAAAAGAATGAAGTACTTTTCATCTTGGGTTTGCTGGAACCAAGATTGCTCAAACCTCACTTAGATGATTTAAAGGTTGTGGAGCTGAAATAGGCCTCAAAAGTCCAGGAGCAGGCTGAGATTCAATCGAGCTCAGATTCAGTCTGTGTCAGATTGTTCTGGCCCACTTGTTATCACAAGTGTCACAAATACTTAGGCTCCTTAAGAGTCTACTCAGTATGGAGAATCTTTAAGAAACTGTGCTTTAAAAAAAGAAAGAAAGCAAGAAAGCAAACCCAGGAGCAGTTATAGAACATTGTAAAAAAGCATTTTCCCCTTTTATTGCAAAAAAAAAAAAAAAAGGATTCTTCATGTTTTAAACAATTCAGGACTGCAGTTTTATTAACAATTTTCAAAAGAAATATAAACTCACTTTTCTGTAATTCTGTCTTGTATCCCTTTCTGTCTGTATCTTTGGTATCCCTCATAGAGTAATCTGGATTCTAGAAGTCAGAAGGCTTTGATCATAATTTCATTGCTGATGCTAGCAAGCATTGTGATCTTAAATTAATTAATCCTTCCTGGGCATAGTTCCTATCTACTTGCCTTACAGGGCAATTTTGAGGAAAATGATTTGCAAATCTTAACTGCTATATAATTGTGAGTTTTTATTTCTTCATCTGTAGAAGAAACTAGAACTGATTGGATTAGGTCAGCAAGATTTTTAAATAACATTATTCCAGGGGGCATTATGAAAATTAATTTGACACAGTGCTTTAAACATTACATTTGAATCTTAAATTTGCCTTGTGTATTGTGTCAACTTAGAGAACCTAACATTTCTCTTTTGGTTAGGTTCTGCCAGATCGAAGTCATCCCAAACTGATGATGAGTGGAGGTGGAGGTTATCTTCTCACAGGCATCACTGTTGCCAATGATAAACAAAAATCAGAGTCCTGTGCGGTAGAGTTGCAGAAGACAGAAGAACCAACAGCTAAAAAGCGAAAAGTTCAGGAGTCTGACAGCCCTTGAAGATCTACCTTGATTTTACTTCCCAGGATTCTTTGAATCAGCAGATCACTTGCTTAACATGCCATTACCAATTGCTCCTTGGTACCATAAAGAGCATGTTTACACAGCCATTCTTGGAAACCTGGATGTGTTAATGTATTTTAAAGAAGCTTTTCCCAGTTAACTCCTGGCTATTGGGAAAGAAAAAACACCCTCCAAGCCACTTTATGGACAGAGGTGTTGGATCCACCATGGCATGAAGATGCTGGGAAAACCAAAGCCTTTTGGCATGAAATGAAATTTAAGTTTGACTCAACCAAGTTCACTTCTGTGTCTTAAAATTGTGTGTCAGTGTCTTAAAAATTCAGATAAAGTAAGAAGAATAATCCCAACACATTTTGTATATAGGACTCAACTTGGTTTTAACCAGTTGAAAACTCTTTAGTCATATGCACATAAATGTGCACATAAGAACTTATGGAAGAAAAGTTTAAGCAGTATGGGAGGTTTTGTATAATTTGCGTACCAAATATTTCTTATCTCTCTGCAGTGGTATTATGTACATTTTAAAATTGTATTGGTTTTTATTATTTTTAATATTTGACAACTTGAAGTTGTAAATTTTTGTTTTATTGCTGTCTATCATGGTATATGGAAGGGTCATAGTGGGGTATTTAGCTTTTGTTAATTTTCAAAAGGCTTTCATTCTCCATTTCCAATAAAACTACTTTTAACTTTTCTCTCAGTATTAAAATTGAGAGGGATTTTTTGGTATATTTTTTTATGATGGATTTCTTTCATATAGAGGGGCAAATGGGCCATCAGTACTTGAGGTATGACAATAAAATAATGAGACTTTTTCACATGATTTATAAAACTTGTCTCATCTGGTTTCTCACCTCAATCCAATACATTTTAAAGAGTCTTCTGTTTAATGACTATAAATTAATATAGACAATGATAAGTCATGATGCCAGTTTGCTGAGCCTTAACATAATTAGGTAGTTAGATTTTTTAAATTTTTAATAAAGTGGCCCTGGTTTCATTATTCATTTGCAACAGAAGAAAGGTTTTCAGATTATGCCCAAATTAGATGATTTGTCTTCAGAGGTTCTGAATATGTTTGTTGACATAGTATGGTTATTAATATTTAAATATTAATAATTTATTCTTAGTGTTATCTTACTGTGGAATTCTCATGGGAAAAAGAGTTAGGGGATATTCTTGATTGGTTTTAGGTTATTTAAACTGCTAGATCTGTACTTTGTATTCTGATAATGGCAAATGATAATTATCAACAAATACACATCTTGTTATTTTTTATCTTTGGTAGCCATGCATTTCATACTGAAACTTAGCTCAGTGATACAGTAAATCTATGTTTTTCTAATGCCACTATCTAAGTACATTGTGAAACATTGACTGGAATGAACAGAGAAGATATTTGCCTGGTTTGAGATTCCAATTCTACAAATATTGATTAATTGTCTGTGCAAGGTCCTGTGTGAGGTAGTAAAGGGTACAAAGACAACAAAATACAGTTCCTGACCTCAAAGAACTTAATTCTACTGGAATGTATTGTTATTGTTAACTTGCAGAAATGGTTTCTATATCTAGTGGGTGAGATTATTGTAACTTGTGTAGTACGCAATGAATGACTATCTTTTAAAAATTATTTATTTACTTATTTTGTAATCATTTATTATCTCTCCCGTTGCTCTCCCTATTTCCCTAATTGAAAAAGCACGAAAAATAAAACTTTCATAACAAATGTGTATAGTCCAACAAAATAATTCCATATGGATCATGGGCAAAAGTTTGTGCCTCACTTTTAAATTTTAAGTCTGTCACTCTTCTGTCAAGAGATGGGTGTCATGTTTCATTCTGGGTGCTCAGGACTAATGGTTTATCATCAAATTGGTCATAGTTCTGAAGTCAGAGTTGTTGAGGTTTTTTTTTTTTGCTCTCTATGATGTCCTTGATAAATTTTTCTAGTTCTGCTCGTTTCACTTTGCTTCTTTTCAGAAAGATCTTCCCAGTTTCCTTTGAAACTCTCCATTTCAGCATTGGTTATGGTATAATACTTTGCATTCATATACTGTTATTTATCTAGACGTTCCCTAATAGTCCCCTCTGGGTTTCTAGTTTGGGGCTACTACAAAAAGAGACGCTGTAAATATTTCTGTACATATAGATCCTTTTCCTCTTTTATCTCTTTGTGGTATGGGCCTTGTAATGGCATAGTTGGGTCCAAATGTGTGCAGTTTGCTAAGTTTTACAGCTTATTTCAAAATTGCTTTACAGAATGGCTGGACCAATTTACTTCTCTATGAACAATGCACTTTTTTATCTGTTTTTTCCAAAGCCCCTCCAACATTTGTTTTTTAAAATGTTGGGTTTTTGTTGTTGTTATTGTCTTTGTCAGTCTGGTGGGTATGAGATGGAAAATCAGAGTTACTTTAATGTGCATTTCTCTAATTATGCTGATTTGGAGCTTTTTTTTCATATGATTTTTGATAGCTTGGATTTCTTATTTGAAAACTGCGTGTTGATATCCTTTCATCTGTTGGGAATGGCTCTTCAAAATGATTACATTTTTAAAAATTGCAGCTGGTTTCAATTTAAGCCTTTGCTATTTATTCATTATCTAGAACTTACAGCCTGGAATTCATTTATTACCCAATGTTACCATTACTTCTGGGGAGGAAGGTATAGGTAGGTGGTAGTAATTTGAATGTTGAATATTCTACCAAAGCACCAGAAAACAAACTGGGAAGTATAAAATAGGAACTGAAATGACTCGTACCAGCAGCAGTTGAAAAATAATCACTATTTTTCTTGTGTGTATGATTTGTGCGAATGGTGGAGTTAACCATAGGAAAACTCCAGAAATGTAGAAATGTATACAGTCCAGGCCAGTCATTTTTGTTGTTGTTCAGTTGTCGCAGTCATGTCCGACTCTTTGTGACTCCATTTTGGAGTGTTCCTGGCAAAGATAGTGGAAAGGTTTGCTATTTCCTTCTCCAGGTCATTTTGCAGATGAGGAAACTGAGGCAAACAGGATTAAATGACTTGCCCCTGGGTCACACAGGCTAGCTATAGGCATATTTAAAAATGGAAATTTTTTTAACCCAAGAGCTGCCTGTAGGATGAGTGGATTAGGCGACCCCTGGACCTCTATCCCTAAGTTTACAAAACCTAATATTTTGTCATTTATGAAATGGAAAGATGTAAAAAAGCAGTTTGCACACTTGTTTGCTTTCTCTGTGATTTTGTTCAGTTGCAAGTATGTTTTTGGTGCTCTGTAAGTTAAGTTTAACATCTGTTCTTTATCTTGAAAGTATTGTCCTAATGCGTTTGGGTCACACATATTGAAATGAGCATCTATTGATAGTCTTTCACTTAATCTGGATCGGCTATAGTTGGAAAGCCAGTTCAATTTAATAGGTACTTGTTGTTCTGCAGTATTAAGTGCTTGACATTAGAGGAGAAACAAGGATCTGTCCTCAATAAAGCTTGTACCTTAGTAGGACTCACTTAGTAGAGGGGTACTTTCCATGTAAGAAAATCTGTCACGTAGGTTTTTCTACATCATAAAGCATTGTGAAAATCAGAACTGTAATTATGGTTCTAAGTCTCCCAATAGTTTGGAGGCAGCAAACTGTGGTACAGAGGCCAGAGCGCTGGACCTGGAGTCAAGAAGCCCCGAGTTCACATATGACCTCAGCTATGTGATGCTGGGCAAGTCACTTAACTTCTGTTTGCCTCAGTTTCCTCATTTGTAAAATGGGGAAAATAATAGCACCTACCTCCCAGGGTTTTGAGAAGTAAATAAGGTAATAATTAGAAAGTATTTAATGCAATATCTGGCATGTAGTAAGCACTAAATAAATGTTAGCTTACTCTTACTAATACTCAGAGATATTTGTCCTCTAAAAGGGTGCTTTATAATTTTCCTATTGTCTGAATATCTTATTATGTAGTTGTATAAAGAAGAGCACTGACTATGGTATTTGCAGATCGGGACTCAAGCCTAGACTTCATTAGTTCCAAGCAGTATGTATGCCTTTGAGGAGGTGACTTCCTCCTAAGCCTCAGTTTCATCATCTAAAACAATCATAGTAATATTTCCCATACCTAAATGACTTAGTAGATTTTTTACTTTGGGCCATTAAATTAATCTCTAAATAGCCTCTTTGCTCATCTCTACATTGTTTGATGGATACACAGTCTACCCCAGAGAGCTGTTGTAAGACTGAAGTGAGGACAACGTGAAGCAATTTACAAATCATAAAGCACCATCTCTTGGAATATAAGTCGACTCTGCATAGATGGATTGTGTGGGAAAATGTAGTATTAAGTGAACTTTTTTCATAGGATGTTAGTGATTTTTGTAAGGAGTCTATATTCTTTTGAACTGCATGTAGAAAGTATGACTTTCTGGCAAGTATTTTTTTATGAGGTAGGATTTTTTTAATTTTAAATTTTTTAAAATTTATTTACTTTTAGTTTATAACATTTAGTTCCACAAGTTTTTGAGTTCCAAATTTACCCCCTCCCCACCCCTTCCTGCCCCATCAACCCCCATGGAGGCATGCAATCCAGTACAGGTCCTATACATACCTTCACATTAAACATTAGTCAAGTTGTAAAGAATTATAACCAATGGAATGAACAATGAGGAAGAAGAAAAAAAAACCATGAAAAAGAGTGAGCAAGTAGTTTACTTCCATCTGTATTCAGACTCTAAACAATTAGTTTCTCTGGATGTGAATGGCCTTTTCCATCATGAGTCCTTCAGAGTTTCTTATAACCTTACTGTATTGCTGAGAAAAGCCTAGTCTATCAAAGTCAGTCATCACAGATACTATGTGTCTAATTGTGTACAAAGTTCTCCTGGTTCTGCTCTTCTCACTCAGCATCAGTTTAAATAAGTCTCTCCAGGTTATTATGAAGTCCATCTGCTCCTCGTTTCTTATAGCACAATAGTATTCCTTTACATTCATATGCCACAACTTGTTCAGCCATTCCCCAATTGATGGGTATCCCCTTGATTTCCATTTCTTTCCCACTACAGAAAGAGTTGCTGTAAATATTTTTGTACATACTGGTCCTCCTCCCATTTGTATGATCTCTTTGGGAAACGGCACTAGAAATGGTATTGCTGGGTCAAAGGGTATGTAGTTTTTTATTGGCTGGCAAGTCTTAATCAAATATCTGACTCTGCCGTTTCAATGTCAGTATTCCCTTAGCACGTGTAGTGGTCACCTTGCTAATCACTTTGGTGTTTTTACTTGGAGAATAGTGAGTTCTGAAACCGAGTAGAAAAATGTCATGTAACCTTCTCTCCTTAGAAATATCCCTAAGTACTATGGCTCAGCATTTGATACTTTCCAGGAAGACTTTAAAATGGAAATAGAGAGCTCTGGAAGATTTAATTTTGGCATAATCATTTTCAAAATAAGCTAACATATGCACAAGAAGAGGTTTTTTTTTTAATTCAAATGGTAGAAAATTTTAAAAAAAATTGCCATAAGTGGAATCTGTTGAAGAGGTGGTTGGTTTGTATTCATCATGTGTATCATTCTAGAGCAAGAGGATAAAAAGTTGGAGATAAATCCAGGGATCTGGGAATTCTAGGAGTACTCACTCCCACCATTTATCTTCTGAGGCTATTGGATCTCTCTCTCTCTCTCTCTCCCTCTCTCTGTCTCTTTCTCTCTGTCTCTCTCACAGACACACACACACACACACACACACACACACACACACACACACACACACTTAAACTGGGAAAAGAGCCCAAGGAGGACTTAACAATTCTGTTCCATCACTGACAAATGAACTAACATATAAGTATTAGCTTTTCAGTCAGTTCAGTTGTATCTAACTTCATGACCCCATTTGGGGTTTTCTTGGCAAAAATACAAGAATGGCTTGCCATTTCCTTCTCCAGCTCATTTTATAGATGAGAAAAGTGACGCAAACAGGGTTAAGTAACTTGTCCAGGATCATGGAGCTAATGTCTGAAGCCAACTTCAAACTCAGGAAGATGAGTCTTCCTCATTTCAGGCCCAGCACACTGTCCATTGTGCCATCTTGTTCCCTGAATATTAGGATGGTATAACACAGGACTGTGTTAATTACAGATCTACAGAGTAATTGGCATTAGAGGCAAGATGTTGAAGGAAGTTAGCATTCAAGATGGTAGAAAATAATTGCGCAGAAATGGATGGAATAAGAGTCATGATATGGTTGGTGACTTTAACAAGAAAACAACAATGACAGTTGAATGAACAGCCAAAATGACAACTTCCTTGGGTGGTTCAGCATGGACTACAGAGTGTCCTAAAATGCTAGTAAAGCTCAAAACTGCACTAAGTCTTTTGGGATACCCTATAATTGGGAGGTGCTATATTTTCAGAGAGAAAGGCTAAAAAAAAAAAAATCTTAAAATTCCTCCTGTCCTAGATGGAGGGCAACTAGTTTTGGAGTATTTGTCACCTAACTTGGACTTTTGCTTAGGAGTGTTTTGCAGGTTTTTAATCTTTGTACACAAAGTCCTGGCATTAGAGACAGAAGAATTTAGAGGTGTGCCTTCCTCTTCATGCCACAAGGGGTGGAATGCCTTGCTGTTCATTACTCACATAGCTAGCCTGCAGTAGACCAGGAGTCCTGGCTTTTAGATGCCCACTAAGTGTCTCCAGAAATTCTGGTGTGGTAACTACCTAAAATAAGTAGCTCTTGTTTGAATGTTAAGTGAAACAAACAGTTTTACTCCACTCCAATAATTAGTTGTGGGAGCAAGGCCAAGTTAACCTGAGCCTTGGTTTCCTTATCTGTAAAATGGGAGTGAGAAATTATAAAACTTCCACTACCTGCTTCATAACAGTAGTGGAGAAAGCTTATTGTGAAGCTTAAAGCATAATGTAAGTGTGGGGGGCGGCTAGGTGGCACAGTGAGTAGAGCACCGGCCCTGGAGTCAGGAGTACCTGAGTTCAAATCCGGCCTCAGACACTTAACACAAAAACTAGCCGTGTGACCTTGGGCAAGTCACTTAGCCCCAACTGCCCTCCAAAAAGCAAAAAAATAAAAAAAAAATAAAAAAATAATAATAATTAAAAAAAATAATAATGTAAGTGTGGGTTGTTTCTTGGATGAAAGGACCGGAATGAAGGGGAAAGGAAGAAGAAATACAGTCTAGAGGGAAAAGACAGCGATTGCTAAGAGTTACTTGGTGAAATTGAGAAATGTGAGAAGATGAAGGAAGGAGGAAAGAACAGAAAGGAGAAAGTACAAGGAAAAAACAATTTTAACCAAAGAAACATAGGGGGATGGAATAGAGAAGATCATCCTTCCAGGGCTATGCTTATTGCCAGGTGTCCGAGAGTCATTGCAGATTGAGCGTGAAAAAAAGTGGTATAGTTCAGCCCCTTAATCTTCACTTTAACCAGTAAATGTCTGTGGCAGGGGTGGGGAACCTGGAGCCTCAATGCTACATGTGGCCCCCGAGTTTCTCAAGTTCGACTCTTTGATGGAATCCAAACTTCACAGAACAAATCCCCTAAAGGAAAAGATTTGTTCAGTAAAACTTAGACTCAGTCAAAAGGCTGCACCCAAGGACCTAGAAGGCCACATGTGGCCTTGAGGCTGCAGGTTCCCCACCCCTAATCTATGGAATCCTGAAATTTGGTACATAAAATGGTAGGTGGTATCTTGAGGTATTTCTGACATGACAGTTAAGTACTACCTAATACCTACCAACCAAGATTATTTTCTGACCTTTTGTTGCTTAGTCATTTCAGTCATGTCTAACTCTTTATGAACCCCATTTGGGGTTTTCTTGGTCAGAATACTAGAGTTGTTTGCCATTTTCTTCCCCAGCTCATTTTACAGATGAATAAACTGAGGCAAACAGAATTAAGTGCCTTGTTCAGGGTCACATAGCAAGAAAGTGTCTGAAGTCAGATTTGAATTCAGGAAGATGAATCTTTCTGACTCCAGGCCAACATTCTATCCACTATGCCATCTAACTGCCCCTTTCTGAACTTAAAAAATTCAAAATAATTTTTTTAAAGTTGCATTCTAATAATTAGTATCTTTGTTTATCTGATACTAGATCCTGGGCTCTTAGTTGAATTTTTGTGTTTGTTTATTGAGAGTAGGTCTCTCTATCTTACCTGGGTTGCAAGTGCTATGACCATTCACATGCCCAATCCCAGTGCTAATCAGTATAGCATTAACATGCTCCACTTTTCAGTACTGGGTGTGTTTGCTTCTTAGACAGCTTGGTGTCTCTCCTCTATTCCGTAGGGAGGGAGGGCTCCTCACATTGGCATTGAACTGAGTGAGGCCACTCAATGGTTTTTAACCCTGCTCAAGGCCAGAAACACTGAACTCAAGTAATCTACTAGCCACAGTCTTCAGCAGCAGCAAGGATTCCAGGCCTGGGCCCCCATTTGAATTTTAAAAGAAACCTATTCATTATAAAAATCATAAATGACATGACAGCAACTTAGAAAACTAAATGGAATGATGGTAACCTATAGGTGCTAATTCAATGTATTTGAAAAATGTAGTGGATTAAAAAAAAGTAACTCCTCCTTTGGAAAAACAGGACATCCCCAAAAGCAACAACTGGAAATATGTAGCAACAGTCCAGTTATTGTGACTAAACTTTTGATTAGACAGATTAAATTCTCTGCTTTGGCTGGGCATCTTTAATATCATTCATATGCCTATGCTCTCTAGACCAGCCATGAAAAGACCACAGTACAAATAGCACTTGAGGGACAATAGTTGCCAGCAAGAAACTCTTGTGGCGGTAATGTCTCATGCATTGTTTACAGGCTGGAGGAGAAAACTGGGCCGTTTGCTGTGCTGCTTTTTGCAGGTTGTCCCTCCCATGTGGAGCATCTGCTGGGGTGTCATTTTCTGGGCTATAATTTTGGTGCATTGCAGAATTTTACGTCCTCTCCACTGGGTATCTCTCTCTGTTTCTCTCCCTCTCTCTCTCTCTCTCTCTCTTCCCCTCCCTCTCTTTCCTTCCCTTCCTGTTCTCCTACTCTCCCCCTTCTCTCTCTTCTCCTCCCCTCCCCCTCCTCTCCTCCACTCCTCCTCTCTTTCTCTCCCTCTTACACCCCTTCTCTATTTCTTCTACCTCTCCCTCCCTCTATTAACCCTTGGCCCTCCAGTTTAGGTTTTTCCTTTTTAGCCATTTGGGTAACCACTGTTTTGGCTTTTGGATGCACTCCAAGGAAAAGGAGGGGTATGTGTGTGAGCATGTAGAATAGCCATCAGTTGGATGTGATAAGAAAAGAATTAGGATCTTTTTGTAATTAGTCAATTTTTATAAAAAGGAATTGGCTTTAAGTGACACTTAAATAACTATCTTCAGTGTTTCATTTAGGGTGAGGCAGTATTTATAACTAACTAATGATTATTTGGGTTAGGATAATTTGTTGTCAGATTGCTTCCTTGGCTTTCTGAGTGTGAGGGCATGACCACATTCGAGTAGCTCTATTTTTCCCTGGTTAAAATAAGCTCTCATGGGAAAGCTAGGTGGTGCAGTGAATAGTGCACCAGCCCTGGAGTCAGGAGAACCTGAGTTCAAACTCAGCCTCAGACACTTACTAGCTGTGTGACCTTGGACAAGTCACTTAACCTCAAATGTCTTGCCTTACCCCTTGGAAAAAAAATACATAAAATAAGCTCCCATGAAAAGAGATATTTATCCATCTAACACTTTTAAAAAGGTAACCTGATAAAGACCTGGCTTTGCCAATGCACCCAGTTCTAAATTATGCATGATGGAGGAGAGCAAATACGGACAAATGAATTCACCTATAATCCCCAGGCCTTACTACCTGTCAATTGCCATTTCATCTCTTTCAAAACTGGCAAGGAGAGAATTCTAGAAGTGCTAACAAGAAATGAACTGGCAGGTAATAAATAACAAAGGAAAGAATCTTCGAATTTTGGAGCCTGAAAGAATCATGGGGCTTATTTATTCTGTTTCGTTGTAATGATGTGGAAAACTGGAGTTGCAGGCTGCCTCCTGTGACTATGCTAAGTGTGGCAGATCAGGGCATTCAGATGTACAGATCCCTCAGCTTTTGTGTTCTGCTCATTATACCTGGTTGCTTTCTCAAATCCTAAATAATGAAAATGTGTGCAGATAGGTGGCACAGTGGATAGACTGCTGGGCTTTGAGGCAGGAAGACCTGAATTCAAATCTGACCTCAGACACTTGCTAGCTGTGTGACCCTGGTCAAGTCACTTAACCTTGTTTGCCTCAGTTTCTTCATCTATAAAATAAGCTGGAGAAGGAAATGGCAAACAACTCCAGTATCTTTCCCAAGAAAACCCTAACTGAGGTCATGAGGAGTCAGACATGACTAATGAACTACACAACAACACTTCAATGATTTTAAAGTTGATACATGCTGAAATTGTTGAAATGGCTTTTATCATTTTGAGTATCGCATGTCTCTTCTACAAGGTGGCACAGAGTCTAACTGCTCTGTTACACATCCATTAGGCAACTCTATCCCATGCCTTCTGTAACCTCAGGAGGGTCACCCACCATCTTTTACCTGGGAGATCATTAAATCTAGACATACTGTTTCAGTGTCAGGCTACAGCAGAATATATCCAAATATCATACTCCTCCCTAACAGAACAAGAAAGTCAAGAAAGATGAAATATTTGGTCCTAGATTACTTTTTTTATTTTTTCAAATTAGGAGGCATAATATATTTCTGAAGGACAGCAGCACACTCATCACAAAGCATATTCATATATGGTTATATGCTAAAATTCATGCTATTCAAGTTTCAGTAGCATCCTAGAAAACAATAAAGACATTTCCAACTGTGTAAATACACTGAGTGAACAGTAAACTCTACTAACTGTCTTTGGGTAAATGATACTTTCTGGTGGCAGCATCTGCCAAGACTAGGCAGTATTAATGCATGTATATTAATGCTACCCCTTGCTGTGAAACACTGTACCACTGCTCCCTGAGTGGTCACCCTCTCTGGGTACCACTGAATTTCTCCGCTATTTTCTGTAGTTCCATGTCCATTGCAGCCAAGTTTTCTAGTTCCTTCTCCTACAAAAAAATTAGAAAGAGGATTTAGACCAAGAAACAGGAGATCTGAACACAAGTTTAGCTCTAGGTTTGAGATAGATAGGTTACATAAAAGAAATCAGGATTGAACCTCTAATCTGTGGGGCCAGACCATTCTGCTTGCTATCTCCACCCTTTCCAGGATAAACAATTAAAACTTTTCAAATGGAGTGACCTTTGAAATAAATGAGCCTATCCCCCATTTTGCACATGAAAAACCTCATGCTCAGAGAGTTGGTGACTTCCCTAAAGCCACACAGGTAGGTAGTGATAATCTTCTGATTCATTCTTCATTGCCCTTTTCACCACTCTACACTTTCCTAGACCAGGAAAAGAGCTACCAGCAAAGTTTTAGCTCTTCTTTTGTGAGATAGATTTGACTTGCTGGGATTAGGGAGTGGATACAAAAATGCTCCTAGAACAGGATTCTTAACTTGGAATCCATGAACTTTTAAAAATATTTTTTATTAACTCTTTAAATATAATTGCTTTTCTTTGTCATTCTCCATATTTTACTTTATGAATTTTTAAAACATGATTCTGAGAAAGTCTTCATAAGCTTCATTAGACTGCTAGAGGGGTCCAAGATACAAAAAAGATTAAGAAGCCCTGACCTAGAGGTTTCTTCCAATCTTCTGATTGCAGGAAGGGGAGGATATATTTCAGAAGTACTCTGTCTAATGACATTCATTGAGAGCTGACTTGGACCTTCAATTTTCTCCAACTCGGGGCTGAAAGAACCTGAGAAAACTCAGGAACAGTCAGATACAGTGCTCTAAATCGTTATAAAATAGTAACCACAGGGAACACAAACACCGATACCCTCAGGATTTCCTTTTTTTTTTCCTCCACTTGGTAACATAGTAAAGTTGGTAGCTATGAAGTTCTGACCAGCTGTTTGGAAGATGGTTTATACAAATTGAAATGTGTTAAGAAGTTTGAGGAGAGAGAAAAATGAAGAATCACACCTTGATAAAGTGGAGGATTCTCTGTAATGATTAGATAAAACCTGAAGAAATGGTTTCCAAACTTCTCTTGGCAAGACAGCTTTGTGACAGGGTATTTCACCATCCTTTCCTCCACCACATGTGTTTCTTTATTTACACAAATTTCTCATGGCCACTGTTTCTCTAACTTAACAACATTTTCATTCTTACTCGTTCTATACCCCCACTAAGCACTAGTCTTTAAAAGACCACATTTGGTAGATGAGGCTCCTTGAGTGACAAATGTCCTTAATATTCTATTACATCACATGCTTTGGTGTGTACTTGCAGAATTACTCTTGGCAAAGGGGAGAATATAGCACCAGTTGTTTAGATTACTTTTTCCTAGGGTCTCTGAAGTCCCATGTAATTTTAATACCCAGGTACAGCATGGAATAGTGGATTAAGAACTGTCATCAGTCAGGAAGACCTGGTTCAAATCTTTCCTCTGGCATACTGACAATGCAACTCTGAGGAACTCACTTAACCTCACAGTGCTGCAAATAACTCTACACCATTTGTAAAGGACTTGCCAATCTGCATTGGTATTGTTCCTTCTACCTGCAACAATGAAAATACATATCTGGATCCACTCCCACTCCCACTCCCACCCCTCAAATGTGACAAGCTGCAAAGACCACATGATGCCAATCTTACTGAGGGACATTGTGACTTTTGTTCATTTTATGTGAATCAATAAGAAAAAGGTGCATTGCTTAGGCAGGAAGCAACATAAAAAATTATCTCCTCAAATTCGAAATTCTACTTTATCAATTTCCTTTGTCTTCCACCAGACTCTATTAGCCAGAAACTAAACAAATTCAGTACACCTGCTTTCATAATTTGTTTCTCCTTTAGGACTCTAAAATGAACAAGAATCAAGCAGTGGGAGAAAGGTAGTAATGGAAATAAGGACTTTGTTTATGTAGCTGTGTCCTCCCCTTTTGCCCCCTGTCCCCAAACATAGGCAATCAAGCCTAGGAGGAGACTATATTCCATTAGGAAAGGTAAATTCCCTCTGTAATATTTCTTCCCTTTAACTTCCCCCATTTCCTGATATCAGATATTCATGGACTCATCTGTCACTAAACATTGACAAACTTTTTCAAATAAAATTCAAAGGCCATACCTCTTCCTCTGTCAGAGGCCTCTGACCGAGGCCACCATTCTCATTCCTGCTTATCTGGTGTTTTCTCATGTCTTCATCAGAGTTATAGAATTCTGGAAATTCATCAGACTTCTTCCTGTAATTGAGAAGCTGGGCAAGTTCATCAACTCTGTCATATTGCTTTTTCAGATCATATTTGGGGATGCTGATGAGATTTCTCTTCTCATTATGCTCCTGATTCATGTCTTCTACAAGTGGCTTTTTGTCCCACCAGTCATAATCATTGTAGTCAGGGAAGAAAGTCTTTTCATTTAGGCTAGATCTGTTTTCCTCTTCATTCTTGGGAAACTGATCACTTGCTCTTTCCTTTTCTTCAAAATGTCTGTTCTTCCACTGGAGGGGTTCATAATAAGAACTGTATGGAATCCCTAATCTCTTCATCTTCTCTTCTGCATGATGGACATTAAACTCCTTTTCTTGAAACCTTGTTCCCTCTCTATTATTTTCACGATCTTCATCTTCTCTCGGCTGCCACTTTTCTGTATCACCTTCCTCACTATTTCTCTTATCATGGTCCAGATAGCTTCGTTCTTCCTCTTTCCTTCCCCTAGGATGCCTCCTTTCATTGTCCATGTTGGTTTCTTTTACATAATGTTGTCTTTCACTGGAATACCTTTTATCATCTCTACTTCCATGAGTGGAATGAACACCTGGCTCTTGTTCCCTATCTCCATGATGGCGGCTCTTGTCCTCATCAAAATGCCTCTCTTCCTCACTTTCTCCATCATAGTGATGTCCTACTTCTTCAATTTGTCTGTTGTGATGGTTTCTTTTCTCTTCTTCTTCCTGGGTCTCCTCATTGTGATGTCTCTTATCTCTGTACTCTTCACTTGCCCTGTCACTGTATCTTTCTTCCTCAAGATCATCAAAATCATGGCTCCTGCGGTAATTCCCCTTCTCTTCATGATAACCTGGTTCCTCCTGTAGGTCTTCATAATTGTTTTTGTGGTGGCCTCTCTTGTCCCAGAAATGGTCCTTATCTTCATTTGATTCCTCAGACTCGAGTGTGTTTCTTCTTTCTTCGGAATGAGCTTTCCTCTCTTCAAAGGACTGATCCAATCTATATCTCCTGTGATGGTGTCTAGGTTTCAAACGACGTTTGGTCACTTCAGAGACAGAAGCCTCTTCACTTTCATATGATTCTCCACTTCTGTGTTGATTTTTAGGCTCCCAGCCACGTTTTTCACTGCTATTACTCTCACTCTCTTCTTCACTCTCTTCGCTGCTTTTTTCTTGGCTATGTGTATTTTCAGAATGTTCCACAGAGTATCTATTATTTTTGGCTGCAGACTCTTCATTGATCTTAGTAGTGGCTTGGTTTCTTTTGTCAAGAAAGGTATTTTGAACCTCTCCTGACTCTTCATAGAGATGTTTCTCTTGATTTCCTTCTTCACTGTGATCACTTTTTTGATATTTCTCAATTCCCCCTTCTACCCTTTCCTTTTCTTTCTCATTGCTGTTTTCTGGTTGGTGCTTTCTTGTCTCTTTAAAGCCTTGGTCTTCATGAAGATGAAAACTTGGTTGATACTTTCTTCTTTCTTCCTTATCTTCTTCCTCTTGCTGAAGCTTTTCTGTGTCTTCTTCCATTTGCCTTTTAGATTCTTCTTCTGCTGGGTTTTCCTCCTCCAAACTCATAGGTACACGAGTTTCCCCATTAGTTGGGTCTCTTAACAACCTTACTGCAAATTTGGACTTTTCACTTTCATTTTCTGTTTCATCTTTGTCCTGTTGCCCACCTAAAATAAAAATGTCAAAGAACACAGTGTAACTCATAAACTGTTTCAAACTATTCAATAATTATTAATTTATGAATTCCATATATCCTCAGGCTGCTGATATAAACTGAAGTAGATGGCCTCTGAGTACCTTTCTTTTTTCTCCCTCAATTTTTTCCCACATTTATTTATTTGTTTTTAACTTATGGATTAAAACAAGCATTTCCATAGCATAGTATAATAAGAAAGATGATTGCACATAAAACTGCAAATCTCTATACAACTTTCTCTTCCTTTTAAATATGTAATAGTTTTATCATGTAAATTTCTTTTTTCTACCATCATATTCCATTTTATTAATGGAGTGTTATGGATCCATTATCCATTAATCAAAAATCTAAACAACTTGCTCTTCCTTTTAAATATATAATAAAGTTATCGTGTAAATTTCTTTTTTTCTACCATCATATTCCATTTTATTAGAAGAGAGAATATAGATATTAATATATCAAAATTCAAATGTAGAATCAGAATCATCTTAGAAGTAGAAGGGATCATCCCCCTTTTCTATAGATGAGCATACTGAATCTCAGAAAAGTCAAGTATATTAATACTTGTATCTCTATTTGCATGTGTCTCTATCATGAGTCTCAGGATCATTCTTTATTGTATTCATCCTGATCCTAGGAAGAGAAAGATTATTAAGTAAGATGGAGATATGATCACAGATTGACTAAATTTAATCATGGTAAACAGCTAATTTGTATAATTCAAGTGACAAAATAAATTCTCTTCTCTACCCCCAAAATGATCTATTTTGGTCATCTATAATCATCAAATCAATTAGCAATGAATGAATCTCTTCTTTTGTGCTATATAGATAGCACCTAAGAGTTAAAAAAGGCTGGGAAATAATAACTGAGGAAGAGATATGAAAACCCTCTGACAAAAAGGGGGAAATGTCCAGGGAAAAGTCATTTGCTACCTTGTAAAATAGTTTGTTCCATTTTTAGAGAGCTCTAGTTGTTGGAAAGTCTTTTTTTTTTTAATTGCGCTGAAATTTGTGCCATTAAAACTTTCACTTATAAGGCCTCAATTATAGCTGATGGACCTAACAATAAGTCAAATCCCTCTTTCACATGACAGCCCTTCAGATATTTGAAGAGAGTTACTATACCCCCTTTCTTTTCTAAGCTAAATAGCACTAGTCTTTTTCAGATCTTCCTCATATGACAATTTCAAAAGTTCTCATCATCCTGGTCCTCTTTCTCTGGACATGTTCCAGTTTATCAACATCCCTTTTATATGTGATGCCCAGAATTTAGCATAACACTCCAGATATAGTGTGATAAACCTAGAGTAGAGTGGTACTATTATCTCCCTTATTCTGGATACTGCACATAAATATGTTAACTTTTTTGGGCAAACTCAGCACACTATTGATTCAAAGTAGGCTTGTCATCAATTAAAATTCCTAAATATGCTGTGTATATATTGCTATCAAACCACATCTCTCCCCAGTCTACCCTTGTCAATTTATTTGTTCAGCCTAAGTACAGGGCTGAAAAGTTAGCCCTATTAAATGTCACCTTATCAGAATTGGTTCATTAAATCACCCTGTCCTTTAAGGGGAATAAAAAGAGCAAAACAATACTGTCATTTAACATATAAGCTACTCCCTCCAGATTTTGTGGCATTTGCAAATTGGATACATCTGCCACATATCCTTTTACAAATTGCTGATGAAAATGTTAAACATGATAAGGTCAAGGATAGCAAGCCTCCTAGGCTAGTACTGATCCATTAATCAACATTCTTTGGCTACTATTATTCAATTAACTATGAATCTAGCTATCTGTCCTAGCATGCAACCTCCATTTCTCCATCTTGTCCCCAAGGATCTCAATACCTCCTCAAATCTACAAACACTGTGTCCATAACATTGCATAGTAATCTGACTAAGAAAGAAAATACATTTACTCTGTTATAATTTTCTCTTGGTTCCTAATAGTTGTTGTTTCCCTCTTTATAGCAATGTGTAATATTGTTTACATTCTGAGGCATCAAGCAAACATCTTAGCAAGACTTAAGTGCAAAAATATCCTTATCCTTTCAGACATCCCATTGATCTCAGAGGCTGCTCAGGTAGTATGTGTTCCCATTCCTTAGCATATAAGCTGGCAAGATAATGACCCTTAGATTACATATTTTACAAGGCAATGGAGATTTTATCTTTCTAATTATTCTTTGCAGTAGATTACATTCAGTTGCAACTGTGATGTGTTGCATTATCAGTTTCAGTTTTGTTGACTTGGAAATTTAACACCGAATGGGAGGGTCTATTTAGTTAAGCAGAAAAAATTAAAACAGGAGAAGTAGTCATTATTAAGATACAGGTAAATTTCAGAGTCTGAAAGATTAAAAAAATCAATAAAAGCAGCATTTATTAGCAAGGTTGAATGGTGATCCTAGAGCAGGAGGCTTGTTTCCTACTTTGTGCTGAGTTGTAGGTGTGAGTAGCCTTTGATCATAGTCAGAGGGAGGTTAAGGGCACACCTCTGCTTCCAAGTGAAACTTCCCTCTGAATGAGAGAGCAGTTTCGATGATTAACAACACAAAAGATGTTTTGTTCTGAATTTTTTTCCAATTAAAAAGGTTCTTGTTTGAAGCAACAGTGTCCAAACTAATACTCTGCTAAATTTAGCTGTAAACCATGGCTGATGATAATAAATGAAGGCTACAGTTACAGCTCAAGAGCATAAGAATCTTCCCGTAGGGAATGAAATACTAAACCACATAATTAAGTTGTGATAAGTTCCACAATTTAATTTCAAAGTCACTACAACAATGAAAAAAGCCACTCAACTTATAAGTATTACGGTATAGTGGAAATAGGATTGTATATGGAGTCAGGAGACCTGTGTTTGAGTCCCAGCTCCAGTACTGACTAGCTATTTGTCCTTGAGAAATCACTTAACATCTGTAAGCCTCAGTTTATTCATCTGTAAAATGAGAATAATAATATTTGCCTTACCCATTTCCCAGGACTGTTTTGATCAAAGTGCTTTATAAACCTTAAAACAGTATGTATATGTGAGTTATTATGTTGCATAAATTGTAGCATTACAGATATTACTCAAAAGTTAGTCTTTGCTATAGAAGAGATCCATTCTCTAGAATGATTGGGAGACTGGGCTGGATGATTTCTAAGATCCTTTCCAATTCTAAGACTCTAGTTTTGAAAAATTTTAAATTTCTATGATTCTCACTTTCCTGAAGTTTTTGTTTTTATTTAAGGACTACATCCTGGGTTCAAGAGGAGTTAACGGAGAGGTGAAATAGGGAAAGGTAAAGAGGAAGAAGACTTTAAAAAAAAAGAGCAGTGAATTCAAGGGAGACTCAAAAGCAAGTCACTCAAAAATAGGGATCAGCAATTTATTTAACATTCTGGGCCAATGAAGCCCATTGGTACACTTACAACAGAGAAGAAAGAAAGGAAAAGGAAAAAAGAAAGCATAGAAAAGGACAATATTGGCATGTAAGGACCTCAAGTCAAAGCTACATCATTTAATTATTAGTGACTTTCTCTAGGGCTCTCTCATTGACCATGAGAGCTCAGGCACTTAGTCACTGATCACTAGAGGGCTTAGGTTCTAGAAAGCAGAGACTTTACTCAGAACTCATAAGCAGTGATTTTTATGGTGAATGAATGGCGTTTATGCTGGCAAATGAATGGCATGGAAGGCAGAAATGTGTTTGTTTATGTATCTGTACTCTAGAAGACCATCTTATTGTTCTGTGCACACCAATAGACATGGAGATCCACCCTTTCATCATCTACTTCTAGAGAAGAGAGAAAGAAGAAGATACAAAAGAAGAAAAGGAGATGTATGGAGTGGAGAGTCTTAGAGAGAAATTACAAATAATTACCTCTGGTTCCCTAAAAAGTGTCATGCACATCAGTGAGGAGATAACCTCAAGGCTACATTGGGTGTTTGTATAGCACCAAGTTATTCTTTTACCAGGCATTTAATGAGTATTTTTACTTGTTTTGTAAAAGAGATTAAGGTATGATGTGCTGAGGGACAGGAAAAATAAAAGGCTTTATTCCACTATTTTTAATTCAAGTTTTTTTTTAAGAGTGGAGAAGGGTTAAAAAAAAACAATGAATCTTATTGACTTGTCTTTATCTGGCATGATTTTTGTACACAGTTTAAAAAGGACACATAATTTTGGAAAACTCCTTTGTTATATCTACTCTTATTAGGTCCTGAACTGTTGTGTTCATTCAGATCATAATTAAAAGCAAAACCATCATTAGTGTCCCAGGCACCCTAGATACAAGAAATTGGCCCTATAAACATAGCCTTATAAACATTCCTGCTTCAAGTTGGAGTTGTAATCCATGTATAGCTTTTCTATTCTAACAGGACCCACCCTGAAAGAGACTTTGAAATGATCAGTACCATATGTAGGTCAAGTGGTTTTTACTGTCAATATTAAAGTGACTAACATATGACTATGGCAAGTCAAGAGGAATATATTTAGAAGAGTGCTTCATTTTTCAGTCTTTTCTCCCAATCTGTCTTCCTTTATATTCTCCTCTGTTCTTACTCCATTTCCAATTCCATCATTTAAAATATTGTTCTGAAAGAAGGTGTGCTGTTGGTTGAATATTGATTAAGATCAATATCAACTGGGAAGTAGTTTTCTATTAAGGTGTCATAGAAGTCTGACCTTAGCTACATGCAGTTTAATATATCTCCATCATATCTGGGGACTAAAGAAAAAAAAGATTGAAGGGTCAAATTTCATTTGGCTTACATTCAAGTTTCTAGATAGTGCACAATCTGGACTGATCAGACTTGATAAGTCTACTACATTATCTCAAATCCAGTTATCTCTATTTTTGGATCACTTGAGAGAGGAGATGAGCACATTATGCTGCAGGCTGGCTCTAACATATTGAATATATATATATATATATATATATATATATATGGTCTGATATGTATATGTACATATAGCATCTTGAATAAAAGTATGCCAGCATCTAACTTCAAAGAAGAATGAATATAGCTGAATGCCAACACAGAGAAATCAGAATCAACTCCTTTTCAGGCATCTTCAATATTCCTCTTTTTCACTTGTTTCTTACCATATGCCTACAAACAAGCTAATCTTCCCTATCCACTACCAACAACAAAAGTTCTTTCTAACCAAGTCAATGATCTCTCTCCATACTTTCACTGCCCAGCTTCTTGAAACAATTTTCCCCTCTTCCTCACTTCCCACTCCTCAGATCCTTGCAATCTGATTTTCAGACCATGCTACTAAAACTACTCTTTTAGAGATATCAGTAACCTCCTAATCATGAAATCCAGTGAGCTTTAAAAAAAATCCTTTACCTTTCTGCAGCTGGGTATTCTATCCTCTCTGGCCTTCAGAAACATCCATCTCTCTTTCTCTCTCCCTCTCCCCTCCCCCTTCTCTCTCTCTCTCTCTCTCTTTCTCTCTCTCTCTCTCTCTCTCTCTCTCTCTCTCTCTTTCTGTCTCTGTCTCTCTGTCTGTCTCTGTCTCTCTGTCTGTCTCTCTGTCTCTCTCCTTCTCTGGTATCTCATCTTCTTCCTGCCATTTGTAGTGGATGTTCCCAAAGGTTTTCTTTGGCCTTTCCTCTTCTCTTTACATTATCTACTAAAGCAATAATATTTATTTGACTCCAACAATTACCCCAAGTCTCTCTCTCTCTAACTCTGCTCTTTTCTCCCAGTCTTCAAATTCATATCTCTAATTGCACACAAGATATTTTCACCTGGATGTCCCATTGTCAATTCAGACTGAGCATGTCCCAAGTTTGAACCTCACCTGTTTATCTCCCTAACCCTCTTTCTTCTAACCTTCTTTTAATTTTCTGTCTATGGCATCACTATCCACCTAGTCTTGGTGTTTTTTTAAATCTTTCCTCTCCCTTACCTCTATCCAGTTAGCTACCAGGTCCTGTCAATTCTTATCTCAACAAAATTTCCCTTCTTTCTGTTTGCACTATTACCATCTTATTAGGAGCCCATATTACTATCTCCTTGAACCACTGCAATAATCTCTTGACAAACCTTCCAAACTATATTGTCTCCCCATGTCAATGAATTATTTATAAATTCTATCAGATTAATCCTACTTTTGAACAGATTAAGTCATATCAATACTCAAAAATCTCCAGTACTTCCCTATCATATATCAAATAAAATTCAAATTCCTTTGCCTGGCATTCAAGACCCTCCACAATCTGACACCACCCTACCTTTGGAGTTGTACCTGTACTATTCTCTTCCCTACAACCAAATCGGATTGCTCACTGTTACTTTGAATACTCCCTGTGCTTTCCTACATTTGGAGCTCTGCTAACATTTTCCCCAGTACATGATATTCCCTCCTTCACTGCCTTCATTTATTGAAATGCTAACTCTTCTTTAAAATTCAACTCAAATGCCATCTCTTCCATGAAGCCTTTCTTGATTTCCCTCTACCCCTAGTCAGTAATCAACAATGACTTAACCCTAACTCATTTGGGATTCACATAACACTTTGTTCATGCCTCTCTAAACTACTTGCCATATATTCTTTCATGTTACAAGTATTTGTCTATGGGTCATAATCCCTTATTATATTCAATTCTAAACCCTGTGTCTTTTTTTTAGATATTGTTTCTCCCCCAGTGTCCAGCAAAATTTTCCAAATACAATAGGCATTTAGTAAATTGCTGCTTAGAAGAGCTATCTAAAATGCTACAGCTAGAAGTCATGTGAGAGCTCATCATCATGGTGGGGAAAGCACTAGATCAAGAATCAGAGGGTTTGGCTCAAATCTTCTGACACTACTTGTATGACTTTGGGAAGGTTACCTAACCTTCCTGGCCTCATTTACCTCATCTGTCAAATAAGGGGTCACATAGTTTAACTAGGGACAGAACCGGGATTAGAATTCAGGTCTTCTAGGGTGGCTAGGTGGCGCAGTGAATAGAGCACTGGCCCTGGAGTCAGGAGAACCCGAGTTCAAATCCAGCCTCAGACACTTAACACAAAAACTAACTGTGTGACCTTGGGCGAGTCACTTAACCTCAACTGCTCTCCAAAAAGCAAAAAAAAAGAATTCAGGTCTTCTGCTGTCCAGCCTAGCCATCTTTCTCCTACACTATTCTATTAGAAGTAGGATTGTGCTGGAGACAGCCTGTACTGGCTTGCAAGAGCCAGTTGTTAAATTTTCAGTGTGAGAGCATGTGCACTTTAGAAATCATCAAATGCCATAAATCAGGCTTTGATTTTTTTATTTGGTTGTTTGTCTAGATTTAGAAAGTGATGGAGAAAATATTAATAAAGCAGATTAAACTTTTAAAGCTTGTGTGCATTTTTCTCCCTCAGGGTCAGTTTTTAAACATTTCCCAACACATCCCTGGTCAGAAGCCATGTGGTTGCCAAATTAAAATGAAACTGAACCCCAGTCTAAAAAGGGAGGTTACTGAGTACCATCAAATCTTTCAGCTCAAGTCAGGGACCACAAGATTACACTTACCCTTCTTCAGGATTTTCCTGCACTCCAGACTTATGGGAGGAGCATTTGGTCTTGATAAAGCATTGGAAAGGACCTCTACTATGCAGCGTGTCACCTAGAGAAAGAGACTATTTCATTAGCAGAATCTTAACAGTTCAATCAAGGGCACTGCCTAAAAAAAGCATTCAAAAAGGCAAGTCAATGTGTCACGTACCTGTGAAGTATACAGGACATATAAAATTACAGATATTACACCTAGGAAAAAACTTAATTATTCTTATAGCATTAATACAGATTTATAATTGGAATTTATTTCTAAAATGTAAATACCATTTTGCTTCATGGTAGGACAAAGATGAAACACTATAATACCTAAGATTATATAATGAAATTTTGATAGTGATAGGAAAATAAATAAGCATGTGAATCTAAAAGAGAAATACATATAGACATTGATATTTAAAATAATTGGCAAATATTTATTAAGTGCCTATAATGTACAATACAATTCTACTAGGCACTATGGGAAATAAGAAGTGCAAGTCACTGATCCTGCCTTTAAGGAGAATAGAGACAATAGAGATAATTATATATGCATACTGATAATTTATGCAGATTTAGAGACAACTGGACAAGAAGCTTTATTGGGAATACTTGCATAAAATTTAGTGGATATAGTAAAAAGATAATTTGATAAAGGGGAATTAAGTAGAACATCTCTCTTCTGAGACACTGAATCATAGGATTATAGATTTTCGAGTTGTAAGAGACATTAGAGACTATTCAGCACGCCATACTCATTTTAAAGTGGATGGAACTAGATTTCAAGTAAAGTTAAATGACTTACTCAGGGTTATATGACTATTAAATGGCAGAATCAAGACTAGAACTCGGGTTTTCTGAGTCAGGTTCACTTCTTTTCCATTATACTAAGATGCTTCTACCACTTCAAAATAGCAAATGTCAAGTGCCAAATTAAAGGCATACATAATAAGCATAATTAGAATTTAGAGGAAAAAGAAATATTTAGATCCAGGGACTAGGCAGGTAAGACTTCCTGGGAAAAATAAAACTTAATCTAGGACTTGAATGAGTAGCATTTTGATATGTAAAAGAAACAAGGAAATAAAGAAATCTTTTTCTGAGCTAATCAAGATCAGTATTATTTACTTCTTTTGTGTCTCCCATAGCCCTTAGCACAACGCCAAGCACAAATTAGGCTCTCAAAAGTAGGGGTAGAGTGGTATGTATGTAGAAGTGATGGAGGTGCCAAAAGAGAAAAGTGTCAAAGAAACAGAAAAACAGAAGACAGCAGAAGAAAACTGAGAAGGGGACACAGACAAGCAGGACAGTGTTAGTGCTATGCTGTTAAGTATATACTTTTTAAAAAAAATTATGTGCATATAATAGATTCCTGGTTTTGTATACAATCCTTTTTCTCCCTTTTTGTGTATAGAGATGTTCATGTTTGTTGATACTTTTCAAGGTCACAATTTTTTAAAAAAAGAAAAAAATTTGGGGCAAAAGAAGTGCGCGTGACCTTGTCCAGATCTGAAATTATTTCGTTCAAAGCATACCAGAAGGAAATTATTGAGCAAGATTGGTACTTCTTTCATTTTCCAATATTGGGCCACTGTCTCATCTAGGACTGTGCTAGGGGAGCACAAGAGAAGAAGGTATCCATATCCCCAAGACCTCCAGGTAGCAAAGTTAGTTTCAGACTTTAGGACTCTTGTGTAAGGGGATCTACAACACCTTTCTAGGCACTCTCTCTCTCTGGCTGCTTGTTCCATACCTCTCCAACTACTTGGTATGTCTTCTGTTTTTAATTGTATATGAGCCATGTTTTCTTCTCTGATAGAATGTAGCTCCTTGAGAGCAGAGACTTTCATTTTTTGTTTTTGTTCTTTAATACCTAGCACAGTACCTAGTACACAGCAGGCACTTAATGGCTGCTTGTTGATTGATACAAGGGATCAGGTTTTTGTAGCAAACTGAAACCTGACTTTTTTTAACCACAGGAAATTTCACAGCTGAAACCAGCAAGTGGTTTTATCATTACATTGGGGTTGGAGGAAAGGGAAAAGGGAAGAGATAAAATGCCAGCATTTAAGGGGAAAAAACACACACACGTTGGAAAGTCAAAATTAGGCCTAGGAGATGGAAACTTTGGGGAGGTGGAGGGGAAGAGTGGAATTCTAGAATTCTGCTTTTAACTATTATTTCAACTTACCATCTCTTCTGTGTGGTCTCCTTTATCCACTGGTATAGAACCGACAGCTTTAGAAGAGGGTAGAGAAAACATTGAAAGTTCTATGAATTTATTTTTAAAAACACACAACAAAACTAAAATATATGAATCAAAATTCACAACATTTGCATCTCTCTATGAGATTACCATAACTCACACTCCTTTATCACTTTAAAGACTTCTAGGTGTTTTCCCACCTACAACTCTGTGTGACAGGCAATGTCCCTATTTTATAGTTGACAAAACTGAGGCTCAGGGAAGTCAGATGATTTGCCCATGGTCACAAAACTAAGGAAGTGTTGGGGTTATGACTCAGATTCAAGGTTCATGGCTATAAATTTTGTGTTCTTTTCACTACATATTTCTTTTTCCTCTGAATTCTAATTATGCTTATTATATATGCCTTTAATTCGTATAGTGAAAAGACAGAAGCAGAGAACCAAAGCTGTCCCTAGTGTAGATCAAATCCTCATGAATGTTTTAGATTTCAGGTTGGATTCTGTGCTATACTTTTCTTTTTTCTTTTTTGAATCTCTCTCTCTCTCTCTCTCTCTCTCTCTCTCTCTCTCTCTCTCTCTCTC
>CM053595.1:183132739-183149871 GCA_028646575.1 Pseudocheirus occidentalis | reverse complement strand
GGTGGTTTCCACTCTCTACCTGCTTTACTCTGATAGTGTCTGTAGCATAGGTCACCTCAGGGTTTTACATAATTCTGGGCATTCTTGTTACTTCCTAGACTCCATAAGTTGAGTCCACATCAATGCCAATCTGTAACTCCAAGACCTCATTCCAATGAATCTCTACGCCAGATCATACCAAATGACATTATTCAAAGCTAAAGACATTGAATTAAAACATAAAATAACAAGGAAAATATTCCCATCATATGTTGCTGATGAAAAGGGGGACATTTAATCAATCAAAAAGCATTTATAACTGCCTTCTATATGCCAGGCAGTATCCCAGGTTCTGGGTATATAAATACAAAGAATGAAATGATAGTACTGTACCTGGAAGGTAACATGATAGAATGCAGAGAGTACTAAACTCAAGTCCTGCGTCAGACACTCCTGTGTTAAGTCACTTAACCTAATTGGGTTTCAGTGTCCTCATCTAAGAAATAACTTAAAGGCCCCTAAGATCCCTTCCAACTCTAAATCTGTGAACCTTTGACTTCAAGCCCCTAGTGTTTCATCCTGGCTGGAACATATGTTATGGTCCCCTTTCACAATTGACTGTACCTCATTTCTGCTTCACAGCATCTCCAAAATTGTTCCTCATTGAAGCTCTGAACAGGTCATATTATGAGGTCCTACTAGACTTTTTCTCTGCCGAGATGTTATTGCCATTTGTGGTTGGCTTCCTTCTCTGCCGAGATGCTGCCATCTACTGGTGATATCTTCTGCTGCTAGGGTTTTTTTCATTAAAGGGAGGGTTATAGTTCTTTTATGAAACTTCTCTAGGAAAAAAAAAAAGACCTTAACACTTTTTCAGCTCTTTTGTTAATCAGTCACACGGTCACACCTAGTCAGCACAGCTAAGGGCTGTTAAGGTAAAAAAAAAAGTTTTGTTTTTTTTTTTTTAACAATGTCCTCACCCCTTTGCATGAATTTCCCCTCCTTTCCCCTTCCCACATATAAATTGTGGTGAGTAAACTGCTTTCAGTTCAATAAGAAAGGTTCATACCAGAGGCATGTCCTAAGAGCTATGAAGGACTTGTTTAATGACAGATCTTCATGCCACAGGTTTATTCTATCTTTAAATCCCAGCAAAACAGCATTTTTTAGTAATTTAGGCTGAGAATAAGAGAAGAAATCTAAAGACTCTTGTACTGACAAGAAAATGGTCCCTTATTTTGATCCCAGGTCCTCTGACTCTAAGTCCAGAATACTTTCCACTGTACTACACTAACTTTCTTTCTCTGTTTTATCCTTTCCTAGCTTGGATATAAGAATGATATTTGTCTCACTAAAGGAGTTTGACAAGTTATTAAATAAATGTTTGTTGAATAAATGATGTTAGTGACTTTTTATGTAAGATTTCTTTCTGATGCAATAGTGTGGGCAGCATGAAAAGCTGACAAGTTGTGGTGAGGGTAAAATGGGAGACAGGAAAAGAGTAAAAAAAAGAAGTGAGTATAACTAATTACAGACTTTACCTGTTTCAAAATTTTGACTAGGATTGTGTGTCAGAGCATTTCATGATTCAACACAACTAACACAGTTGTAGAAGCACAATAATAACACAATAGTAGCACAAGAAGCAGAAAGCAGCACCCTCTAAGAGTTCTGTTGTGTGGTTCTACCACAATGGATAAGAACTTTGTGTTTTCTCTATTCCTGCTCAGGCCCATGTCATGGCTATGTGAAGTTTAATATGTTAAATAGAAATGTATTTAAGTGCTACATATATAAGGCAATGATCTAACTCACAGAAGTGTGCCTTTAGTTCTAGAGACATCCACTTCAAGCCTAGATTATCCATAACTTGGAAAACCCTTGGGTGGTGGCTATCATTAACAGGATATGGTATGTGTATGCCCAAGATAAGGTGTGAAAATTGTATACTTGAGGCTTTTAACTTTCAAATGACTTGATGTGTCATAGAATACAATACTTTCTAGAGAGACCAGGATTTTCTGGCATTAAAAATATGTACATCTATTAAAAACTAATGTTAAAAAGTATTCCTTGTATTCCAGAAGCATGTATTATCTTACCTATCTGTTCTCTGATGATTGGGGATTCAGGTTCAGGATGACTAGATATAGACAGGGACTAGGTATTCTCTCTGCTGCTATAGGATTTGGGGGCAGAGTTCTGGAAAGACTTCTATCTCCCTTTAAATCTAGCTATGGATTCCACTTCCACTCTATTTCTAGGGATTACATATAGATAGCAAGGAGAGAAAGAGAAAGAGCCAGTCCTAGAAAGCCTATAAAGGCAGAGGAGTAAGAATTCCATTGTTTAGCTTCATGACTAATGAAAAGGAAAAAGTGCTAAAAGCCATATGGTAGTCAAATTTTATTTTGGAAGTGTCATATTAGATTTTTTCTAATTTTCTAATTTTCATTTAAGTCTAAGCATTTTCAGATGGCATCATGTGGAGGTATAAGGGAGAAATTTAGGGGACTACCTTTTCTGTGCTTTATTGGTGAATGTAATGCAAAATAAAAAGCAGTAGAGCTGAGGAGATTAAGAAATAAAGAAACAGAAATCTTATAGTTGAAGGTTAGGAGAGCTGATGTGCTAAAATAGTAAGTCTTTTTACTAGGCAGAGTAGAAACAGGTATAACCACATATCGGGGTGATTTTAATTATACATATTTACCCAATTGTATTGGTTTCTTTAGGACCATTATGATATGCTACAGCAGTAAGTATTCTTTAGTGACAGAGCTGAAATTAGCTTACATGAAGTTTTCCTGTAGTTAGCATCCATAGAGCAATTTTTCATTGATTTGAAGCCTAGCTAGGCATTCAGAATGTTCTGTGTTTAATACAAATAATTGAAAATAACAAAGTAACAGCATAGTACTTCCTCTCAAGTAATTAGAGTGACTGTAAAATCAGCCAAATTTCACACAATCACAGATTCATAGCCTTTTTTTAAAACCCCATCATGATTGTTGACAAGTACATTGGAGAGACTGATAAATTTGCCATTTGACATGAGAGGGAAGATACAGTTCAACAGATTCATTATGTAGGGGCAGACAATTGAATGCAAATTTTCCGTATGGTTGGACTTCTAAGTAGGAAGAGTAGTTTTCTGTCTGTGTGGAATGGTTTGAGATTGGGCAGGTTCTCCCATTTCATCTTCCTTAATGCTTGCTGGAACATCCTAGAAATCAAAAATGCTTGATAGATCCTCATAGAATCCTAGACCTAGAATTGGAAGGGACTTTATAGAGTATCTAGTCTAAGGACTTCATTGGGTATTGACTAGCCTCCATTATATTATAAGTTCCTTGACTATTTTGCTTTTATCTTTCTATACCAAACACTTAAGATAGTGCCTGGTAATTAATAAATGCTTGTTGATTGATTGATTGATTGATTGCCAGTGGTCACATAGATAGTAATTGGAAGAGCCTGATTAGAACAGAAGTCCTATGACGTGCAGAAGTTTAGCAGTCTTTCTACTATCCCCCAAAACCTGCTGTGATAGCCTGAGAGAGGTACCATATCAAACCATATCATTTAGTGGGAATGAGTTTATCTTGTTTTCCTGAAAGGAGGTTTTGATAGGAGAATCATCAGAAGAGGAGGAACATAAAGATATGAGGCTCCTGAGGTAAATTGGAGAAGAGTTATCATTGTTGTTCAGTCATGTCTGACTCTTCATGACCTCATGGACAACAGCACTCCAGGCCCTTCTATCCTCTACTGTCTCTTAAAGTCTGACCAAGTTCATGTTCTTTGTTTCTATGACATCTCTTGTCCCCTCTTCTATTTGTCTTCAATCTTTCCCAACATCAAGGTCTTTTCCAATGGATCCCATCTTCTCATTATGTGTTCAAAGCATTTAAACTTCATTTTCAGTATTTGAGCTTCCAGTGAATAGCCTGAATTAATTTCTTTAAGTATTGTCTGATTTGATCTCCTTGCTGTCCAGAAGATTCAAAAGCTTCACCAGCACCAGAATTCAAAAGCATCAGTTCTGCAATGGTGAGCTTTCCTTATAGTCCAACTCTGACAATCATACATTGCTACTGGAAAAAGCATAGTTTCACTATATGGATCTTTGTCAGCAAGGTGATACCTCTGCTTTTTAGTATGCTGTCCAGATTTGTTATAGCTTTCTTTCCAAGTAGCAAGAGTCTTTTAATTTCATGGCTGCATTTGTCATCTGCAGTGATCTGAAGCCCAAGGATATAAAACTGGACACTGCTTTGATTTCTTCTCCCTCTATTTTGCCAGAAAGTGATGGAACCAGTTGCTATGGTCTTAATTTTTGTTTTTTAAATAAAGTTCAACCAGATTTCACACTGTCCTCTTTTACCCACATCAAGAAACTTTTTAGTTCTTCTTCACTTTCTGCCATCAGAATGGTATCATCTGCATATCTAAGATAGGTGATATTTTTCCTGGAAACCTGAATTCCAGCCTGTCATTTTGCATAATGTATTTTGCATATAAATCAAAAATTAAGGTGACAATATATAGCCTTGTCATACTCCTTTTCCAATCTTAAACTCTTCAGTTCCATATTGGTTCTAATTGTTGCTTCTTGACTTACATACAGGTTCTTCAGGAGACAAATGAGATGATTGGGTAGTCCAGTCTCTTTGAGGACTTGCCACATTTTGTTGTGATCCACACAAAAGCTTTAGTGTAATCAATCAAGCAGAAGTAGGGTTTTTTTTCTGAAACTCCCTGGCTTTCTTCATAATCCAGTAACTGTTGGCAATTTGGTCTCTAGTTCCTCTGCCTATGCTAAAACCAGTCTGCTCTTCTGGTAATTCTCTGTTCACTTACTGCTGAAACCAAGCTTGTAGAATTGTAAGCATAACCTTTCTGGCATGTGAAATGAGTACAATTGTTCAGTAAATTGAATTCTGACCAATAAGGTGCAGTGAAAGGAAATAGTAGAGCTGAGCACATCTTAACCAAACAACAATGGAATTAAAATACAACCTAGGTGACTCAGTGAATAGAGCACCAACCAACCTTGGAGTCAGGAGGACCTGAGTTCAAATCTGACCTCAGACACTTAACACAAAACTAGCTGTATGACCTTGGGCAAGTCACTTAACCCCAATTGCCCTACCTTTCCCTCTCCAAAAAGCAAAAAAAAAATTCTTAAATACTTAAGAATGTTTAATAACTGAATGATCAACCATGATTTCAGATGACTAATAAAGAAGACTGCTATCTGTCTCATGACAGAAAGATGATTGGGTGATATGCACAGTACAAAATATTTTATAGGTATGATCCATGTACAAATTTGTTTTGCTTAATTGTGCTTATGTGATTCTATAATTCTCTTTTTCTAGTGGAGGGAGGAAAATGGGAGGGGGGAAAGTATATCTGATCATTATTTATTAGTTTTCTTGTACCACATTTTCCCCTTCTTTTCTTTTAGATATTTGTTATAAAGGATGGCTTATTGGGTAGAAGAAATGGATATATTGAAAATTAATATGATATAAAAAGGCAGTGGTACATACAGAAGTTTATGTCCTCAAGAATATTAGTGTTATTCCTCTTTTTAAAGTTATGTCATTGGCGTTTTAATTATCAAAATTATTCTCCAATATACCCTTCACTCCCATTTAACTCTCTCCAGCTACAAAACAAAACAGCAGAGCAAAACTGAGTAGCAAAGTAATCACACCTAAGTGTGTATCTAGTGTCAGCCCCCTAATCAAATGATTGAAGATTATTGTACCTTCAGAGGATTAGCTGACAGACAAATGTACCACTATCTGTCTCACAGACATTAAACCTGTTCATCTCACCTCCAAAGTGACAATATTTCTCCCTTTCATTACTGGTATACCCTTTTGTCCATTTTTGTGCAAAATTTCTTTTCATTTTGAGAAAGCTAATCCATGTGTTCTTCAGACACTGTTCCAGTGGCTGCCTTTTTTGGATTTAGATGAAATATTGAAAAACTTTGTTCATAAAAAAGTTGTTGCAACTATTACTTAACTGGTGAAATATAAATTTTAATCAATGTGTCAAAATATATGGAGTAACAGGTGTGTTATGATTCACAGACTGAGTGTTCCAAATTGCATGGAGAGTGTTGATTGGGATGGTCCAAATGGAAAGTAGATTTGATCACTGAGTTACATAGCCAAAATATCCATGTAATAACTTGCTTAAGAGAATTGGATTTTGATTATCATCAAATAGACTTTCTTGTTTAACATGTCTAGCTTTTACACCTTTAGTGAGAGTGGTGTAAACATACTTTGTATAAAGAGCAAATCCTTTTTTATTCTAAGTGATACTATTTCAGTCTGCTTTGGATACACTGAATTCTCCAGCAATTCATTTTAAAGATGGTAATTGCAATAGGGAGTGTTACTGACTGGTGGGGAAAAAAAATCCAAATATCCTCCCTGTGGCTAAGGCAGTTGTCACAGAAATAAAATGCAAAACATTTTATCTTCACTAGGATGTACCTGCAAGATACCTAAATTTTTCCCTTTTTATTTTCTTTAGTATTCCCTAAAGCTTACTTTTCAGCAATATCTGCAGTCTGAACCATGGTCCTATAAAGAATAGTCAATGTTATAAATGCAAGCCCCAAATCATTGAGAAGAAAGACCTGGGGTCTTTCACAAATCCATATAAATGTTTCTTCTGAATTTTAAAACCTAGTCTGATAAATAAAAGAAAGAACTTGACATCCTACTACTCATTCAGGTAAATGAAAGAGAACTTTAGAACTTTGGAGGGAATTGTAGAATTTTGAGGCAGCAAGGATAAGGAAGAATTTATGGGCAGAAGAAGGTGAAACAGAAATTCAATCCTCTTTTTTTGGAGACTGAAATTTCAGAGGTTTCTGTGATGTGAATCAATGACTTTGAAGGAGAAATTATAACTAATGAGCTTTCTTCAATAGAAGAACTTCATATAAATAACAACTGGAAGAGCAGAGCCTATTCAAAACACCTCTTTTCAGTCTTCATTGCATTATATTTATAGTATATATCTTTTTTTAATGGACCACTTGATATTAAGTACAATATTTAAGATAATCAGTTGAAGTGGTCTAGGCCAAGTAACTTGGTTTACTTTAGAGGGCAAGCAAAAAGAACACATTTGCAACCTAATCTCTGTAAAAATAATTAGACGACATTAAACTCAGAAATGCAAATACATCTCTCCAGTTCCACATCTTTATATCCCTTCCCTGAAAGGATACCTTGAGATGAAGGCACAAATGTGTGACCACAGACTATTTACTAAGATCTACATTATAAATGAAGACTGGAATGTTCCTTCCTTCTGATGCAAGGCACATACTTGTAGAATCACGTTGCAATTTTTTCATTGAGGAGAGATTAGTTTGGAATAATCAGTGTGAAAAAGAAGAACATTTCTCATCTTTCCCAAGGGATATCTTTCCTAGCATCACAGATCTACAGTAGCCTTTAGAAGCTATCTAATCCAACTCTCTCATTTTAAGGATGAAGAAACTACGATCCAAGGTCACACAGGCAGTAAATGTTAGAGGTAGGATGATGAAGCCAGGTCCTCTCACTCAAGAGCCAATGCTCTCTCTACTGTAGAATGCTGCCTAATTTTTCTGTGCTATATGATAGAGATATAATCCTATTCCAATTGTAAAATGGAAGATAAGCCTGGATTATTTTGGCTACATTTTAATATAGAGAACATTCTTTTATATTGAGAAAAATATCTATCTCCATATGGACAGGAGAAACTCAAGGATCACACAGTTAGGTGATTGTAAACCAGAAACTGATTTTCACTCTAACTCTGCAGTATTAGTTAAATATCAGATTGCAGTGACAGCAATGCTTATATTCTTAAGTCTTTCACCTAGGACTTTATATAGCCTAGGAATAATAATCTTGAAAGATTATGATTGGTCTCTTTGTTTTTCTTTCAAAAACAATCTTTTTTTTTACTTGCCTCTACCTTCAGTTCCTTTCCCTACTCCCATCCTTCTTTTTCCCTGGCAGCATGTTCATAACATAAAGAAAACACTGATTAATACACATACTTCTAAATACATCTACCATAGCTATATGTGCGTGCATTTATACACAGTTAATATGTATAAGCACATGCATATATTTGGAGGCAACCTAATAAATCCCGTGGCGAAGAGACTATTGTCTTTTCTCTTTGTCATTCTAGTTGAGGGTACGAGTAGAGGTAAGGAATACTAGAATGTAGGCTGGGCGTAGAAGATCTCTCCAGAGTCAGATCTGGACCAACTTTCTCCATTTATCCCCTTCTTTCCCTTCAGCTTCCAGTTCCCAATTCCTAGGGAGTAGGCGTCTGGGCTGGCTGAAGTTTCTGTCTCACTGCGGCGACTTCCCCTCCCTCCTGTATGTCTCTCCACCCCCTCCCCCTCCTTTACACCCCTCCTCCCAGTCACTTCTTCCTGGGCTCGTCGTGACGCAGGAGGACTGAGCTAGGGGTCCCCGCCTCCCGGCTAAATCTCGGTTCTTGCCGTCTGCCCCCTCCTGGCCCTACCGCCCCCATTCACCCCCTTTAAATAGAGGTAGAGCAGCTGCTTCTTTACACTCTTAGGAGAACCTAGGGTGTGGTGGATAGAGCCACTGTTTCCTGAGCCCTCTACTGCTGCGGTTACCTCCGAGCTCAGCTAATACCTCCTTTTCCCTTCTTCTCCAGGTTCTCCTCCACTAACTACCCCATCACTGGCCTGCATAAGTCCCTGGTTCTCAGCGATCAAGGACCATGCCGCCCTTAATACTGCTCAGTCTACTGGGAGCCATGGCTCTAGGAGGTGAGTTGAGCTGGGAATTGATTCAGCACCTCGGATAGCTCTTTATCTGCTTTGAGCTATTCTGCTCTGTCCCGCTGTGCTTCTTTCTACTATCCTTCCACTGCAGTGCCATGGATTTGTTGCTGGGAGGACTGGGGAATATGTATGTCAGGCTAAAGACAGCATTAGGATGTATGAGTTTTCACCCTCTTTCTTGGGGCTTCCTCTGTCTCCAGCGTCGCTTTGGTAATTGCTGTATGACCTTTTCGCTTTTCTCTTGTTTCTCCCTACTGCTTCAGTTTTGAAGAAGTTTGGGGTCTTCCCAGCCTAACCTAGGGAGTATTTAACTTTTCTACTACCCATTCTCGGCGATAAAGAGTATTAAAAGGATAGTAACTTGATTTTACCCCAGAATCTTTGCCCCAAAGAACAACAGTAATAAGGGTTAAGGTGGTGGAGTGTGGGGGAAGAGGAAAAGAAATCTGGTGTGTGTGTGTGTGTGTGTGTGTGTGTGTGTGGCCACTTCTTAAATCCAAGGCTCTTTCTGTCAGTCTAGATACAGATTTAATCTAGATTATCTTAAATTGTTTATCTGACTTCTGACAAAGATAGATGTCCAAGAAGATGTGAGTATAAATGGTGCAGTACTAATTAGACAGTAATGAGGTGCAGTACTAATTCTTGTATTTTACTACGAATACATAAAGCGCAGTAAAATGTGTGCCCAGAATGCATGTATTTGTGTGTGTACGCAGATATGTATAATCACTTTGTCTGTAAATATACTTAATTCTCTGTGGTGGTGTTTCTTAACATAATTCAATCAGTTTTAGTTAGCTAATAATAGAAATTCCTATGGGTGTTTCTTTCAATTTCATATCCCTGGAGAGGGAGGAAGAACCAAGTAGGTGAGGACTATGGAGAAAAAAAAATGAAGATTAAATCTTAGAAAGAGTTCTTATATCAGCTTTGAAAATGAAGCTGAAGATTTTAAGTGTCTGGCAGTTTCTGTGTCAATGTGCTTCATATATAGTAGTTTATTATCTTTCATAATTATTATCTCAGAAAAAAATCCTTTCTTAGATTTTTTGAATTTTTGAATGAGTAAAAATCTCTTCAGGTAAGTTCACTATATTCCTCCCTTTTATGATGCAGAAATAAATAAAACCTCCCTTTTAGGATGCAGAAATAAATAAAACCTATTTTCAAAATCCAACATTTTTTTCTCAAGAACTACACCATCTGTCAGGTTTAAAGTTTCTTTTTAATTTTTCTCCTTACTATGAGTTGTTTTGATCCCTTACTTTACTTGTAGTGGTCATTTAATAAACTTTTGTTGAACTATAGTTTGTTGCTGAAATTATATCATGTTAATCTTTTACCCAGAATCAGTAAGTCACAATGGATAGAGGGCCAATAATTTCAGAGATAGAATAAGCTGGGTTACATTCCTGCCTCTGACACATACTGACTATGTGACTCTGATTACATAAGCTATATAAATTACTTTACAAATCTAAAGCACTTATGAATTATGTGAAGCATTTAAAGAACAATATAAAACTTCCCAGTGTCCTCAAGCAATTCTCTAAGGATGTAAGTGCTGAACATTTGTTGATCTGCATTGGTAGAGAGAGTTAATTTAGCGGCTTTGCTGGTAAATTCTAGCAGCTAGACAAAGAAAAGAATTTCTCACCACTTAGATAGTCTTATTGTCAATGGATCAATAGTTCTGTTTGTTTGTCACCTACTAAATTAAAAATTTAGACACAAAATTAGAGTCTAGGGAAAATCTGTTATATTCTAGATTACATATCTGCAGAAGATTTTTATTTGCATAGTCTTTATGAAATAGTTTGATCAAATATCTTTTTATTCAGCAATAGATGTTTCTGTATGGTTGAAGGAGATAAAATGAATAATTTAGAATCTCTCGTGGTCAAAATATTTTTAAGAATTGATATTGGCTAAAAGGCTAAAAGTTTTTATATATGTGTGTGTGTGTGTGTATATATATATATGTCCTGACCACAAACACAAATTATGACATTTATGAAGATTGTTTAAAATTTTATTATTTTATCACAAAATAATTATAACAATTTTCTTTTCCATGAAAATACTTCAACAAAACTTCATATTTTCTGCATCTAAAATGGAAGTGTGAAATTCAGAGTTCACAATTACAGGGCTGGGAGGAACCAGCAATGACCATCTAGTCATTGCTTTGTTAATGAGATCTACTATGAAGGAGAATTCATAAATTCCCACAATGAGCAGTTTTGTTTCAGTGTCTTCTTTGTTGAAAATGAATGTTCATGGGGTAGGCACGTTATGTTTGTCACTATCAGCAATATAGATAAAATAGTACTTAGATTTCCATTTGACTTCAATATTTTCATCCTTCAACCAAAACCAAAGTGAGGTTATGAACATTTATCATGGTAGATTCCAGTTTTGAGTCATAAGAAATTCCTTCTATACACAACTCAAAAGTTAATTCTCATCTGCTTATTTGATTTACAGTTTGATTATTTAGTTTTCCCTTCTTTTGTCAGTCTTGCTTTATGCAAAAGTAAACTAATTAAAAACAGTGGCATAACATGAAAGAGGTTACCTTATGGGACCCAAAAATCACTTGTCTGTTTGATGTCACAGATGTTATTTGTAGATGAAAGCCAATGGCAATTAGCATATCACCCCCAAAGAAAACAGCTTTGGATTTATTTTCACGGACAAAACTGATGTGCTTATATTCATAAGCATAGAGCTTCTGGTCTAATTACAAAGGATCAGATGGAAAGATGGGAGCCTTAATCCCATAGAAGTGAATTGTTCTGCAAAATTAGCAACTGAAAAATTAATATCAAGCTGCAGTTTGTTGCTATGGAAAGAGCGCATTATCACCCACCTGAATATACTGGATATTATTACTTGGGCACCTCCCAGGATTAATGAAAGCAATTCAGTAACACTGGGTGCTGAGTATTTTACACTTTTATGTAAAAATAGAATTATTTTTTAAAAAGCAGAGTTGAGGGCAAGTTAGTTCTAGCTAGATTTTAATAGATAACTTTATATTTCATTAACATTTATATTTCATTAAAGGAACCAGGCCTTTCATTGCAAAGAATTTTACAGCTTTCTCACCTGGGAAAAGTCAGGTACCCAGCAGGGATAGTCTTAGTAAATAGCCATTCCAGGGATGAAATTAAAACAGCTGTTGAACCACACTCAAGAGAGACTACAGAGAAATGGAGGCAAGGAAGATAAAAGTTCAACTTACTGAAATTGGACCATTTAGTAAACTTGCCTAAATTTCCTTCCCTGGCTTGAATTTTCATGCACTTTGCTATTCCAAGTAACCCTTTTGTTACTGAACTAGAAAACTTGGATTTCTTTGGCTATTGGGTAAAGGATGAAAGTGATCTGAGTCACTTTGCTTTGCCTGGCATAATGTGCTTGAGATCACAGCCATTAGGCATTCATCTTGGCAACAAACAATGTAAATGGAAGAGGTAGTATTTTGTTTCTATATCTCTACCTATCATACTACTTCATATAAAGATAAGGTAGCAATTGAGTGGAAAAAAGTTTACAGGTTGGTAATCATCCATAAGATTATTATTGTTTTTGCTTTACTGTTTTGTTAGTATTAGATGTTTTTAAGCACTTGAATTTTGTTCTCTCTTCCTCCTATTACTGTGTGACCTAGAACCACTCATTATACTACTCTGTCTGAGCTTCTCTGTCAGTGACATGGAATTCTGGGAGCATTGTGGTGATTCTGCCACATAGAGGCTATATATAAATGCTTTGAAATTCTCTAGTGGAAAGAGCTTAAAAAGGACAAAGTAAAAATGTAAACTATAAAGGACTAAGGAGCTTTGCAAAGTCAGTCAAAAAGCACTTACTTAAGCACATACTATGTGTCTGGCACTGTACAAAGTGAAAGGCAAACTGAAATGCCTTGAGTTATTTCTGTAAGATAGCAATATTTAAAACTTAGGTTTAAATGAAGATTGAAATTTTATTGCCTTAAAACTTTGATTACCATCAATCTGTCAACAAGCATTGGTTAAGAACCTACCATGTGCTAGGCACTGTGCTAGATTCTTGGGGATACAAATGGAAAGAATGAAGCTGTCTCCATTATTGAGGAGCATACATTCTAACAGGGGAGACAACAAGTAAATCCTGAATAAAATAGAAATAAATACAAAGTTGTTTCAGGGGGAGGGTACTGATAGTGGGAGGGATCAGAAAAGGCTTCATGTGGAAGGTGATGCTAAGGCTGAAGCCTGACGGGTCAAGGATTTTATGAGGGTGAGAAGTGAATGAATGTATCCCAGACATGAGGGATAGCTAGTGCAGAAGTACAGTGACTGGAAATGGAGTGCCGTGTGTAGGGAGCAGGGAGCAGGGAGAGGGCCAATTTTGCTGGATCACAGAGTGTGAGAAGAGAAGAAATATACAATGAGGCTAAAAAGACAGGCTGGGGTCAGCTTATGAAAAGCTTAAAAGCTAAATGCAGCAGTTTATATTTGATTCTTAAGACAACTGGAATTCATTGAGTAGGAGAATGACATGGAATATATGAGATTAAGAAAAATCTCTTTGGCAGCTATGTGGATGGTGTATTGGTGAAGAGAAAGAATGTCAACAGGGAAGCTTGCTGCAATAATCTAGATGAGAAGGGCTGAGGCTTGAACCTAGGTGATAGCTATATTAGAAAAAAAAAGAGGATAAAATGCAAGAAATGAAGTAGAGGTAGAAATAGCAAGAATTGGCAACTAATTGGATATATAGATGAAAGTGAGTGAGGAGTCAAGGATAACATCATGGCTATGAGTTTGGAAGACTGAGAGAAAGGTGATGTCTTTGACAAAGATAGAGATTTGGAAGAAGGGTGATTGTAGGGGAGAATATGAACTCTTTTATATACATCAATCTGGAGATGTCTTCAGGACATCCATTTTGAAATGCCTAATAATTACATGGTGATTCAGGATTGGAGCTCAGGTGAGAGACTGGGAGTGGATTTATTGATCTGTGAATCATTTGCCTAGAAATGATAGGTGAATCCATGGGAGCTAAAGATGATGATACGTCTGAAAAAGACTATAGAAAGAGTAAAGGATCAAAGACTAATCAAAGGAGAGTGAACAGAAATGACCAGGCAGGTAGGAAGAAAACCAGGCAAGGTCATGAAAATACCAAAGAGGAGATAATATCCAGAAAGGTGGTCAGTAATGTCAAATGCAGAAGAGAAGTCAAGAAGGATGAAGACTGAATTCATTGGCAACTTTGGAGAGAGCAACGTCAGTTGAATGCTGACGCTGGAAATTAAATTGCAAACGGTTGAGGTAAGAGTAGAGAGGAAGTGAAGGCAATAAGTAGAGACAGTTTTTTTTTTTAGCAGTTTGGCTGAGAAAGCAGAGATGTAGTATGATAGCTTGAGAGTATATTTTAGCTATTGCCAGAGTAGGAAGAAGAGAAATTATGTATTCATGTTGTGTATACATGTTGTGATACACATATACTGAGCTGGCATTCAACTGATCTAATTAATATTTATACTAACACCTTTAGGCTGTTAGCGTGTGGCTCCAAGTTTGGTTTGTTTTCCTACATGTTCCAATAGGACAATAACGTTGACAAAGCCAACTTTCTTTGGGGCACCAATAGTTTACATGACTTGACAAGAGTCACACAATCAGAAAAAAATATGTGTATGTGTACACATATTTATTTGTGTGTACAAGCACAATACATATATGTATGTGTTTACATGCATGTACACACATACACATGTGTGCTGTTAGGGCATTTCAGTCATGTGCAACTCCTTATGACCCCATTTGGGGTTTCTTAGCAGATATTAGAGTGGTTTGTCATTTCCTTCTTCAGCTCAATTTACAGATGAAGAAACTGAGACAAACTGAGATAAATAAATGGCTTGCCCAGGGTCACACGACTAGTAAGTATCAGAGGCCAGATTCAAACTCAGGAAGATGAGTCTTCCTGCCTCCAGACCTACCCTAGCTGACTCAATTCAACAAACATTTATTAATCACTTCCTATGTGTAAGTGAATGAGTACCAGAGTACAAAGTTGAAATAAAATCCAGTTGTAGAACTGTAGACTTAGAGCTTAAAGAGATCTTAGAAGTCTTCTAGTTGAACTCCCTTATTTTACAGATGAGGAAAATAAGGCCCTGAGAAGTTAATTAATTTGCCCAAGGTCACATAGAAAGTAAGTAGCAAAGTGATTTCTGTTCTCAAAGAGTATATAGTCTATGTGGAAAAAATGGCATTTCACAAATAAGTATGATATAAATCAGAATGTGTTATTTTTACAAGTGTGGTACTCCAGGAAATGTGAAACTATTTTATTCACATTCATATGAACATATTTTTTCCCCAAATTCCTGGCAGTCCTTCAGACAAATGATTCCAGAATGAATCACCCAAATGATTCCAGAATGAATCACCCACAGACTCAGAAAAGCAAGAAAATGGTTCTGCCAACTCCATCTATGTATCAACATATGCAGAGCACTGAAATCTCTATATAAAATTGCCTGAGTCAGATTCAGGTTAATAACATTAATACTTCTGTCTATTGGCAACTACATAAAATGGAATTGTTGACTTCTACTGTCTGCAAGAGAAATTTCTCAACTTACCCAACATAATAGGAGCTGGCTTGATGAGTAGAACAGATTTGCAAATAATTAGGAAACTACCAATTCCCTCCCACCTAAAAAAACATCTCTGAGCAACTCAACTCCTCCTTGAATTCTATAAGTCGTAAAGCTCATGAAATCATTAAGTAGGTCATAACTCACAACCTGCATCCTTTGGAGACTGCAGGTAGTTTAGTTCTCCACACTTTGCTCTCCCCTCTGCTGAGAGTTTCTTTTTCTTCTCTTGGGCAGTTTTTACTGGCTTCTCAGGAATCAAAACAGTGGTGCTGTAAGATTTTCAACCTTGTATAATAGATAGAATAGTGAGTCAAACAAAGGAGGGGATTAGAGCTCTTAAAACGTGTGTTCTGCTTCTGGCTTAGCCATTGAAAAAAAAACATTTTCTATCATGTACCTTCCCTGGGTCTTAGCTTCTGTAACTAAAATAGGGGGAATGAACTTTTCCATGTACTTAACTGCAAATACAAATATAGAGAAAGAATTGATAAATAGAAGCATATAGAATGATTTTACATATTTGTGTCTAATGGGGGCTATATCTAGGGCTGGGGGGCAGTGAAGCGGGGAGGGAAAAAGTTACATGATAATTTTAGATAGATAGATATACATACATGCATATATAAAAGGAATAGCAAGCTGTACATAAGAGATTTGCAGTTTCATGTGCAATCCCTTTTTTAAAAATTCTACTATGCTAAGGAAATGCTTGTATTATTTTATCAATTGAAAATAAAATTTAAAAAATAAACTGATTCCTGTCCTCAAACAACTTGCATTCCAATAGGGGAAGAAAACACATGTAGATAAATGGTGGTCTGCAAGGGAATTCAGATTTGTAGAATCATAGAGTTTGTGAATTGTGCGTCTCAGATGAGCAAATGACAGACCTATCTTTCCCAGAAGCAATGGTAGTATTGATCTAGATACTGAACCAGAGCAGGAGACAAAGTATTGGGAGTCGGGTGGCATTCACAGCAGCATCAGGGAAAAATAACAAAATGGCCTCTCTAGATGGCTGATGGGAACATGAAGCACAATCACATCAACTAGATATGGTGGGCTCAATGAGCTTTTCCTCACTCATCAAGACAATTCAGCCTTCAGGGTCATCTATAAGTGAGTATATGCCCATTCAGTATGCCAATCAGTGAGTACAGGGTCTGAGGCATTTCCTACTATATTTCTTTTCTTTCATTCTCTCTCTCCCTTCATTCTCTCTCTCCCATTCCCATACAGGTAAAACTAGGTTAAAATTAATATCAAGCATAGTTCTGATGAAACAAATCATGAAAGAAGAGCCTAAGAAACATTTTTTATGTGGGGGGTCGGAGGGATGAGACCCAAACCTTTGCCTTCTGGTGGGAATAAGGAGAAGAGAGAGAAAAATTATAAGTTAATTTTTACTATATAAGCCTCGTGCCTTTTTTTTTAAACACCAGCTACTAGAGCCACTTCCCATCCACTTGCCCTCCCTGAACTCTATCTAGTGCTCAACTAGACTTTGACACCTATAATAACAACAGGTGCTACAAAGCAGAGGTGGATCTAGGGGCAGGCCAAGGGAACAGCTGCCTGGGGTGCAGCAAAGAGAGATTGCAAAAAGGGAAGGGCTACTTTTAA
>CM053595.1:183113372-183132239 GCA_028646575.1 Pseudocheirus occidentalis | reverse complement strand
GGGGCTTTACAGTGGGATTGCTGTTATGGGGTTGGGACAGGAGCAAGACGGGGAGAAAATGTGTAATTCAAAAAATGTAATGAAAATGAATAATATAAACAAGAAAACAAATAAAAAACTAAATTAAAGAATTAAAAAAAAAGAAAAGGTATTGGTATAGTGAAGTGAGAAATATGAAGAACTCTAAGAAATGATGTATTTACTTCAAGAGGTCTAATTGGGAAAATGGGTTATATCCTTACCAAAATATTATTAAGATAAAGATAAATGCCAAGTGAGTGGTTAGGATAGTAAGTGTGCTATGGGAGTTGAAATGAAGAAGGGATGATTAGATTGGGGTGGGAAAGTTCTAGATTAATTACTGTAGCTTCACTGACTAATTCACACCTTCAATTAAGCCTCAAATTAACTCTTAACAAGATTCATATGATCAATATTTACAATTTCAACTGTAAGTAGAAGCATCTAGAAGACCTCACCATCTCTGGAGAATCCCTCTTTAATTTGGACTCTGAGCTATATCTCCTTATTGATGGTGGCAAACACCATAAGTCTCTCTGTTTTATGCCTTACTTAATATTAATAATCAAAGGTCAAACGGAGCAATTCTGTTCTTATAGATAGCAAGGAGCATTGTATAATCTCCACATACATATTGGAGACATCTTGCTGGGCTGCCTATTAGCCTGGAACACTGTAGAGTCCCCTAAAATTCATAATCACTCAAAATACATTTGACTTAATTATAAACAAAGAAAAACACAAGTGAATGAGTCTATCAGTCAACAAGCCTTTATTAAGCACTTATTAGGAGCCAGGAAGCCTTCTATGAAGAATATCTATTGTTCCGACTATAATGTGTGTTTGGAGAAACAACATATAGGGCTCATCCGTCACTACATACATATCTTGGACAGATGGAAAATGAACAACTCCTCTAAACAGGAGAAGAGAAAGTGAGATGGGAACTTTTCAGTTCCTTGAGTGTCCTCAAGTGCCTCTGAAGCAAAGCCTGCCTTTTTTGGCATCAGCAGGCCTCTGGTGACACTGTATGGCTATGAGTTATAGAACACTACAGTCCCTAAACTGAAGGTGGGATTCATTCAAAGGGTAATGGAGAGGTCATTGTGAGCTCAAAGAGGTTGCAATATATTGTGAACAAGGACGTATGTAGAAGAAAGAGTAGAAAACATGTTATCTCTGATATTCAAATGGATTTGTGATCTCATTGACTTAGAATTTCCCTCTAAAGATGAAGATCATAATTTACCCATGCCTGCCCATCCTGTGTGACTTGGTCCTCCCAAAAATTCACCATAGGGTCTAACCAACACGTTGGAGTATGTCAGCACTTTTTTCCAAACAAAACAAGAATACCAGGTGAAGCAGTCTGAACATCCCCATCATTCTTCATTCTTAGTCACCTGACCAAACCCATAGTTCTTCCATAGCTCTTTCAATTGTACAATTATTTAATGACATCCTCTGCTTGTGTTCTTTGTGTGTGTGTGTGTGTGTGTTCTTTTTTTAGAGTTCCTCATTGGTTATCTATTGTAACCTGTTCATGCCCACCACTAGACATTCTTTTGCACTCTGTGTGATGCTTATGTTAGTTATCTTAGGCACTGGTTATCCAGGTCTTGCTAACATAAAGCAATATTGGCAAACTGTTTGAACTAAAAAGATGGGTCTCTGTCATTATAGGAAGTCAATTAAATGTGCTTTGTAGTTTCTCCAAAGCAATCCAGACTGCTCTCTTGTTTTTCAACTTCAGATTCAGCTTACTGTCTACCTGCCTGGTCTGTGCCAGGTCTGAATTGTCTGTTCCAGATAAACACGCTGCTAGACAAGCTCTAAAGTATGTCCATTCAGTTGAAATCTGGGCAATAGGCAAATGGGCATTCATTTGGCCTTTCCTATGTAGGTAGGCAGGCCAAACTCCTTTGAGTGATTACAGATTTTTTCCCCCAGGAGTCTATGCAATATGTTAGGGTTTGATACAATCAACATTGTGCCATCTAGAAACAAGAGAACATGGAGAACCTCATCATCCACAGGGAAGCCCTCCTCAAGTTGGATGCTGTGCTGTATTTCTTTCATCACAGGGGCAAAAATTTTTACTGTGCATACACCACCTTGTTTTCTGCTCAGCCTGATGTTTGTTTCTGTTGTTACAAAATAATTTTGAATAATCTTGATGGGAGACAACTTGTTATAAAAGAGCCTATAAAGTTCCACCCCATTGTCAAATTTTCTTTCATGATCAACAAACAATAAGCATAATGAGATATTTATTCTCTACACTCTTTAGTCCATTGTGTAATTGTGATATATTTTTTGAATATAGCTTCCCAAAGCCCATTTGTTCCACATTATTGAGAATGCTGTCAATTCATATATAAATGGTTCCCCTAAAGTTTTAAATAGATGAACAAGTAGGCATATGGATCAGTAGTTGCTGATGTTTTCTTAGTCATCTATTTGTGAAATCATGAAGGTCTATGATTTTTTCCATACCTTTGGTTTCTTCTATCCCTTTAGGTATTTTGTAAATTGGCCTCTCAGTGTCTGCACAGATCTCCTCTACATATGTTTGATCAAATTTAGTTACTTTCCTTATCTTTTGTGCCATTTCTGCTTTCTCTGTAAGCATCTGAGGGATCAAAATGGTAGGGTCTAGGTGTGGTGGTTTCATTATTTTTTCAATAATTTTCATAAATCTTTTCCATTACTCTTCTATTTATAGTCTTTCAATTTTCATCCCTAAATGCCACTGGGATAATTTTACTTTGTTAGATATCTTGCTAAGCTTTCAAAATACTGATTTAACACTTCATGGCTTTTCTTTGCTTAATAATAATAGTGATAATAATATAATAATACCTGGTATTTATTAATATTATTGTCAATATAATGCTTCAAACTTTCTGAAGTTCTTTACAAATATTATTTCATCCTCAACAGCAATCCTGGGAGTTAGGAGATGTTATTATTCTCTTTTTTTTAAATGATGGAAGAAATATTAAGTTTAATTGCAACATAGCTAGTATCTGGTTTAGAATTCAAACTCAAAGTCTTCCTAATTTCAGGTCCAATGCTCTATCTACTGTGTCATCTAGCTACTTTATGAGATCAATACTGTTTATAAATATCCATCGTTCTTTTACAGAATTTAAAAGTCATCATCAAAGAAATATATTACCAGAAAAAAAAATATGAGCTGGTCACAAGTACATGAATGAAAACTTACTGTCTATTGCTTTCATTAAAGGAATATGTGAATGTCTTACATTCTTTTAATATATGGTAAGCTTCATGATCCCTTCTCTAAACTTTTGATTTCTTCCATTACCTAGTATAGTATTATATACATACATAGTAGGTGCTTAATAAATATTTCTTGAATTAAATTACACTAAATCACAGGAAGTCACATAGTATAGTAGAAAGTGCCGGATCCTAGATTCATACTGTGGTCCTGTCACTTGTTACTTGTGTGACTTTGGGTAAGTGCCTTAACCTCTCTGGGCTGCAGTTTCCTCAACTGACAAATGAGAAGATTGGACTCAAAGACTTTGATGAGCCTTTCAAGCTGTAAATCTGTGATCCTATTGTTTTTAGGAGGCAGTCAGTCATTCAGCAGATAAGAGATTTCCACGGACAAACATTTCTACATCCTTAATATAAGGACAATCTATGTTTACCTTAGACTGATGCACTGGTATCATTACAACATTTTTTGAGTAATCTATTAAAAATGAATTGTTTCCCGGTACAGTTTAGTGATGTGTTTGTTGGTCATCCAAATGATGGCATGTGTGATAAGGATGTAGTAAGCAGAATCCCAACTCTATTGAATAACTTACGTCAGCTGGGGTGGAGGACCATGTTACATCACAGAGACAGCAGGCCTAGAAAGCAGGAAAGCCGCAATGCAAGGCCTATGACGCAGAGTCACTGAGTGACCATGGACAAGCCGCTGAACTTCTTAGTATCAATGCAATGCAAAAAAAATGCAGATGAGTTACTGATCTACATCAGCGCAGGATATTGCCATATTACTTCCCCTCTCCCTACCATAGATATGTATGGATGCATATGTATATATGCTTTAATATATATACACACATATAAACATACATATACAGCCATATGTACACATATAGACATAACATATGCAAAATTGACTAGGATAAAAGCAATTGAAACATAAATTGAGAACATCAAGCATGGGATAAGCACATTTTACGCATGAGTACTTTAAAAAAGGCAAAGGAAAGAGTAAATAGCAACAGAAGGAATTTCACATCACCTTGGACAAGGGGAATTATTAACTTTCTAACATTACTATTTATGATTAGGTTCCTACCTGGGCAGGAGGGAGAATTCCCTTTTTGAGAACTTATCATTTGAAAATCTGTAATTATAAATACTGGTTGTAGACTATGGACTGGAAAAGTTGGTATGTAATTAAAACTGAATTAAAAGGCCCTATTCTATCACCTCTATTCATGCTAGATGTGGAGCTGTAATAGACATGAGCTATAATCATGGTTTTCTCCATAACAATGGAGGAAATATTATAATAAAGGTCTTAGGAATGATTTATGACAAAGGTAGCCTGAGTTAATTATCTAGTGCACAAAGGAAAATTGTTTGGGTTATACAAATAGTCAAGTGTTTGGAGCTACAAAATGAGCTTGTTATTAAAGGACATCAATAATTTGTCCAGTAAAAATCGACATTAGACAACTGTCTCATCTAATATGTCAAAAGACATCTTTAAATAAATGTAGCAAAATATACTGGATCAATGTAATGAAGTAGATCTGTTGTTTCTCAAATTGACCATTTCCTTCTTCAGTGTAGCTATGAATTCTCATATCTTGGTCTTATCTGGCTAATAAGAATAATTCAATGATATCATGATTTAAAATTTATAAAGAGTTTTCATCATAGCAATCCTGGAAGGTGTGTAGTTAAAATACTATTATCTCCATCATAAAGATGAGGAAACTAATGTGTTGAGAGATTTAGTGACTTTCCACACAGCTAGTGTATGATCTCAGATAGGATTTGAACACAGGTCTTCTGATTTCAGGTCCATCATTCTTTCCACTATATCATATTGGCAATTTCTCCCTTATGTCTATCCCTAGTTTAATTTAGAACTATATTTTCTCTCTTTTGCTAAGTTGGTGATCTTTTATTAAATGCCTACTATATGCCAGGCATTAAGTCAGGCAAAGAAAGGCAAAAGACAATATCTTCCCTCAAGGAGCTCACAATCTAATGGGGAAGACAACATGCAAATAATTATATACAAACAAGATAAACAGGACAACTAAGATACAGGAGAAAGAGGAAATAATCAACAAACGGAAGACCCTAGAATTAAGAGGAATTGGGAAAGGCTATAGTTACTGGGATGTGAGCTAGGGACCTGATGGAAGCCTAGGAAGTCAGGAGGTGAAAATAAGGAGGGAGAGCATTCTATGTATGAGAGAGAACCAGAGAAAATGCCCAGTCAGGAGATGGAGTGTCTTGTTGAAGGAATATCAAGGAGGCTAGTGTCATTCTGTCATGGAGAGAGCAAAATTGTTTCTTGCTGAACCTCAGTCCATATTTCAGTTACAGTTTGAAAAAGTTATCTTTATAACCACCTAAACCCCAACAAAGAAATACTAATCAGTGTTCTCTTGCACAGAAATATTCCCCAAACTAGCCTCTTTCTTTACTTGGGTTATAACCTTCATTCAGTTCCCTTGGGCTCTTCCCCTTCTGTTCTCTACCTTCTTATCTATTCTACTTGCTTCTCCATATCACCAAATAATCTTCATTAAATCACCCCATCAGATCTCATGCCTTTTGTGCTTTTCCCCACATTTCTATTTTTGCTTATTTGTTTATCCAAATTTGTTTAGAGATATTCTCAATGTAATCGGTCAAATAACCTCTTCCTGTAAAAATTAGCATATCTAAAACTTCCAATTATATTACTCAATCCCAACTAAATAGAAGTACTCCATTTTTTAATACAGAAATAAAAAATATGTATGTATTTTTGGGAGGAAAATAATAGCATAGTTTCCAGGTGCTAAATGTACGTGAGAAAATAATCTTCCAACATACTTTTAAGAGCCATTAAGAAAGTTTGCCTTTCAATACTTAGTGAGTGGTGATCATTCCATCAGTTACAATCCTTCTTCACAACCTGACTAATGATTAATGGGAAGATATTTGTAGATCCTGTATCTGAGTGCCTGCTGCCATGATGGGGGGAAGGGGAGAGAGGGAAGGGGAGAAAATCTGAAACTCAAGGGACTGTAGAACTGAATGTTGCAAACTAAAAGCAAATAAACCAAAATTTAAAAAAAATAATGAGTGGCAAATAACCATTTTTAGCATATTTGAGATCAGACAAAGAAAATTAATTTTAACCTGTCTCCTTTTGCTAAGGTCTCAATTATCGTATTCAGCTTTCTTCGTTTCCCCAAAGAAAAGTTTTCTCAAATGACAATGCATAACCCACCAAAAACAAACAAACAAACCAAAAAAACCCAAGCCCCAAACTAGAGGCTGTCTGTGTATAACAAGATACAAATCTGTGCAGATATGTCCGAACTGAGTCAGAGGAAGAATGTCTTATCAAGGAAAGCTAAAACTCAAATTAAAAAAAAAATCAATCGGTTGCCAAGGAGACAAGAAAAAATGAGAAGAAATAAAATACAGTTCCAATCTTTGGCAATGAACACTCAAAATGATATTATGAGATAGAGAGTTCTGGGATAGTTATTTTGTTCCTTTATTATATAGTTACATCAGTGTTATGTATAACGAGGCAGAACAACGGCTGGACTGGAAAATGGTTAATCTGAGTTCCAGTTTGAACCCTGACACTAAGTAGTTGTGTGTCCATGGTTAAGTTGCTTTGTCAACTTTAGACCTTAGTTTATTCCTCTCTAATAGGCAGTTTAAGGCTTCTTCTGGCTCTAGAAAGTTTGTGTAGACTAGGAAATAGAACAATTTGTTCATGGCCAGGAAGACCTGAGTTCAAATCTTGACTCTGACACATATGTGATTCTATGCAATTTGAGCAACCTTTCAATTAGAAGCACCATTAGAAGACTTAAGTGGCATAAAAGATTCTGACCTGTATTAGGAGAGAGTACCCTCATCTGGGAGTTCCTTATACTAATAAAATTATAGGTCCATTCCATCTCCAGCTCAGATACTCCATGCTTGATATCCATGAGCTTTGCTGAAGTGCCAATGCTAGCATAAATGAGGAAATATATTCTTAACAGAGAATGAAAGAAAATTTTGATTTAGGTAAACTTTTGAGTCTTGGAAATGGAAATTTTTTTTCTTAGCTTATTTTAAAACATTGTTTATTTAATAACTTTCACTCAAGATGATATTTAATTTCCCAAGTGCTATCCTTTTATATCAGGCCCCAGGGTTACTGAGAAAATCAGGTAGTCAAAAAGCTGCAGTCATCAATACCAAGATGGAAAAACTGCTCAAAACAATTTAAATACCCCATTTAATACCTGGTAGGCCAAGGTGCCAAAAGTCAGGTCAGGTCATGCTATTTCTCTTAAAAACTAAGTTGGAATATTTGTTATGAGTACGAGGAGGAATGCTCATGTGATGTTTGTGGCTTTTTTTATTCCTCTAGTTTTACACCATGTTAAATTTTAAAATAAGGTTTGCTCAAAGTAACTTTTTAGCAATTAAAGATTGTCTTCTTGAAGGGATACTCTTCCTCAAACGTTAGCACTCCTATTGCAAAAGGAATGAACAAACCCCTCATTACTATGAAGAATGGGATAGATCCAGGGGAATCACAGACTGAATTTTGGTGATGGTCTTGGTAGGATGGAAGAAGAAAAGGAAAGGAAAGGATAATTAATTTATGATAGCCTGGCAATAGGAAGAAGACTGGGCACAAAATATGGAAACCTAAGTTAAAGTCCAAACTCTGCCACTAGTGAGGACATACAAACAAGTCAATATATCTTTGGGCCTCTGCTGTCTCATTTATGAAATGTAGTGATTGGACTATTTCATTTTTTAAAAAAAGAATTAACTACAAAACCAATAACAAAAACCAATAACCAAATAAGCATGCAAAATAAGGAATGAAATAATACATAAACATTAATATATCACTGAAATTTTAAGGTGAACTATTGATGCATGTGCAAATAAGAAAAAAGTACATTTGCTTTATGTCCCCTCTTAAAGTTCTGCCACCTGCAGGTGTTTGGTAGTCTTTAGTTTTCTTTTAAAAAAAAAACACAATGGTAGACAACATGTACTATGTCTTGGTTAGCTGATTCTCTTGACACACATTTTCTTGGTTTCTTCTTATTGATCTTTTAATGGTACCTTCGTTTTTTTGCTTTCTCCCTTCCCTCCTCTTCTTCCCTTTCTCTCTTTCTCTCCTCTCCTCTCTTCTCCTCTCCTTTTCTCTCCCTCCCTCCCTTTTTCTTTCTCTTAATTTGAGAGGGAAGTTACAGGAAGGAAACCCAATTTATCAATGCAGAACAGCAACTGTTCTGCAACTTACCAATTTACTGTGGGGCATTGGGAGATTAAGTGCTTTGCCCAGAGTTAAACAGCCAGTATATACCACAAGTGGGTCCTGAATCAAGGTCTTCCTGACTCTAAGGCTAGCTCTCTATCCACTATAGCACACTGCAATAATATTGTAGGATATTAAAAAAGAATTCTAAATCGGAGTCTACTAATCAAATCTCAATTAACTTTGTAATTTTGCTCTTAAATCATATGAGGATAAGATAGTCAAGTTACTTTAGTTCTGGGGAAATAAAAGTGTATATGTGACCCTCTGCAGGCTAGCAGGGCACTGGCTAATTGCTAAATTTCCCATAATCTGAGCGATAAACAGGTCCATGAAATGAGATTTTAAAAGTAACCACAGAATATTCTGTACATTTCTCAAGGCTGAGATTTCTTGTCTTTGCAGCAAAGATTTCCCAACTAGATAAGACTCCCCTGTAAGTTCCTTAATAATGATCCATTAATCACGGCTTATTATAAGTCACATGGGATCAGGACTGCCCCCAAGGCAACTTTTACAAATCAACCTTTATCCTTATTCCTGTCATACTTCCCTATCCCTAGAAAATCTACTCTGAAAAGTAATACACTTAGCCAGAGATGCTGCTTAACTATTTTTTGTATTTAATGATTGCATTGGGGGTGTGTGTGTGTGTGTGTGTGTGTGTGTGTGTACTTATTCTGTTTATATTTATTCTCTGTTTACATTTGTACTTCTTGCCTTAAACATTGGAATATGAATTCCTTATAAGTAGGGATCATTCCATTAATTGCATTTGTATTTCTGGCTCCTAGAATATTTTGTTGTTATTGAGTCATTTTTTTAAGGTCATGTCTGACTCTTTGTTACCCCTTGTGGGCTTTTAAATTTTAAAATATTTTTATTTAAAGTTTTGAGTTTTATATTCTATCCCTCCTTCCCTCCCCCTCCCCTTCCCTGAGATAGTAAACACACAGATATAGGTTATACATGTGCATTTATGTAAAACATTTCCATATTAGTAATTTTGTACAAAAAGACTTGAATAAAAGAAAAAAAAGAAAGTAAAAAATAGCATGCTTCAGTCCATATTCAATTTCTATCAGCTCTTTCTCTGGAGGCAGACAGTATGCTTCGTCATTAGTCCTCTGGGATTGTCTTAGATCATTGTAGTGCTGAGAAGAACTAAGTAATTCATAGTGCTTTATCATACTATATTGCTGTTATTGTGTACAATGTTCTCCTGGTTCTGTTTGCTTCACTCTGCTTCAGTTCATGTAAGTCTTTCCAACCTTTTCTGAAATTATTCTGTCATTTCTTACAGCACAATAATATTTCATTACAATCATATACCATATACCATATACCATAGCTTGTTTAGCCATTCCCCAATGGACGGACATCCCTTTGATTTCCAAATCTTAGCCACCACAAAAAGAGCTGCTATTAATATTTTTGTACAAATAGGATGTCTTTGGGATATAGACCTAGCAGCGGTATTGCTGGATCAAAATCTAGTTTTATGGCCTTTTGGGCATGGTTCCAAATTGCTCTCCAGAATGGTTGGATCAGTTCACGACTCCAGCAACAGTGCATTAGTCTCCCAGTTTTCCCACATTCCTTCCAACATCCAGTATTTTCCTTTTTTGTCATTTTAGCCACACTGATAGGTATGAGGTGGTACCTCAGTGTTGCTTTAATTTGCATTTTTCTGATCAATAGTTATTTAGAGCATTTTTCATATGACTATAAATAGCTTTGATTTCTTTGTCTGCAACTGTCTATTCATATCCTTTGACCATTTATCAATTGGGGAATAACCTGTATTTTTATAAATTTGACTTAGTTCTTTATGTATTTGAGAAATGAGGCCTTTATCAGAGATACTTATAAAAAAATTTTCCTTGTGGGGTTTTCTTGGCAAGGGTAGTGAAGTGGTTTGCCATTTCCTTCTCCAGCTCATTTTATAGATGATGAACTGAGGCAAACATGGGTAAATGATTTGTCCAGGGTCACACAGATAGTAAATGTCTGATGTCACATTTGAACTCATGAAGAGGAGTCTTCCTGATTTCAGGCCTTGCACTCTATCTACTGTGCCACTTAGCTGCCCTACTAGCACATACTAATGGACTGAATAAATACTTGCACAAAGCTTTTTTGAAACATATCTTTTTTAGGAATTATTTCCAAAGTCTGTTTACAGATCACATAGACAAATCCACCTCATATTTTACAATCATGCCTTGTTTCTAACTAAACAATTCCCTACTTTTTAGCTTCAATGTCCACCAAATTTATGAGATGACTCCATATAACTTTAGGTTGTTCCTGAAAACTAAATTCACTCTCAATATACAAAGATTTGAAGGTAATCAAAAACTTTGCCACAGTTCATAAATGTAGTCAAATGCATAACTTCATACCTCATATATATGAGAGATGTGAAAACAAGTGAGGAATTAGTCAAGCGCTTGTTAACTATTCATATCTTTACTACCTGATCATAGTCAAAGTGCTATTACTATCTACATTAATTAAAGACAGGAGCTCTGTTCTGCCTAGGGGGGTCATAACAATATTTTAGAAAGAGAGGGTCAGAGACTCATCTGATAATTTCCAAAGGATTAGTAGTAGGATTTTCTAACAAATTTGTAACCTCTCAGCTGCAACTAAATACAGGAATACCAAGCACACAAGCTCACAGTTTGCCAACCATATGCTTCCCACACAGTAGGGTAGCCAAGCAAAACACCTCTTAATTGTATGATACAGTAACAAATTTGGCAACAACCTTCCTGATACTGTAACTAACACCAAGTGATTGGAGAAATGAAACCAACAGCTCAGTGAAATCCAAAATGCCCTTCATAAAATCTTAATATTAACGTTGAAAAGTTATATTAATTTCTTATAATGGAGAATTTTTTAGTGTATCAACATTACCAACATACTCATATTACAGGACTTTTAGTGTATTTCTGCAAATCTTTATGTATTACATTAGTGATTTTTTTGATACTAGGTACATAAACAGGCCTACTGAATTTAACGAAGTGAGGACAGCTTCAATTATTGGCCACTGTGACCCACTGTCCTGGCTTAAATGGACCTCTGAATCTCAGAGTTCTCAAGAAACTAAATTTTTGTACATATGGTGCAATTGAATTTCAAAGCTCAAAGACTTACAAAGACTGAGTTGGAAGGGATTTTTAAAATCACTGAATCTTTTCCTTTAACAGATGAGGAAACTGGGGCCCAGAAATAAATATCTTACTCAAGGTCACACAGTTCTTAGTGGCAGAGCTCTTTATTCCATTAGGACAAAACCCCAAAACATGAACCATATAGCTGGCTTCCTATGAAGAGATCAGAAAAAAAGAACCAAGAGATGTTTAAATTGTATACTTATATTTTGCTAACTGATACCAGAAACTATAAGTTAAAATTGTATTTTTTTTATCTTGAAACTATGCCAGCCTGTTAAAAAACAAAACCAAACCAAACCAAACCCTGAGAGGGGTTAATATATGTTAAGCACTTTACAAATCTGAAAGTGGTCTATAAATGTTAGATGTTATTCTTAAAATGACCTTCAAAGTCTTTGAGAGCAGATTTTGATGGGAAAATGAGATAGAAAGAACATAAAGATATTGAATGCCTAAGAAAGAAAGAAAGACATTAGCTCCAAAGAGGAGAGGGAAGGGTGTTGGGAAATGCAATGTGTCAGATGACCTTCATGATTGTTTTCATAATGTAAAATGAGCACTTATTTTTACCTTGTGCATATTGTGTCTCTGTCCTAAGTTAGAGAGCCTCTAAGAGCAGCAATAAAAAAAATGTAATTACTACCTGTAATTACCCATTTATATCCAGGGACGTATAGATTTTAAAATGATAATACTAATCAATCTGTGTCTTTTTAGATAGTACTATACATTTAAGTAAAGCTTCACTAAGGTTTTTCTTTTATACCCATTTGTCTGGAGCCCATCCGTGTTTTGAAGTTTTTCATTCTGTACAATTTAGATGTGAAAAATGCTAAGCTTTGATTCCTGTATGTGGTATTTCTAAGAATAGCATACTATAACAACAATTCTTTTCCCTGGTCCTAAACAAAGGTCTAAGTAAAATTATATTTTATTGGCCTTGTTATTTTAAAGAGTAGCATTCATATTCTCTTAAGTCTCATTCTCTTCAGGTTAAGATATTTCCTAGTTTCCTTCAAATGATCTATCAGGCTAAGGGTGAGCAGCCCTCCAACATTCCAGTTATTCTTCTCTGTACGCTTTCTAGTTTAATCAATGTTTTTCCTAAAATATGATACTAAGAGATGAATTCAATACCCCAGATATGGTCTGATACAACAATATGATTCCTCTCTTTAGTTCTGGATATAATGCCTTTACTAATTCAGTCAAAGATTACATCAGCTTTCTCAGCCTCCAAACCACTACTGAGTTGTAGTCAACTTGTAGTCCAGTAAATCTCACAGATCTTTTTCAGATAAACTGCTGCCCATCTCATGCGAACTTGGACTACCACCACACTGAAAAACAATTTTTTTCAGCGTAACTAAGTAACATCTTGTAAGAGATTCCAAACTGAGCAATTCATACACAAAGAGAAATGAAGATATTGCAATAATCATGAAAAGGATTGTACTACTGAAAATATTCCCAACTGACAAAAATAAACAGGCAAGATTTTTTAAATTATGAAAAATAGATGTTCTTATACATCTGAAACTCACATTAACCACAGATCCAAGGTTAAGTATTACCAAAAAAGATATGGAGTAAAGAGAAATGGGAGTATTGATAACAAATAGAGAACAATGATGACTAGAGAGTTACTCAAGGCCACATGTGTTGACTCACATGGAATCACTTTGACCAATTTCATTTTGTCAGACAGTGTCTTAGCTCACAGACTTCTACCTTTGCAGCCTCCCAGCTCTATGCACTTGCTGCTGGCTACGTTCCACCAACAACTGTCATTTTCCTTTTTGCCATTTTTGCCAACTTGATGGGTATGAGGTAAAGCCTCAGAGTTACTTTAATTTATATTTCTCTATCATTAATGTTTTGGGGGTATTTTCATGTAATTATTGATTTCTTCTTTTCAGAACAGACTTTTCATATACATTGTCCAGTTATCTATAGGGGAATGACTCTTATTCTTTGATATTTTAATTAGTTCCTTATATGTTTTAGATATGAGATCTGCAGAGATTTGCTGCAAAGATTTTTTTTTTCAGTAGACTACTTTCTAATTTTAACTACTGGTTTCCTTTGTGTAAAAAAATATTAATTATGTAAGCAAGGTTTTCCATTTTATCTTCTGTGATCACCTCTGTCCCTTTTGTTTGGTAACGAACTCCTATCTTTATCAAAGTTGTGAAAGTTATTTCCTTATGAGAATAAATTCTAATGGCAGCATATTATAGACCTTCTGAACAGAAAGAAGAAATAAAAAGAGTGGAAGAAAGAGATCACAAGCCCAGTAGAGAGGCATGACAGAGATATGTTGACAGGTTTCAATTATACAGATATCTGTCAGATGTGCCTTAATGATAATTTAATTTCTTAAAATGTAGAGGAACTAATAAGAGGAAATTTTATTCTTACCAAGGAAATTTTCACTATTGCCCTAGACAGGTAGGATAACTACTTGACAGGTTACTTAGGTAGAGGGAGCTCTTGGTTAAGAATGTGGTGGACTGAATGGCTCCAGATGCCCAACTCCAAGATTGATTGATCTCTACCTCTTGAGCATGCTGTGATTTTCTGCATACCAATTTCTGCTCATGATCTTCTGGGTAGATTTTTACATTCTCCTTCTACCTTCATTGCCATTTGAGTTCCTGACTATACTCTGAAGTCCAACTGATGCTGCCACTTCTTTGGGAAATCTTTCTCTAGGATGTTAGAATACTTTTATTATTATATGTCAATTATTAGTAGAAGCTATTATATATGAAATAATATTTTTTTAGCAGAAGACTTAAAAAAAACCTCATTCCCTACTCTAGCTGCAGAAACAGTATTTAATGGAGAAAGCATTAGATCTGGAGGCCAACAATATGGGTTTCAATTCTAGTTCTTCTCATATTCTTTCTGTGACCTCAGATTGAGTCGCCTTTCTACATAACAACTGATAACAATATATAACTTTGAAGTCTCCAAAGCACTTTTAAATATATTAAAATGAGTTAGATTATATAACTTCTAAGGTCACTTGGCATCCTTAAATCTATGCACCTATAGAAACTCTCTTAAAACAGGCAGTATGATATGATAGAAAGAGCAGTAGTTAGAGTTAGGAGAGATTCTCAGATGATGGCAAGCTTAGACTCTCACCAGTTGGGTGACTTTTTGGAACACTACAACCTCTCTGTGTTTCACAATTTTTTCCTCCATAAACTAGGGATAACAACATTGATTGTCTCACAGGGTTATTGCATTGCAAACCCTAAATGCATGCTAAATTCCTATTATCTTCACATACACTTCTCCTTCTCCTCTTGCTTGACACTAGTCAAAAGTATGATAAAGCAGCTAAGAAATCAAATGTGAACATAGCTGCATGGAAAGACTAGACTAGAGAGTACCATCCATATAGTAGATATTTAATAAATGTTTGCTGACTGTGATGACTTAAATAGGGACACCATTTGCAATATAATCTTCAAATACCAAGGATACATATGCACTGAAAATCATTATATTCATTTTGGCTCAGAGTATATGCTGGGATGTAAAGTATCCAATAATGTCTATTAATGTGCCAGAAATGATGAAATGGACAACTCCAAAGGAAACTGGAAAGATTTTATTAACTGATGCAAAAAGAAACAAGAAGGAATGGTAGAACAATTTATACAATAATAACATTACAAAGAACTTCAGTCAATACAAACACAGTCCGCAAGTTCAAAACAATTAAGATGAAAGATTCCACTCACCTTCTGACAGGAGTGATGCACTTTTAAAATGCAAGAGAACATTTTCAGACCTGACTAATGTAGGAATTTCCTTTGCTGGACTATGCAGTTATGTATTGGGGACTTTGTTTTTCCATTTTATTTGTTTTTAATTTGCTCAGTGGTGGGGGTGAGGGAAGTAGGAGGTATCAGATTTTTTTTTAAAATCTGTTACCTTGAAAAATTAAAATAATAAACTATTAGAAATAAAAAGCATCACATATTTTATGTCTTCTGCTCTAGGCTATTGGAGGTGGATGAGAGAAGGAGATGATCCCTTATGTGTTTTCCATAATATAATAAAATCAGCAACCAAAATTTTGGCAGTGAACATTTGATGGTCACAAAACATCAGTTTTGTGACTAACAACACTCATTCTGCTGGTGAGTCACTGCTTCAAATCCCATACCTGTAAATAGCACAAAGCATAACAATCCTTGCTTAGCTCACAGAGATGTGTATATTTAACTAGTAAGGACTCCAAGAGGTTAAATGAACATTAAAAATGATAAATTTCTATTATGTTATTTTTTCAAGTGATTAAAAATAAACATTATGAGCAAAAAAATGATACTTTACATGAGAATAAATAGTGCTCACTTTAAGAATCTAAACATGAGGAAGCATTACATGGGGGGAGGGAAATTGCATAATAGTTTTAGTATCATAACTATAAAATCTAATGATTTTATGACTCTTAGAGCTGACAGTTTTCTGAGTTTAAGGTACAAAATGCTTATTCTTTCACTACTTTGTGTAAGACAGATACATAGGAAGAAAAATCCCATCAAAATGAGGCTTACTTTCCCTGAAATGAGAAGAATCTACTGTAAACCTTCCTCCTTTGGAAGGTGTAATGCTTTCAGCTGTTTTTTAAATGGCTTTCTTGTCTGGAAGGAGAAGGCACAGGCATGAATTGTTGCTCATAAACAAGCTTTTAAAAAAAAATCTATGCCTTCTCACTAACCCATGGGATTACAAGTATCTATATCACAAGAGAGTTGCTCTTTTGTAAGCATCTGGTTCCCAAATGCCACTTAAAGTAGATGTTTCAGGTACAGTATGTTCATTGTAAATATTAAATGAAGAAAGATGGTGTTTTGAGATACGACACAGCAGATAACAGTGGCATTTTAGACAAATGGAAACACCATAACAGATGATTATGGTTAATTTAGAAATAAAAAGATGCTTAATGTTAAATAAAACAGAGATAATACAGAACCCATCCTCAAAAAATGTTCTATTGCAGCTAGACCTCAGTTACCAAAGTAATGTCAGTATTAATCCAAATTATTTGGAATGACAAAAGAGAAACATTGTGGTAGAGTTGAAAAAACTCTGGATTTGGGTACCTGAGTTCAAAAGCTAACTCTGGCACTTCCTTATCTGTGTAATCTTGGGAAAGTAAATTAATCACTCTGGCCTTAGTCTCTTCGTCTGTAAAAGGAAGGTAAAGTAGAGATCCTTTGTAATTCTCTGTCTATAATCCTATGATCTCTAAGGTTCCAACCAGATTTCAGAGAATAATCCTATTTATCAAATTAAATATCTTTTTCCTCCTCTAAGAGTTGTGCACAAGTCAATGAATATACTTGTTTTAACAGTCAGGAAAAGCATGAATTACTAGTGTGGCTTGAGTGGCATTTGTCCTGAAAGCTCCTTTTAGTTCAACAGATCAGTTACTTCAGAGATCTAGAAGTGGCATCCTATTGATCTGGACTTACCAGGATGACCACTTGAAAATTTTTTCTAAACAAGGAGATGATATCAAACAGGAAGGTATGAATGTCATTCTGTTTTGGGAGGAAAAATTACTGTAAATTCTATATAATATAATGATGGTACACAAAACAGAAAAAAATATAGGAGACAAAAAAAGTTCTGGGGGTTTTCATGTATTATAAACTCAATAACTGGGGCTGTTAGGTGGCATAGCAGATAGAATATTGGGCTTAGAGTCAAGAAGATTCATCTTCCTGATGAATCCCGCCTCAGACACTTACTAGCTCTGTAACCCTGGGCAAATCACTTAGCCCTATTGGCCTCAGTTTCCTCATCTGTAAAAATGAGTTAAAGAAGGAAATGGCAAACTCCTCCAGCATCTTTGCCAAGAAAACCCTAAATGGGGTCACAAAGAGTCAGACATGACAGAAAAATGACTGAACAACACCAATAAACTGAATGTGTTAGTGGCGTATGACAGCCAAAAAAATTAATTTAATTTAGGATGATTAAAAGAGGCATAGTATCTAGGACTTGAGAGAAGAGAGGTCCACTGTACTGCATCTGCTGGACTACCAGGGAAAATATATTAAGTTTTGAGCACCATGTTATAGGAAGGACCTTGATAAGCTAGAAGGCATTCAGAGGTAGGCAACTAGAATGATAAAGTGTCTTGGGTTCCTGACATATAAGGATCAGTGGAAGAAAATAGGTATAATTTGCCTGGAGAAGAGAATATTCATAGGGAACATGCAAGTTGTCTTTAAGTAGGTGAAGCATTGTCATGGAAAAGAAAGATTATAGACTTGTTCTATATGGCAAGAGAAATGAGTTACAGAGAAGTAAGCAGGTGTGATATAAGGAAAAGCCGCCTAATAACTGGAACTATACCAAATGGGCTGAGCTATTTTGGGAGAAAGTTAACTCTCCCTCACGTGAGGTCTTTAAGCAAAGACTGGATGAACATGTGTGGACTGTGATGTAAATGTAATGGCATTCAGGTATGGTTTGGCCTGGCTGTTGATCTTTTGTGTTCTCTCTAGCTCTGAGGTTCTGGAATTCTGGGAGAAGCTGAACGTGTATGTTGGTTACATAGTTTTTGTTAGAAGGAAAGACTATTACTGAGATACATAAAATAGCATAGCACTTCATAGAATTTTGAAGTTTCATTATTATTTAGCACAGGTTTATAATTTTTATAAGTGGAAAAAAAAACAACTGAAACAGATGTCATGGCTTCACAATCTTGTTGGTGAATCATTCTTCCCACCTCTGGGCACAGAGATGATGGATTAGATGAGTAGAGTGAGACATTTTTAGACATAGCCAATGTGTGGATTTATTTTGCCTAACTATATTTTATCTATTACAAGAGCCTTTTTTTGGTGGGGGGAGTCTTAGGGAAAAGCTAGGGGTAGACAGCAAAATAAAAAAGAGAAAAGAAAGAGTCAACGAACAATAAGATGAATAGAAGAAAACAGAAGTTAATTCAGAAAAGGATGCAAAAACTTAAAACTACCATATTAAAATTTTATGTATATGTGAATATACACATATGTCTGTATATATTTATATTTTTTTCTATTC
>CM053595.1:183081719-183112872 GCA_028646575.1 Pseudocheirus occidentalis | reverse complement strand
TTTACAGTTGCATGTAGTTAATAATAATAATTATTATTATATATCTCTATCTATCTGTCTATCTATCTATTTTTTTTTAAATTTTAACTTTTGGTTGTAGAGCTCTAAATTCTAGATTCTTTTGGTTCCTCCCTTGTCACCCACCCCCAATGGAAGGACAAGCAATTCAATACAGGCTGTATATGTGTAATTACGCAAGACATCTCCACAGTGGACATATTGTGAGAGGCTGATTACATGTCCCTCCTTCCTATCCCACCCCCCCCTCCTTGTTCTATTCTCTACCCTGTCCCTGTCCCTTTAGTGAAGTGTGCGCTTCCAGCAACCCTCCCCCAGACCCTGCTCTTCCCTCTGTCATCACGCCTCTCATCCTCGTCCCCACTACTCTGTGTGACAAGATACCCAGTTTAGAGTTTATGTCATTCCTTCCCTAAGCCAAATTCAATGAGAGTAAATGAAAGTAAAGTTGTAACAGTTATCCCTTGCCTCTTCCATGAGATAATTAACCCCATTTTTTTTCCCTGTCTCCTCTCATTCTAGTCCTCTCCCACCTCAGAATTTCACCTTTCAAAATATCATCCCTTCATATTCAATTGATCCTGTACCCTCTATGTACACATAAACACACATGCTCAGATATGTATCATATATATATTTATATGAATTTGTATATGTATTTGAATATATATTTGAATATGTATTCATATAGATATATAGATATAGATGTATGCATATATACCCTCCTATATAGACATATGTGTAGGTATAGATATATATACATTTGTATTCCCTTCACCTATTCTCATACTAAGAAAATTTCATAAGTTACTATTATCATTTTTCCATATTGGCATGTAAATAGTTCAACTTTGGTAAGTTCCTTATGATTTCTTTCCCATGTGTACCTTCTCATGCTTCTTGTGTTTGATTGTCAAATTTTCTGTTCAGTTCCGGTTTTTTGAGCAAGAATGCTTGAAAGTCCTCCACCTCACTGAATGACCATATTTTCCCCTGGAACATTATACTCAATTTTGCTGGGTAGGTAATTCTTGGTTTTAATCCTAGCTCCCTTGATCTCCAGAACATCATATTATAGGCCCTTCGATCCCTCAATGTAGAAGTTGCCAGATCCTGGATTATCCTAATTTTGTTTCCACAGTATTCAAATTGTTTCATCTTGGCAGCCTATAATATTTTCTCCTTGGTCTGGGGATTCTGGAATCTGGCTATAACATTTCTAGGAGTTTTCTTTTGAGGATCTCTTTCAAGAGGTGGTCGGTGAATTCTTTCAAGTTCTATTTTGCCCTCTGATTCTAAAATATCGGGCAATTTTCCTTGAGAATTTAGTGAAGGATGCTTTCTAAATTCTTTTTTTTGATCATGGCTTTCAGGGAGTGCAATAATTTTTAAATTGTCTCTCCTGGATCTATTTTCCAGGTCATTAGTTTTTTCAAGGAGATATTTCACATTGCTTTCTATTTTTTTCATTTGTTTGTAACTGTTAAATAGTATCTTGATTTCTCATAAAGTCATTTGCTTCCATTTGCTCCACTCTAATACTGAAGACAATTCTATTCTATTCTCTTCAGAATACTTTTAAGATTTTTTTCATCTGGCAAATTTGACTTTTTAAAGCATTCTTCTTTTCATTGGCTTTCTGGGCGTCTTTTGCCATTTGAATTACTTTGTTCTTTAAGGTGTTATTTTCTTCAGTTAGGTTGTTGACTCTCTTTTCATGGTTTTCTCACATCATTCTCATTTCTCTTCCCAATTTTTCCTTCATTTCTCTTATTTGGTTTACAAAGTCCTTTTTAAGTCAATCTATGGCTTGTAGGTAATTGTCATGTTTCTTCGAAGCATTTTGTGTGGGAGTTCTGATTGTGTTGTCTTCCTCCCATTCCATGCTTTGATCCTTTTTGTCCCCAAAAAAGGATTCTAGAGTTTGACTGCTGTTCTTAATTTGCTTCCTTTTTTGTACTTATATTGGCCAGTCAATTAATTGTTTGATATTTTAGTTCTGTGGAACTCTGCTTCCAGGGAGGAAAGCTCTGTCCCAAATTGCTGGGGTTTTCACAGATGCTGGAGCTACTAAGGGGTGCTGCAGCCCCCACCAGCTTTGGCTCACTGAAAACACACCCCAGGACCAGCACCCAAGACCACCATCTGGATCTAGGTTGCTCAAAGCAAGAGCACTTGGCCTCTGATCAATTGCCTTGGCCCCCCTGCAATCTGCAGGCTGGGAGTTCTGAAGCAGCCCAGTGGAGGCAGCCGCCACTTGCAGCCGTTACTGCCACTACTGCCACTTCCGCTGCTTCCTTGCCCTGGAGGCAGTTCAGCCAAACCGCTTTTCTCCCCCAAATTTAGCTGAATCCCACTGACCTTTTCCCTTGGTCCTTATTTCTTCTGGCCTGATAAATCTGGAGATTGCCACAGGTGCCACCATCTACTCTCCTGACGGCCACATCTGCGGCTCCTCCTGACCACCCTGTGGCTAGGCCACGGTTTCATCTGTGCTGTTTTCGGCTCCCAGCCTGCTGAGATGAGCCCCACCTGCCGAGCTGCCTTCAGCGAGAGATGTGTTTTCTGTATTTTTGTGAGTTTTGGAGTACTAAAATTTGTTTAGAGTCATATTTTAGGGGTATTTAAGGTGGCTGTGTGGGAGCTGCAAAACTTTGCTGCTTCTATGCTGCCATCTTGGCTCCGCCCCCACTCAGGAAAAATATTGAGAAGGATTTGTTCATTCAAATAACTTGTATTAATAGTTGTATTATTTCCCTAAGTTAGATCTCTAATACCTCATCTACGAGGTAATATAAAATCATAAGATTTAGAACTAGAAGGAACCTGAGATTATCTGGTCAAATCTATCTCACTTTATAGATGGCAAACTGAGACCAATAGGGGTTAAGTGACTCTCCCACCACCTCAACTCCCCCATCCAACAAAATGTAAGGTTCTTGATGGAAGAGGTCATTTTGTTTCTGTCTGTTCTTTCCCTGCTCCCCACCCTCCTGCCACACACACATATAAACACATACAGTGGCACGTATACATACCTTGTCCCATTAAGTGTTGAATTGAATCACTCATTTACACAGTAACAGAATTATGATTCAAACTCAGGTCTTTTACTTCTAAATTCAATACTCAGTGGTGTCAAAGTCAAATAGAAATGGATCCCTGTGGACTACATATTGACTTAGACAACTAATAATAATGATGACAATAATAATATAGCTAATACATATACGAACATTATATTGCATTGTATTTTTATTTATTTTACAAAACATTTCCCAATTAAATTTTAATCTGGTTCTGAGTTTGACACTCATACCACACTGCTAACCCCAGAAGAAAGAGGGGACAGAGATCAATTTCTGTCAGAAAGGGAAGAACTCAGTAGCCAGGAAACAGGCTTAATTTTGAGAGATCAGGGTAAATTTATATTGAAACATGTATTTATGCTGATACTCTTAAAAGGGAGCCTAGAGATCATTGAGTTAAGAATCATAGAAAACCAGATTTGAGAAGAGTTTATAGAAATATAGTTCAATTTGTGTTTGATCAAGAATCTCTTCCAATCTACTCAATTGACAGACAAGGAAGCTGGAGTCCAGGGAAGAGAAGAGTTACCTAAGGAGGGTCATACTGTCCAGAAAGGAGTGAGAGGAATGGTCAGTAGTGTCAGACAACACAGAAAGATCAAGGGGTATGTAGAATGATAAAAGGCATGAAAGGCAAAGAAAAGAGAGTGGTTTCAAGAGAGTAATGAGGTTCTGAGCCAAAGTGGTAGAAGATTAATTGAATGGAAAGGGAAATGGTATCAGCAAGTATGGGAAAGGCACTCTGGGAACTTAGCTTGAGAACACTGATAAAATTAAGGGTAAAGTTTTAATTTTTATTATATTTTATTTTTAATGAACAAAAACTCATTTTCCCTCTCTCTCCCATTTCCCTCTTAAAAATAAAGAAAAACAAAATGCTTGATTTAGACTTCAATAATTATTAGTGGTTTGGAGCACTTTTTCATGTGGTTTTTGAGTTTCATTCTTTGAAAAATGTCTATTAATATACTTTAACTTTTTAACCATTTAACATTTAACCATAACTGGGAAAGGTCTCATATTCTTATAAATTTGAAATACTGATGATTGGGCCTGGAGTCAGGAAGAGCTGAGTTCACATTCAGTCTTAACATCTACTAACTATGTGACCCTGGACAAGTCACTCAACATATGTGCCTCAGTTTCCTCATCTGTAAAATGGGGATCATAACAGCACCTAGCCCCTAAGAGTGTTGTGAGGATCAAATGAGATAATAATTTTAAAAGTGCTTAGCATAGTACCTGGAAAATAATAAGTGCTATAAAAATATTAGCTACTATTATCATATTAGACTTTTATCATATTATAGAAACTTTCTACAAATATTTTTCCAGTTTGTTTTTCCCCTTCTGGTCTTTGCTATATTCAACTACATTCCTTTTAGTTAAATTTTTTTAAATTAGCAAAAATCCATCTTCTTTTCTTTCTACCTCCCTGTCCCCCACCACTGAAAAAGAAAGAAAAAAAAACCCTTGTAACAAATATGCATTGTCAAGCAAAACAAATCCCCAAACTGGCCATAAAAACAGTCTCCCTCTAAGTCCATTACCTCTCCCTCAGCCAAAAGATAACATTCTTCAGTATGAGTACTGTGGAATGGTTGTTGACTATTTCACTGATGAGAATTCTTAAATTTTTCAAATTTATCTGTCTTTAAAATGTTGTTGTTATTAAAGAAATTATTCTCCTGGTTCTGTGCATTTCATTCTGCTTTACTTCATTCATGTCATCTCAGGTTTTTCTCAAACCATTCCCTTCACTATTTCTTATAGCATAATAGTATTCATCACATTCACATACCATGATTTATTCAACCATTCTGCAATTGATTGGCAACTCCTTAGTTTCCAGCTCCTTGCCACCATAAAAGGAGCTGCTATAAATACTAAGGAGAAGGCTGCTTGTTTGTCTTTATAAATTTAAGGATAGAGGAAACCAAATCTGGTTTGTAGGTTTGTAGGTAGGTGAAGGAAGAAAACATGCTTTTCTTAAATGCCTACAGTGTATTAGGCACTATATTAAATACTTTATAAATGCCTCATCTGATTCTTACAACAACCTTATGAGGTAGGTGCTATTATCATTTCCATTTTACAGATGAGGAAACTGACGCTGAGAGAAGTTAAGTGACTTGCCTATGGTCACACAGCTGGTAAGTGTCTGAGGTCAAATTCAAATTCAGGTCTTAATCCAGGTCCCTTGATGAATCCACTGTACTACTTAGATGACCCCAAAGTAGCAGGTAGGAATAAAGCGAATAATTAATGGGACCGGATATTGCCTGATAGAGATGGGAAGAAATAGATCAAGAATATCAGTAGATGGGTTAGATATTATATCCTCTGAAACTAGAGCAAAGGAAGCAAGACAGGTAGAAGAACTGAGAAAGTTTTAAGTGTGAAGGAGAGGAAATGAGGGACCTTAGGATGAATGTCCTCAATATTTCTAGTAAAAATCAATACTGAGGTCTCTTGGATCTTCTGAGAAAGAGTATAGTTGGGTAGATCAGGAATTGAAGAAAAAAGGGATAACCACTGTGGGAATCAATGAATAAAAGAATTGTGGGTCCAACTGAAATCAGGCAATGGGAGTTTGTTGTGGATCTGGTATTTGGTAGCTTAGAATAGAAACAGAGAAGGCAGATGGTGAGACTCACTCTGGGATGAAATGTTGTTTGTCCATTTTTTTCTTTTTGAAGGAGGGAAGGCAAGGTAATTGGGGCTAAGTGACACACAGCGAATAAGTGTGTCAAGTATCTGAGGTCAGATTTGAACTCAGGTCCTCCTGACTTTAGGGCCAGTACTCTATTTGCTGGGCTACCTAGTTGCCCCTTGTCCTTCATTTTAAAGGGGGTCAATGACGTCATGCAGTGATTTCTTGACTTATAAGTAAATTGGATTTAAGTGAGGCAGAATTGCCTAAAGTCATCAGCCTTTCTCTTCCATAGTCACTGAAGTACAATAGCAAACAAATGATTGGTGATGGCCTGGGTCCAGTGGATGACCTTAGTGTCTTCATTGTCTGATCAAGCACTAAGTCCTCCACAGCACCTCCTTCAGCTGCCTTCATGGACACTGGAACAAATTATTCTCATCCATCTTATCATCTACAGGGGGACATCTTCACCTGCTTGGGGTAGACATTCCCTCACTGATGGGTTTGAGGCTTACTCGTTACCCTCGATCTGGTTTAGCTCATCTGCTGATAGAGTTTTACTGGGGCATGGCCATTACATGTGCTTCTTGGAGCCACAGGTAAGAGCTGGGTGAAAGGAGGATACCAAAGGTAGATGAGAAGCCCTGAAAAGGGCTCAGCAAGCCCTCCCACTGGAGGTGCTAGTCCTCCCTGAATGCTCCCTTCACCTCTGTTTGCCTCAGTTTCCTCATTTGTAAAATGAACTGGGATGAATAAAAGCCTAAAGACAGAACTTCAGAAAGTAATGTGACTTGAACTAGGCTTCTAATAGTGCTTAGGATTTTGATAGACTAATTTGGCTATTTGTAGATAATTATGCTCTGAGAAAAATGGATTGATGAACTTCGCCCAAAAAGTGTCTGAGAGTTATCACTCTCAAATATGCCCCCTTTTCTCCTGTGAAACCACCACTCTGGTTCAGGCCCTCATTACATTATACTTTGAGTACTGCAATAACCTCCTGGTGGGCCAGACTGCCTCAATGAGTCTCTCCTCACTCCAATTAGCCACTAAACTGCAGGTCTGATAACATTATACCCTTACTTGGTAAATTCTAGTGGCTTTCTATTGACTTCAAGAGCAAATGCAAAATGCTCTGTTTGGCATTCAATTCCTTCATAGCCTGGCCCCTCCTACTTTCCCTGTCTTCTTATACCTTACTCCCTAACACATACTCTTGGACCCAGTGACACTGGCCTTCTGGCCACAAACAAAACACTCCCATCTCCAGACTCCAGGCATTGTCCTTTGGCTGCCTCCCCCAAAGTCCACCCTCCCCCACTCAGATCACTTAACTCCCTGGTTTTCTTTAAGTCCCAACTAAAATCCTACCTTCTGTAGGAAGCCTTCCCCAACCTCTCTTAATTCTAGTGCCTTCCCTCTGCTAATTATTTATTATTTATCCTATATACAGATTGCTTTGTATATATTCATTACCACATTGTCTCCCCATTAGACTGTAAGCTCCTGGAAGGCAGGAGCAGTCTGCCTCTTTTCATATCCCCAGTGTTTGGCATAGCGCCTGGCACACTGAAGGCACTTAACAAATGTTTATTGCTTGATTGATCAAAGCAATTCGATGTAGAGTTAAGAGTTCTTCACTGAGCCATTATCTAGCAGATTTCTTTTAGCACTGCATTCGTGTCCTGGGTCCCCTCCTTATTTGCTTTGTGATCCAGGGCAAATTACTTCATGGCTCTGAACCTTAGTTTCTTCATCTATAAAATGGGGATAATACTTGCCCAACCTCCCTCATAAGTATTTGTGATGATTAAGTGAAATAAAGTATGAGTATGTTTTGGAAACTTTAAAATTATACAAAGCTTTTAAACTGTGAACCCTTCAAGAGAAACTTCCAATGGATTCACTGTTGTGTTTAGCTCCAGTCAGGGTCAATTTGACATTTATATTACTACAAGTCAATGTAAAAAGTAATCGGCATAAATGTTTCTTTTTCAATTACAATATTGTTAGAATATCTACCAGCAGATCAAATTTAAGAATATAGGTTTTAATTAATATAAAGGATTATATTGCACTATGTAGAATACCAATAATTTTTTCTACAAATTACTCAGTAATTTTTCAAACAAGTACCATTTTAATGAAAATTAGCTTAGATTTATCTGAGACCTAAGATCCAATTTTACCTTTGTTTGCTTTCAACTTCTCTATTAACTTCTAATTCAAGGCCTATGGCAAATGCAATATATTTTCTTTCATCTTCTACAAACAAGCCTATGTTTTATCTACTTTTTAAAAAATAATCTTTTCACAAACATAGGCTATTTATCTTTTCCCAAGGAAGAGCTAGCTATTGAATTTTTCAACCAAATGTCCTGGACTAAATTAAGATGATTGAAAGGAATTGCATTTTAGTTAAAGGCAAATTATATTATAAAGAACAAGCTGTCCAACAAAAGCCACTTATGATTATGATAAAGTTCAAAACAAATAAAATTACCCATATGAAGCCAACTACTGATTTGTAAACTTAGGAAAAAATATGACAGTGTTGAGTTTTTAATTGTCTGCAGTACAGAACTCCAAACCTATGCTTAAGTTATCAGGCAGAAATGAGGCAATTATATTGCAACAGATGTGTCAGGGGAGCAGTGTTATAACATGGCTCCAGATTTAATCTTCCCTAGTTTTATGAAGACCATCTGCACAATTTTCCCCCTGCCCTTAGGTTCTTGGTTTTTCTTGATAATTCTGCTCAGGCAGAAAACCAAATCTAATTGCTTTTTCTGATCAGTATCTTCTTCTATTGGCAGAAAACTAAACTGAGTCCCTTATAAAGCTCTACTATCTGAAAGTCCCAAGTTTAATTTCCTTTCTAGAACTTTTTGCTCCCCAAAATATTTAATCTGAAGAAAAATAAGATGAAAAAGTACTGAGAAAAAAATAATTTTTACATTGTATTAATTTTTGTAGTCATGTGATATTATACTTACATAAAATAATCATTTATAGGTTGCATTTCATTTGAGAGTTTTAAATACAATTCATTAAAACAATTAATTAAATCTGAAATCTGGTCAGATTATTATGATAGTAAACAATATACCTTAACACCCAAGACCTACTTTTGCCTATGTTGATTTTCAAATGATTGATTCTATTCAATACCCTAATCAAATATATTTTAGTTAGAATTAACTTTCTAAATACAAACTAAGAGATTGAAGGACTGATACAAGGACTACAAAAATAATAATTCTCCCAATACATCCATATTCTTCAGGGATAAAGAAGAGAAAAGTGGGTTGGGAGGTTCTGTGCTTAAGGATGGCTTTACTCGTTGCCTATTTAGTTTGAGGGAAACAGAAAGGCATTAACTATCTCCCCCCCCCCCACTCCCTAAAAGATTCCCCCCTAGTGATTCTGACATGGTGCCTGAAACTCTCACATTTTGTTTAGCTAATGGGAATGATTGCCCCTGTTAGCTTGGAAATACTATCTTGGAAAGATAACGCACTGAACTAGCATCAGTCACTATCACCTTAGATTAGAATATTTCATAAACCATCCAGGAGAAGAGGGAATCCCACATAATAAGTGTGATGAAAGGAATTGGATCAACAATGTTTGATAGACCCATGAATATAAATTACCTGGGAAATAACTCCCTATTCCAGTTGTTACCATTTAGTGATCTGAGCCAGGATTCACCATGATGGTCCAAGGGGTTCATGAGAAAAAAAATTTTAATGGTGCCTTAAGCAGTAAATAGTCCAATTATGGTACAAATATGTTTTTCTTCTGTGACATCAAACATGCACATGTTTAAAGAATTGTAGGTTACTGTAGTTATTTTAACATTAATGAATAAACTAATACAGTATTTTGAATAATATATTAAATTGCCCTAAAGGGTGACAGCACAATTTTCTTTCCTTTGGCTGAAAGGGGTTTGAAGAACAAAACACAAAACACTTTAGGAACTACTTCCCTATCTGATAAGAACTGCTAGGAAACCGGAAAGCTATTTGGCAGAAATTGAAACAAAACTCCAGAAGAGGGGAGGGCTTAAGGAGGAAAGACAATGAGTTCAGTTTTGGACTTGATGAGATTAATATGCCTCCACAGAATCCAGACTGAAAAGCCCACCAGGTGAAAGGTGTTGTAGGTGAGAGACTGGAATTTTATTATAGACCCGGGAGTCATCAGCAGTGATGATAGTTAAACCCATGGGAGCTCTTTGGCTATCAAGAGAGAGGGCACAGAGGGAAAAGACAACCTAGGACAGATTTCTGAAGAATTTACAGTGAGGGGTCATAATATGGACTATAAGACTTCACAGGTAAATGGAGAAAGAGTGGTCAAAATGGCAGAAAAACCTGGAGAGAGTAGTGTCATGCAAGTCCAGACTGGGAGAAGTATCAAAGAAAAGGTAGGTTGGAAAGGAATGGGACTGGGAAAAGACCATCTGGTTTAGCAATTAAGAGACCAATGGTAACATTGGAGAGAGCAGTTTCTGTTGAGCAATGAGGTTGGAAGTAAAATTGCAAGAGATCAAGGAGTGAGTTGGAGGAAAGTGAACTATGATAGCTTGAGGGGATGGTAAGGCCTGGTGAAGGTGCTTTTTTTTTTCTTTTTAAAGATGGGATAACTTGGTCTGAAGGGCCTAGCAACCAGTTGATAGGGAATGATTGATGATTGAAGAGAAGATTGGGGGGGAGGGGATGACGGTGAATGGCAATGAATGGAGAAGATAGAAAGGCATGAGATCTAGTATATGTGTAGAAAAGTTTGCTTTGGCAAGGAGAAGGGCCACCTCTTCTATAAAGAAAGGAAGAGAGTGAGAAATTATATTAAGGGGGCTTTGGGATGAGGAAAATGGGAGAAGGAGCTCAAATGGGAGAAGAGTAAGAGGCACAATTCTTAGCTGAAAGAGAGAGGGAATGGATGGAATGGAAGTTTGAGGAAGAAAGAAGTTATAATAGTGTTTGCAGAAATTGTTATAGGGAATCAGGGAGGAATAAAAGGACAGCCTTGGTGCAATGAATGCCCATTTGAGACTGGATAACATGAATTTTTACTGTACTCAGGCAGCACAGCTCTGAGCCTCACTCAGCCTTACAAGAACATGAGTAGAGCAGGAAAATGTGAATGATGGTGGTAATTCAAGGTTTGAGTATAGCAAGATATGAGGGTAGACAAAGCAAAGGAAAACGGAGTTGAGAGTAGAAGACAGTGTAAAGCTGAACTAGTTAACTAGAGGGTCAAGAGTGTGAAGGAAGAAAAGTCAGAGTAAATTAAAGTACTGAAGGGCAGAAAGGGATTGGAGCTCACTATAGGGTAAATAATATGTTTAGGAGGGGTGAGGCATAATAAGTACAGTGAATGAATGGTGGTAATGGTCAAAGGAATGCCACAGGTTTTTATTAAGGAAGTGGAACACATGGTGACATTCTAGGAGTGACCACCCTTGTGCATGGTTGATATGGAATGGAGTAAATAGTTCATTTGATCTGAGGAGACTGGGGAACTGAGAGGTTAGGATATCAAGAACATTGCAGTGCTCCTAGTATAAGAGCAGAAGTTGAGGAGGAAAGGAAGACAGCCAAGTGCTGAACTCCTTAAGAAAGGACAATGATCAGGAGGTCATGGATAATAGCCACCATGATCTGTATAGGGTTAAAAACTGTAATAAAGTTCATTTCAAAAGAGAGGTGGTTACTAAATGATGGCAACAAAGAGAATGTTTGCAAGTGTCATGGGGGAGCAAGGAGTATTACAACTATCCCTCTAGGATCACTGCATGTGGGGTTATGTGAGAAAGTACAGCCAGCGCCTGACAGGGATGCAGTGCTGTCTAGGCTAGGTGGAAGTCAGATCTCAGTGCAAGTAGATGGAAGGAGTATGAGAGAAGAGGACCAGAATGAAGGAAAGTTTATTCTTTTAAGGAATGGAAATTCCAAAGGGCACAGTTGAAGTGGGCACAGTTGGGGTAGGGTTGATAGGAATGGGGGACTGGGACAGTTTACTCTATGGTAGTCTATTATCCAAGTAATACAAGAAAAGGAAGAGTTAACAGGAGGTACAAATTTGCTAGCCATAAAAGTAGCAAAGGGTGGTGGTAGATGAGTCGGAATGCTCCCATTCTCCACTAGGTGGTGTTGCTGGGCAAAGGCCAGAGGTGTGAGCCTTGATCATTCCCCGTATTAGATTGGGAGAAAGAGCAGGGCCAGAGATGGTTTTATCCTTTCTTACCCAAGAAGAAAAAAGGAATGATTTGCTCCAACAATATTAAAATTCTATTCTACCATTTGGTTGACAGAATCAAGAATGCCATCTGTTATGGTTGGACAAATGTGGTATACTAACATAAGGGAATTCCTTCTCCAAAAGGGAATTCTTCAAAAGGATAACTATGAAGAAAATACTACAAAGCAACATTTGCAGAAGATATGTATCTATGTGTATGTACGTAGCCATGTAATTTGTATAGTATAGGATACACATAACATATAACAAGCTTTATATGTATATGTGTGTACATGTAAAATTGGATGTATTATTTCATTAGTGTATGCAGCTCCTAATGAGGGACTTCCTAAACCAATGTTAACTGGAAGAGAAATGAAAACTGGCACATTTTCTGCAATTTAAAGTCTTAGATGAAGAAGGGATCATAGGTCTAGAACAAGAAGTGACCTAAAAGGCTGCATAGTCTAATCCCTGGAAGAAAGAAAACTAAATCAGAGCTAATAGGAATGAGAAAGCATTTTAAAATATTTTTTGTTATTATATTTGTAATAACTTGATTTAAGAGTTTTATATAAGGCGTTTTGTATGTTTATTTGATTATTTGTTTTTGTTGGTGGTTACTAAGTTTATAATACATTTTAAAACACTAGTCATTCTCTGTAACGTGCTTATTAAAAGTGAAGGCAGAAAGCAAACAGTAAGCTTCAACTGACCCCCCCATACACCCAATTTAAACCCTACAGAAACTGTGGCTAATGTTACATTTCCAGTGGTTGGGAAATTATAGAAAAATACATTTGTCCAGTTGGAAAAGAGAAAAGCAAAAAACAAAACACATGTCCCCAACAGAATTCTCTTGAAAAATGTCAGTATATTAATTCCGGTATAGAGAAAAGGTACAAAATATAACTATACAAAACTCCAGAGGTCACTTACCAGATGTACTGAATCAAACAAAAAACAAAGGGAAATCCTGAACTATTAACAAAAAACTGAAAAAGAGATTTCAGCTTGAGTTAAAATGTTGGGACACAAAGAATAATCAAGCAAAAGGGTGTCTTCCATTGTTCTTTTTCTTGTCATAAAACTTGCTGTCACTGGTAGCCAAGCATTGGTTGAAATAATTTGAATATTTGCCAATGTAACCTGAAATAACCTTCTGCACCATCTCAGTGAGATAGGTAGCTTCATCCATCTTGCCCTACCCTTCAACACATTAAGACTCGTTGTACTAAGACAGTGAGAAGGTACCTATCCCAGAAGGGGCAGGCCCTAGTTTTTAATTCTAAGCCCAGCTTTAGTGACAGATAAGTTAACAATGCTCCTTGTAGCCTAAGCTGATATAGCAAGAAAAACTTTTTTTTTTTGGTAAATAGTGTTTTTTTTTCCAGTTACATGTAAAGATGGTTTTCAACATTCACTTTTTATAAGATTTTGAGTATCAAATTTTTTCTCTCTCCTCTTCCCCCTCCCCCATTTGACAAACAATCTGATATAGGTTATACATGTGCAATCATGTAAACATATTTCCACATGAGTCACGTTGTGAAAGAAGAAACAGAACAAAAAGGAAAAGTCACTACAAAACAACAACAACAACAACAACAAAGTAAAAATAGTGTGCTTCAGTCTGCATTCAGACTCCATAGTTCTTTCTCTGGATGTGAATAGCTTTGTTCCATCATGAGTCTTTTGGAACTGTCTTGAATCTTTGTATTATTGAGAAGAGCTAAGTCCATCATAGTTGATCATCACACAATATTACTGTTAGCGGGTACAATATTCTCCTGGTTCTGTTCACTTCACTCAGCATCAGTTCACATGAGTCTTCCCAGGTAAAAAACTGATTTCTTAAAGAACTGTCTCTATACCTTTGAAATTTAAGTCTCTTTGAACACACTTAAGTAGAACAAAAACTTAGCAAAAAATACAGGAGGGAATACTTGAGAACTTTCTGATTGTGAGTCCTGACACAGTAAGGTTTTGGAGTGGTCCAGTTCAGGGCTTCATCAAAACTGTGATGTGGGAAAACCAAATTCACAAACCCCTAGAACCATTTTATCTTCTTTAGAAAATGAAGGCAGCAGATATTAGGCTAAGGATGCTCATTAAAAAGATCTAAAGGGAAAAAAGAAGCTTGTAAGAATGAAAAAGATGGGGTACTCCTTTTCCCCCAGATTATAGGCCTTCTGCTCAGTTTTCACATGCAGGTGCATACCCACCCACCCACCCACCCACACCTACACCCACACACCCACACACAAACACACACAGATAGTTGCTTCTGGCAAAATGATAAAGAATGAGAAGAATGAAAAAGTAGAAGAGGAGAGAAGGAACATCTGCCTTATATTTCCTGCCCTTGTTTTATCTGGTTTCAGCTGTATAAAGGGATTTTACCAGATAACCACTATGGTACTTCCAATTCTAAAATTTATAAACCTTTGATCTATCCAAATTCCATAATCTCGTCCTGAGACTCCTTAGCTGCATCCAGGGCTTCGTTTCCTTTTTTTTTTTCTCTAATCTAAATTTTTTAAATTTTTTTTTTTTTTACCCATTTTTGTGCTGAGGGACTCACTGACTTGTTTCTGACAATGATGGTGATACTATTTTCTTTAATCCACATTACTTTCCCATTTTGTCAGAGTTCTTTCATTTATTCACTGTTTTTGTTCTTAATTTTCTTTTGATGACTGATGACAATTGTTCTTTTTGGCATTTCTACAGTAATTTTTGAGAGCAATGCTGATTATAGATTTTATTATATTTATAGATTCACTAATAACATCTTACTCTGCAATTTTTTCTTCTCTATCCACACTTCAAATATGTACCTACAGTGATCATACTTCAGACTGCAGAGGTATCAGAATATAGCACTTTCTCAACACTCACTCTGTTTATTCTATTTGTTTGCTATGCAACTGAACAACTGGCTCACATGTATACAACTGAGGCCCTGACCCATATTCCCACATGTATTACAACAAAGATGAATAAATGAAGCAGTAAGAAGGAGGTCACACGGGCCTGTGTGAATTAACTTCCAGTTAACTGGAATGGGCTGGGTTTTTTTTAACCAAACAGTACTCTCCATGCTCCCAAAAATCTCAAACAAAAAATATTTCTGAACCCTCTTTTAAAGGGCAAATAAAACAGTAGCTTACTGCTCTTACACAAAAAAAGTACCTGTCTCCAATACTTTGACATTATGTGGCTCCATAAGCTTTCATTCTTCTATTTGATTGACTATAAATACCAGAAGATTTTTCAGGAAAACATAAACTGTTACCATGATATTCAATATCTAACAGAGTATTTCAAATGACGATTAAGGTGGTTTTTTGGGACTTTAAAGGGGTTGCTTGTATAGTAAGCTATTACTGAGTAGCTCACTGGGCTGCTTTTGTATAACTATAAGAAAGACCTGGACCTGGGGACAATAAAACATTCAGTTACTGATGCCCCAACTGACTTTGGTCTTTCTGATGCCCCAACTGACTTTCTGCTGAACAGTATAAATCAAACACCCAGGCCAGCAGCCACATATCAAGGCAGCAGATTAAAAAAAGAAAAATCCAAACTGATATAAATCAAACCTTTCCCTCTGAGACAGTCTAGCAGTCTGCTAAGCTACAGTCATTTGCTTGAGGTAACACTTTTAATCTTCCTGATTTTATGAACACTGCTTTATTCCTTTTTCTGTAACAATTTTATCTCTGAAAGTCTGTCCATCATAAATAACTTTGAAATTATGAAAAGAAACTTTTAATATCAGAATTTTCTTCTCCAGACTAGAGCATGCACAATTTTTATTAATTCAGTTCATTCTTGAATGTGTCACTGACCAATACATGCCCAGCACTGCCTTCGGTGCTGAGGATATGAACGCTGCATCACAGATTTAAAGGTGGAAGGAAACTCAGTTGTCATCTAGCCCAACACTCTCATTTTACAGAGGGGAACAGTGAGGCCAAGAGAGGCCCAGTTTGTTTTATGTCGCTTTGGACTTTTCTTTTTTAATCTTTTGCCTTGATATATGACTTTTGAAGTGACTTGCCTAATATCAGTTTTTAGGTAACTGAGGCAGGGTTTGAATTCAGGTCTTCTGACTCCAGAAAGATAACTCCAGAAAGCTCTTTGTATTCTTTCCATCTTATCATGCTGCCTTTCAGGCTATTAATAAAATAGAGGGCAAGGTTCCTGCACTAAAGGGCTTTAAAATCTTATTTGCCAAGAATTAGTGGATCTTTATTTACTGACACCCAGCAGTTTCTCCCCTCAAAACATTAACACCCTTATATATATAGATTTCACATGATCCAGAAATGTGCTTTGAATGTTCTATTTATTGTGGTATTACTTAACAAACAGATAAGTCACTGGATACTTACTATATTCAATAAATGAGAAACAACTGAAAGGCGAAACAAAGTTTTCAGGCAAAAATATTTAGGCAAAGAAGCTCAAGGAGAGGCAACCAAAGGCATATATACAGGTAAGTGATCCAGCAGGTACCCACTGGTGTTTCTTCAGTTGATTTGAATTTCTGCTTCCTGTGCTACTGTCTAGTTCAGAACTCCTTCTCCTCCAACCCCCCACCCCTCATTCTTCCAGGGACAAGGAGTTGTACTAGTTAGCCTTGTTAGTTAGCTTGCTTGCTAGCCCTCAGGGCTAAAGAGGCTGCTGACCCTGGTTCAATAGGACAAGCAATGGTTACATATGAGAAGACTATCAACTTTTCTACCAACTCAGTAAAGGATTTCAAGAAATAAACTTCCTAAACAATAAGGACAATGATACTCATCTCTATGTATCATAGAAATGTTACAAAGAAAAAAATGAGAAAATAATTGACATTTAGATATTGCTTTAAAGTCTGTTTAGCGCTTTACATGCATTCTCTCCTATGAGTCTCACAACAAATCTATGAAGCAGTTATGACAGATATGATTCTCTTCATTTTATACATGAGGAAATGAAGCTCAGAGAGATGTAAATGACTATGGTCTCATGGTGAATGAAGCATGCTGGGAATCTGTGTGTATTTGAGTACAACTCCAGCACTCAATTCTCTATACCACCACTCCTCAAAACACTGGGAACACGTTTATAAAACTTGCTCTCTGTTGTTGTCTAGGTATAGCTTATTATCCTGGAAAGAGGTCTGAACAGGTTCTAGTCCTTCTACTACTCACCTTTGTCTTAGGTGACTCACTGAGTCACTGAGTGACTCACTGAGCCTCAGTTTCCTCATCTCTAAAATCAAGGAGCTGGACCATATGATTTCTAAGTTCTCTTCCAGTTCTGTGATTCATATGACTACTTGTTGGTCTATATAATTCCACTTTCCCTCAAGCACTAAACTTTACCTCCATAAACTGTCAAGATCTGTCCCTAGGGACTGTTAATTCTACCACCAGGTTTGCACAGGTAGATAAAGGTAGACCATCTCCAATCAAAGCTATTGTTTCTGCCTATGATTTAGAAACCTTATTTTAGTGCCAAATCAATATTGTTTCCATAATATTTTTAAGGAAGTCAAAAATAGAATTTTCTTTAAAGATATGAGGTTTATGTTCACATTCAGTCTCATGATCAATTACTAGCCTTCATTTTTCAGGAAAATATAGGAACTCAGGCTATAACAGTCCAGTGTAGTTTTATCTTTTCTCTTGCAGAAAGATGCTTAAAAGTATAAGAAGAAAAGGGGTAGGCTGAGAACACAGAACACTTGGCTTTGAGATATGCATTATGATTGTTCTGGACCTGTCTCACTTCTGGTCTCCAAGGACCTCATTAGTGGGTCTAGTCCACCCTCTAGTTGCTTATTCCTTGGAAGGAGAATTAGCAGAATGCTCTGCTAAGCCTGCTTCCACTTAATGATTTGTAATTTTCAGAGCCTCAGATAGAGATAAGACACCAGTGAAGGAAAACAACTTTAGGGCAATTCTTGATCTTTCCTGTCTCTCTCTTCTGTGTGGGAGTGAGGTGACATCAGTAAAAGCACTTTGGAAAACAGTCTTATTTAAAATTGGATCAAGTCTAACCACAAGGTCAGCTTCACAGAGAATACTGAACTTTGATTAACTCAGTAACATTTAAGTCCCAGTTTATATGACAGAATGTATAAAATCAGTTCTAGAGATTAATGCTTAAAAATATTCCAAACTTTTTTTTTGTCGGTTGGGAGAGGGGCAGTCAGGGAAGGGAGTGAGGCAATAATCAGGGTTAAGTGACTTGCCCAGGGTCACAGGGCTAGTGAGTGTTAAGTGTCTAAGGCTGGATTTGAACTCAGGTCCTCCTTACTCCAGGGCCAGTACTCTATCCACTGCACCACCTAGCTGCCCCTCCAAACACCTACACGGAAAAGAAATGACACAGGGACCATCATATTTCTAGGCTGTACACCAAAATTCCCTTGCCCCTCCCCAAACTATCCAATTTTCTGTTAGTATTAAAATCCATTTCTTCTCTCTTGCACAGCATTTTCCACAAATTTACTTGAGAAAACTCTTAACATTTGTGATGTAACTAGTTCTACAGAGTTGATAGATCATGGCCTGAAAGAAAATGATAGCCCAAAGAGATGACCTTAAAGTGGCTGTGGTCCAAACGCCTCACTGCACAGGGAAGATAACCAGGCCCAAAAATATGTACTCAAGGTCACACAAGTCTGTAGCAAAGCCAAAGCAAAGCAGGTCTTCTACCTCTCAAACCACTAGGTTTTGCGCTAGTCCACAAAGCTCTACAAAACTGCTGAATACCTACCTCTATCTTTCTTTAGCATTCCAAAGATAAGACAATAATTCCCCAAAGAGGGATTTCCCTACATAAAACATTAATAAATACCTAAGATTTGTAGAGATGGTTCCTGGATTAACTCAATGCTGAAGCTGCTAAAAAAAAAAAAATTAGGACCTGTGGGAGGGCAGGAAAACTAATGCCTTGTTGGCCAAACTTTCAGTTCTAGAAAGTAATTTGGATTGACTCCCCAAATACTTCTACTAGGCATTTATCTCGCATGATATCAAAGATAGGGGGAAAAGACCTATAAGCAGAAAAATATCTATACTAATGCTTTTTGGTCTATCAAAGAACTGAGAGTGAGTACCAATCAAAAGGGGAATGACTGAACAAATTATGGCATAGGAATTAATGGGATATTATTGTAAAAAGATGAAAGGGATAAAATCAGAGGAACATATGAAGATTTATATTAATAGATGCTGAGTAAAGTGAGCAAAACAGAACAACAATTTACACAACTACAACATAGTAAAAGAAAATAACTTGGAAAAACTGAAGAGCTATCACCAATGCAATGAGCAGTCGCAATTCCAGAAGACTGATGAAGAATCATGCTTCCTACTTCTTAACAGAGAAGTAATGGACTAAAGAGGTAGAATGACACACATTTTCAGACATAGTCATGTGTGGGTTTGTTCTGCTTGATTAAATGTTACAAGGGGTAGGACTGTGCGGAAGGGGAGCAGTGATAGTGATGGCTAAATGAAAAGAAAAAAAAGAAGAAAAAAGAATCTTATGATGAGTCATCTTAAAGTCATCTTAAAAATACACAGAAGGAAATTCAGAAGGGGACACATACAAAGCAGGGTCACACTGGGACTATTTTAAATGTAATATTTGCTTTTTAAAAAAGATACACCTAATGGAGATTCATAGTTGTATATAAAATATGCCTTTTCTATTCTTCATCTATGGAAATATTAATATTTGTTAATTATTTGTCCAGTTCCTTAGAAAAAATTAAAAATACCTTTAAAAAACCTATCCTTAGAAATCTGTTGGTTGCTAGAAATAAGGAGAATTCAAAATAAAAACTTAACTCATTTTTTGCTTATCTAATTATTACTAATATTTATTCAACATGTGCACCTACTATGTACAAGTTACCTGTCAGACACTATGACAATAAAGAAAAAAAACAAGAAGCTTTTTTTTTTTTAAATTTTAGTGTTTCCAGGGAATTAATAGAGTGAGTAGATTGTTTTATTTTGTTTTGGGTGCTAAGTCAAAACATAGTTCTTTAGTAAAACAAGGCAAAGCAAAATAAGACATGATTTATGCAAGTGACTTAACCCTGTTTGCCCCAGTTTCCTCCTTTGTAAAATGAGCTCGAGGCCAAGAGCAAACCACTCCAGTGTTTCTGCCAAGAAAATCCTAAATTGGATGACAGAAAGTCAGACACTACTGAGAAGACTTGAATGAGAACAATGGACACCATTCTGAGTTAGTTACCAGAAAACTAGGCTTGACACAGGCCTTTTATATTATCTTTTATAGTCTTATGACTATATGATAGATGAGTCAGTATTGTAGCAGAAGAAAGAGCAAGGAATTTGGAAGAAAGAGGTCTTAATTTGCATCTTGCCTCAGGCAATTGTGTGACTGGCCAAGTCCTCCACTTTGGGCCTCAGTTCCTCATCTATAAAATAAAGGGCTGGACTAGAGGGCCTCTAAGGTCCCTCTAAATCTAAATCTAGAATTCCATGATCCTACATCATTCGGCCTCTCTAGGCCTCAGTTTCCTCATTTGTAAAAATTTGTAGGTTGAGTCAGATGACCTCTAAAGTACTTTCCAGTTCTAGGCCTGTGATCCTAGGTGATCTCTTTCCTTTGGTTTAGTTAAGAGTACTCCCCTGTACTCCGACCCCTTATCATAGTGGTGAGAAGACTAGGACCACAGATCTAGGGCTAGACACTGATCTGGACCTCAGGGACCATCTGGTACAACATTTTACAGATGATGAAACAGAGGCTAATGAAAGTTAAGCGACTTGCCCAAGATCACACAGGTATTAACTCTCTGGGCCATGATGACACTGGAGTCAGGACTCTTTCCCCCATACTATTTTGAAAGGAACTTGATCTTTTCTCCCAATTACTTATGGTATGACCTTTTATATTCAGATCATTTATCCATTTTGGGTTTATCACAGTATAAGGCAAAGTAGTAAGTAGATATGCAGCTATATTATAAGATGTTGGTATAAATACAATTTTTGCAAAATTGTTTTCTGTTTTTCTTAGCAATTCATCTTTAAAAAAATGTTTTTCCCCTCCCTGAACTTGAAGTCTTGGGTTTCTCAAAAACTGGACTACTATTTTTTATTGTTTCTGTAACTTGCTTATCTAATCTAATCCATACATTCTGGGACATTTTCTATATCTTTCTGATTACCATAGAGTCCATCTTCCTCTTTTTCTTTCCAAGTGCTAGAGGGGATGACATGGTCATTAGGGCTGCCACTACTGTTCTTTGCTCTTTGTTGCTGATGCTGTCCACTATGCGTCCAGACCAGTTAGAGGTTCCTATAGGGCTTGGGACATCCTGAAGAGAGTTCATTTCTCCAAAGTAAGGGAAAGGGATGTGGAAAGGAAAAGGGATTCCAGAGCTCTGAATGAGGGTCTAAAATATTTCTGCTGCCCCCCAGGGAGAGTATCTCAGATACTACTTATACAAAGAATAGCAGGTAATACATAATAGATTTCCAGTGTCATGTACAATCTTTTCTTTTTCTATTCTATTATGTTGTGGAAATGGTTGTTCTGTTTCTTAAGTTCAAAGTAAAATTTTAAAAAACAAAAAATAATAGTTCTTAGCTTAAAATATTTGTTTTTGATTATATTATAAAACATGAATGCTATGTTTTATCAAAGCCTTTTATTCTGAATTAATTGAAATAATTATGTGGGGTTTTTGTTCTTTGTTGTTTATATGATTATTATAATTGCTTTCCTAATGAACCATTTTTGAGTCCCTGGTAAGATTCTAACTGGGCCAGAGTGAATTATTTTCTACATACACTGCTGTATTCTCCTTGGTATTTCTTATCTACTTGCTCTTTTTTTTCCCATAACCTATGTGGATAATTAGGCCAAACTATTTCGAGTAATTACAAATCTCATTTAGGGGGCTCTGCAATGTTCTGGGGCTTAATGCAACCAAGACATTGCTATCTGCAAACAGAAGAATCTGGAGGTCCCTACCATTTACAAGGAATACCTTTTCAATTGAAACTCTATGTGAGATAGCCTGCGTGACACTAGCAAACACTTTTGTTGAGCATTTATCTCCCTTTTCTATATCATGATTGATATTTATAATTAAAGCCTGAACAAAGTTATTTCTTTTGTTATAACTTTTAGGGAATTATGTATATTTTTGACCTAAGCAAGAGACTACTTGGGCAAAGAATATTCAAATTAGTATTTTATTCTAAGAACTTTATAATAATCAACCAACAATAAACACTGGGATTTGGCATTTTCTACAACTTTCAGTTAATTGTGTAGGACTGTAAAGATGTGATTTTCTGTAAAATATAATTTGTAGATGCCTACCTGTTTCCTTCTCATGTTTTCATCAAGCATGTCATCTATGGATGCGTAAATTTTTCTAAAAAAATAAAATTGGGAAAGATGGGAAAGGCAGCTAAATGATGAAGTGGATGGAGTGCCAGGTTTGGAGTTATCATCTTCCTGAGTTCAAATCCAGCTTCAGACACTTACTAGCTGTGTAACACTGGGCAAGTCACTTAATCCTGTTTGCCTTAGTTTCTTCATCTGTAAAATGATCTAGAGAAGGAAATGGTAAACCATTCCAGCGTCTTTGCCAAAAAAACCCCAAATGAGGCCACGAAGACTCAGACAAAACTGAAAGAAATGAACTACAACAACAAAGATGGGAAAATAGGCATGTAGAACATAGATCATAGGATCATTTATCTAAAAGGGACCTTGGAGGGTACCTATCCTGCTCTCCGCATTTTACAGATAAACGAGACCCAGGAAAGTTATTAACATGTGATCCCAGACAGAGCAAGCATGAGAGGAAGGATCTCAACAAAGGCCTTTTGCTTCCATTAGCCAGTGATCTTGCCACTGTAGCATGCTATCTTCATTATTGCTATTCTCAGACACTTTTGGGGGGATGACAATAATAATTATTATAATTTCTAAGATGTTTTTCAAGTATCTCTCTTTCATAGACCTTGGAGTCAATTCCTCAATGCCCTTAAAACTGCACCACGGACCTCCTTTGTATATTGGTCAGTTCCTCTTGCTCTTCTGAGCTTTACCTTCCTCGGTGTCATTTCTTCTTTCTCATACAACATCAGGAACCGTGTATTGATGCAGTGTCTCCACTGTTCCAGATGGTGAAAAGAGTTTATTATAAAAATCTCTGCAGAACTCTATTTCTTTTCTGATTTTTTTTACCATTTAGTTTCATCCTTCAATGTTCTTGTATTTGGATCTTTATCAACCATTCTTTAAATTTGTTTTTCTTTCCATTGAATCCTATCATTTTATGAGGCAAAAATGCTTATAAGATTTTAACATCCTTCTCTATAAGATTATAAAAATGAATTTATATTCTAAACCAATATTACACTTAGGTTCCTAGTCTTTCTACTTGATGAGGAGATCACATTATTTCATGCCTAAGGGAATTTCTACATTCTTTCGACCTCCTCATTATGGCCATCAGTTAAGGTTATTGAGGAGATGATGAAAGCCAGTGTCAATGTCTATCTTCTTTTTAATTTCCTACTTTCCTGCAACAGTTTGCTTAAATAGATCTGTTTGGAGCTGCCTCATTTGCACAACAAATCTAGTTCTTACTTGCACTGTTTTTTCTCATTTAGCATGGCTTTTTATCTTTGCTCTAACAAGTTGGTAGTCTGAGTATACACGGCTTATTTGGAAGTGACTGTCTTCAGTAACCAGTAATTTCCTGTCTGTTCAAATACAACTCATCTCAATTTTTGTGATATTATTTGGCACTCATCATTTTTAGCACCTCCTGATTGTTTTCTCAAAAAAAGTATTTATAATACATGAATATAAATCTTCTGTGTAGTTTGTAGTTCTTATCCTCTTTTGTTTCTTACTTCTGAACCATATCTAACAATACATTTTTCTTTGCCCATCTTCTCAATGTTCGCACGTACTGAAGTCACCAGAAGCAAAGCAGTAAAATTTATTTTGGCGAATCTTGTTAAGCTCTTCATAGAATTTCTCTTAGCTCCTCATCTTGTGCAATGTAAGGTGGTATCCAAGTTGCAATTATTTTCATGGCTATGTTTTTTGTAAATATTTACTAGGAGCACTTGCAATTCAAAGTGATCACCTGTCAGGTGAAATGATATTTTCTGTTGATGTTGTACACACAATAAGACCAAATGTACTAATTACTTATTTATTTAGTTAAGGAAAACCTATGATCTATCCTTCCACTTAGTTATAACTTCCTTTGGTTCTCTGATGTTATCTATAGTGAGAATGTTAAAATCAATATAATTCAGTTCCTCCAGCAGTATGTTCATCAGATAAGCACTTCATATATTGCATATTAACAGCTAAGTTAGTGTTTATAGACAGTCTATGATGTGCTTCTTAGCATTCTTATCCCTTCTCAACTCTCCTACTATTTTTGCAGAAGTGAAAGGGGAACCCTGAACTGAAGGCCATTTTCTATTTTGTTTTTGGATTATGGATAGCCATGGCCAAAAGATTCATTATCATGTGTGTTTGTATATTTCATGTATATATCTATATATACTACACATATACATATACATACACACATATATTTTACATATATATGAAATAGCCTTTTTAGAAGTTCTTAAAGACTATGAGAAATAATGACCTATAAAATTCTAGTTTGTGTCAAGGAACTGAACTAAATAAACTTGTAAGGTTTCTTTCGATTCTACAATACATTTTCCTGGGAAGTTTCAGGGATGTGAAGACAGGGACAGCTGTATGAAAACCAAGAATGTGGGCTTTTGCCTTCTCTTTTCCTAAAATACTATAAATACTGTATAGGTGGCTATATAATGAATTACATTCCAGCCTTTATTTAGTCAAATGGATTGTCAGCCTTGGGGAGAATATCCATTTAAGAATTTCCAAAATTGTTGCATCTTGTTTAGTGACCAAGAATATGAAACCATTGATAAGAGGATTCTCAATTTCAATCACTTACTTCAACACATTGTTAACTACTCTTTTTACTGAAATGCCCTAAGGGATGTTTTATTTGCATATGCCTCTGTGTTCAAAAAGGAAATTACTTTAAGAAAACTGATGGATAAAAGATTTCTGACCATGTTATAGGTACATGGAAAATTATTTCTACCATCTAGTAAACAAGAATAAAATTAACACCTCTAAGACTCATAAGAAACTAATTAAACAGTCTCCCCAAATATTATATCCAACTGATATTAAGTAGTCCTTTCATGTAAGATGTTACTTACAATGCAGGAAAAACATACACACACACACACACACACACAACAACTCTGAAAATACACTGAGATTCTTAACACCTTTATCTAAGCAATATCAGTTTTTTCCTTGGGCTTTATATAATGTTTTGAATTAGATGACTTTGAAAGCTAATTACTACGGATTTCTACTGAAGTAGCTCTTTAAATATCAGGATAACAGGAAATTCTATTATATGTCAGTCAACTTGGAAGACTAGGTTTTCATTTCCTGTTTTTCTTTCTTGCACATTTTTCTATTTTTCTCTCATTGTGGTATTTCAGTCCTTAAAAACAAAGAGGTTGATGGTGGTTCAGATCAGGAGGTGGGACTTTAATAATAAATCTAGCAACTGCAAGCCCTTTTGCTTAAACTCTTAGTGCCAAAAAATCCTGCCCTTCCCACAGAATTATGCAAACAGAACAAACCAGCTGATAGGACACCAAATATATACATATATACATACATACACATATGTATGTGTATACATATGTATGTGTGTGGTGTGGTATGTGTGTATATATTATGATTAGAAAAGAATAAAAATCTCTGAGGACAGGTTATAAATATACATTATTAAGCATGTGAACTAAATAAGCTTGTGAGTCTGGATATGAATTTCATTTTCCAAATTTATTGCTACTTCCTTTCTAGATCTTGCTAACTTCTCACTTACTGTTTATGAGTTAGTGGCATCATTTTTGTAGTTCTCACTGCAAAATCTAGGTCTGGGCCAGGAAATTGTCTAAGGCTCTAGAGCAGCAGTTCTCAACCTGTGGGTCTCTACCCCTTTGTGGGGTCAAATGGGGTCGCCTAAGACCATAGGAAAACACCTATTTCTGATGGTCTTAGGAACCGAGACACTGCTCCTCTATCCATCTCCAGGTGGGTCCACCCACATGCAGATATGCCCACATACGGGTATTAAAAGGTCACAGTATTAGGAAGGTTGAGAACCACTGCTCTACAGTCTTCTTGCTCCATGCATCATAGCCTATTGGCTAGGCCAGAATGTGCTGTCTTTCCTAGAAACACTGCCCTTAGATTCAACAACATTAAATCCAATTGTCCATTAATCAGGGTTCAAATACCAGTAGAAGCTTTAAATAAAAAAATCTAGGTTATTTGTTGACAAGACATAGATGATACATGATAGCTGTTTAAAACTTACATTTTATGTTTTTGTGATCTGTCCAAATAATTTCTAACTCTTCCTCTGTTTAAGAGATTTGGATATAAATCATTTCCAGAAAGGTCTAAGTAATAGCAATATGTGGATTCAGAATGCCTGAAAAGTAATTTCTGACAATGACAGATATATGGAAAGTGACATGCTTTGGGCAAACTTGAGAGCATTACTCTAAATTAAAGTGTGCCTTTGAAGCCTCTTGGTCAGAGGCAATATAGGTTTTCTGAGGTTAAGAGCTTAGTATCTCCAGGAACAGGGGAAGGACATCTGAGATCAGTACCAGGAACCTGTCTGCCCATATGATCACAGTGGAATGTTGCTGAGGTTTCAACCACATGATACTGTGAAATCAATCACCTAGCACTCAGCAAACAGCTTTACTTAGCCTCAAAGCAAGTATATCTTTTGTCTTTAAATAAAACTACTGTCAATTCTCTATCATTTTCTGTCTTTGAACATTGCAAGTATTTGAAGCTGAAAGAACATATTTGGTTAAAAATCGAATAAAATTGTGCTGATTAGTTTCATTTTGTCTTTTTTTTTAGGTCAAAATTCTGTCTCTTTGTGTAGCTATTAAGAGTTCACTAACCAGTCCCCAAAGGGAAGATGACACTGCACTACAAGGTAAGGTGACAACAAACAACATTACCTAGCCACCACATTAAAGAAAAGCAATTTCTGTAATGGAATTGCTAAGGTACTAATGACATAAGGCTATCAGTGGGCTTTTCTTTTACACAGACTATCCTGAGAAATAAAGATTCCAGGATCTGGGAATAACCTAATAAATAAAAAGGAGTGCCCCTGGGTATGAGATGACGCTTTTTCATATTGAACAACTGCATAAAATGTTGAAAATATACAAGAAAGCACTGGAAACAAGCCATATAAAAAGCATACATATCCACAATGAAGTAATTCTTCTTCTGGTACAGCATTTTAAGAATAACACTTGAGATAATGAATTATAAAGAAAGTATTTCAAATACAGGGATGATTTCACCAGTGACCTACATGCTGTAATTTGAGGGATACTAGGCAGGTCTCTACTCTTAAATCAACACCACCACCTGCAATCATTTACATTTTTATTCTTTTGAGTCTTGAAGGCCTTTTAATTCTTAGGAGAGCCTCTAATATTATATTAATATATCTTGGTGACATTAAGTTATACTGGACAACACCTTATTGGACAGTCAGCTAAGAGCAAGGAGTTTTGGGGAATGGGACACAAGTAAAGGGATAAAAAAGGAGGGACAAGAGAGCCAAAGACTAGCTCTACCTGCTAACATTTCTGCCTCGGTTTGCCCATGAAAAAAAATTACATCGCAATATCCTTAGAAAAAAATACCTTTAAAAGCATTATTGCTATAGTTAATATGGTCATAGATGCTCTGGGTCTGAGGAACAGAGTTAATTTCAGTGCAGTAGGGCTTCCCTGCTAGGGAACATTAAGTAGTCTAGGTCTAGGTTACGTCAGCTGGGGGCAGCACCTGTTGTTGGGTCAGCAAGCAAAGCCAAGAAAGCAAGCTAAAAGAGAGGAGGCAGACATTGCCTTTACTGAAGTTCCCAATTCACACTTTCTTATTGATGTTGTGAGTTTTAGTATATGCTAACAGGAGTCAGAGGCAACTCTCATTTCTGTACCTGATTTGACTAGCTAACTAGCGAAACTCATGGATATTGTTCCTGAATGGAGTCCTAAGCTCAACTTGAAGCAAAGGCACATTTTATTTTCTATTATCTTTCATATTTTATATTTGTGGAGTACTTTTAATTTTCAAAGCATGGCTATTATCTCATTTAATTTTTGTGATATTTCTTGCAAAAATTATTACTAAGCCTCCTCATCTTTTCCATGTTCTCTATGATCTAGTGACACTAGCCTCTTTGTTCTTCACATATTCACACATGTTCCTTTCCCAACTCCAAGTATTTTCACTGACTACCTTGCACGCCTGAAACACTCTGCTACCTCGTCTTTACTTCCTGACTTCCTTCAGATCTCAGACAAAATCCTATCTTCTATAAGAAAACTGTCTAGGTTTTCCTTAATCTTGAGCCTTCCCTCTAAAATTATCTCCAATTTATCCTATATTGGTTTTGTTTAGACATTGATATTTGCATATTATCTCACCTATTAGACTGTGAGCTCCTTTGGAGCAGGGACTATTTATTTTTTGCCTCTTTGTATCTACAGCACTTAGCACAGTGACTGGCACGTATTAGGTGCCTATTGCTTTGTCTTGACTTGAACATCCCTAGAGAGTGTGAAAAGTGAAATGAGAAAGCTAAAGCATATTTACATAATACTTTAAGATAAGTCTTACAACCACCCTGTGACATAGGCATTGTAAATGATATGAAATTGAGGGAAACACTGGTTAAGTGATTTGCCCAAGATGACACAGCTATTAAGTAACAAAGCCACAACTATCAATCAAGTTTCCTAACTTCTAGCCCTGTGTGCATTTCCCCTCAACAACTAGCTACTTTTGTGAACTAATACAACTATTCTGGAGAGCAATCTGGAACTATGCCCGAAGGGCAATAAATAATTGCATACCCTTTGACCCAGTAATACCATTTCTGGGGTTGTACCCCAAAGAGATCACAGAAGTGGTAGGAAGACCCATATGTACAAAAATATTTATTGCAACTCTCTCTGTGGTGGCAAAAAATTGGAAATTAAGGGGATGCCCATCAACTGGGGAATGGCTAAACAAGTTGCGGTATATGAATGTAATGGAATACTATTGTGCTATTAGAAATGGGGAGGAGAGAGTCTCCATATTCACCTGGAGAGCCTTATACAAACTGATGTTAAGTGAGAAGAGCAAAACCAGGAAAAATTTGTACACAATCACAGACACATCGTATGTGTGATGACCAACTTTAATAAACTGGACTCTGCAGCAATGCATAGTTATAAGACAACTCTACAAGTCTCAGGATGGAAGAATATATCTACATTCAGAGAAAGATCTAGAAAGAACAGAGTTTAAATGGACACTGAAGCAATTTACATGCTATCGTTCTTTTTCGTGTTTGGTTCTTTTTCTTTTTTCCCATTGTTCACTTCATTGGTTACAACCCTTCTATACAACCAGACTAATGTCCAATTTGAAGATATTTGCAGATCCAATACTTGATTGCATGCCGCCATGGGGTGGGGAAGGGAAAAGAAGGGGAGAAAATTTGAAACTCAAGAGATTATGGAACTGAATCTTGTAAACCAAAAGTAAATAAACATAAAATAAATAAATAAATAACAAATAAAAACAAACAAACAAAATAAGTAGCTCATTTTCCCTCCCATATCTTGATGTGAATGAAAATCAGGTTATCTGTTTTTTTAATTAAAATTTTTTAAAATTTATTTTCTTGTTTACATCATTCATTTCCTTGAGATTTTGAGTTACAAATCTTCTCCCCATCTTTCCCCTACCCTCAACCCCAAAACAGCAATCCCACTGTAAAGACCCTCCCCCAATTCTTCTCTCTTTTATGCCCTCCTCCAACGCCCCTTTAACTTTCTGGTAGGGTAGGGAGGGTCTCCCTACCCCAGTCCCTGTATATCTTAATTCCCAGTTATATGTAATTAATAATAATAATATATATATATATAATATATATGTTGGGTTTTTTTAAACATTTGATTGTAGAGCTTTAAATTCTAGATTCTTTTGGTTCCTCCCTTGTCACCCACCCCCACTGGAAGGACAGGCAATTCAATACAGGCTATATATGTGTAATTGCAAAGGATATGTCCACAGTGGACATATTGTGGGAGGTTGATTATATGACCCTCCTTTCTATCCTGCCCCCCCTTGTTCTATTCTCTACCCTGTCCCTGTCCCTTTACTGAAATGTGTGCTTCCAGCAACCCTCCCCCAGACCCTGCCCTCACCTCCATCATCCCGCCTCTCATCCCCGTGCCCACTACTCTCCTATGTGGCATGATACCCAGTTTAGAGTTTATGTCATTCTTTCCCTAAGCCAAATTCAACGAAAGTAAATGAAAGAAAAGTAGTAACAGTTATCCCTTGCCTCTTTTATATGGGATGATTAACCCCATTTTGTCTCTCTCCCAGTCTCCTCACATTCTAGTCCTCTCCCACCTCAGAATTTCACCTTTTAAAGTATCATCCCTTCATATTCAGTTGACCCTGTACCCTCTATGTACATATAAACACACATGCTCAGATATGTATTCATACACACACACACACACATATATATATACACATATATGTAGGTATACATATATATATACACATTTGTATTCCCTTTACCTGTCCTCATACTAAGAAAAGTTTCATAAGTTACTATTATCATTTTTCCATATTGGCATGTAAATAGTTCAACTTTGATAAGTTCCTTATGATTTCTTTCCCATGTTTACCTTCTCATGCTTTTTGTGTTTGAATGTCAAATTTTCTGTTCAGTTTTTTTTCAGCAAGAATGCATGAAAGTCCTCCACCTCACTGAATGACCATATTTTCCCCTGGAACATTATACTCAATTTTGCTGGGTAGGTAATTCTTGGTTTTAATACCAGCTCCCTTGATCTTCGAAATATCATATTCCAGGCCCTTCGATCCCTCAGTGTAGAAGCTGCCAGATCCTGGGTTATCCTAA
>CM053595.1:183014288-183072725 GCA_028646575.1 Pseudocheirus occidentalis | reverse complement strand
AATAAACTTCTTTTTCCTTGGCTGAGAAGACTTGAGTGGAATTCTTTCCGCAGGACCTGGCATGTTGGTATTTTGGGATCTCAGGCAGCCCTAACCCTTTTTGGGCACCCTCTTCATTGCCACTGGACTCTGATGACTGTGGAGGAGAGAGGGACACTGCTGACTTTGTGCAGCTCTGCCCCACTCATATACAATTCACAAGCAATTCAAGACATCACCTTTATGATGTCATTGGTCCTTTTTGAGAATGACAGGGAAACAGAAAGAGGAACGATTTGTGTGGGTTTATTTTATATCCTATAACTTTGCTGACATTTCCAATTGTTTCAATTAGGTTTTTTTCTGTTTGTTTGTTTGTTTTTGGTTAATTAGGTTCCCTAAGTAAACTCTCATGTCATCTACAAAAAGTGAGAGTTCTGTTCCCTCTGTGCCTAGGCTTATTCGCTCAGTTCCTTTTTCATATCTTAGTTATAGCTGGCATTTCTAGTACAGTGATAAATAGTAATGGTGAGAATAAAAATGTTTCACCCTGATCTTACAGGAATGCTTCTAGCTTATCCTCATTATAGAAAATGCTTGTTCTTAGATTTATATAGATAACTACTTATCATTGGAAAACTCCAGTTATTGCTATGTTTAGTGTTTTTTAAAAAGCCCAAGAATAAATGTATTTTTTCAAAAGCCTTTTAAGAATCTTTTGAAATAATCATGATTTGTTTTCATTTCGTTATTAATGTTGCAAATTACATTTATAGTTTTCCTATTATTTACACAGCCCTTTATTCCTAGTATTAATCATAGCATATGATCTTTGATATACTGCTATAATCTATAGGCAAGAAATCAGAGTGTATGATCTTTGACATATTGCTATAATCTATAGGCAAGAATTACTTGCCTTCTCAGGGAGGGAGGGTAGGGAGAAAGGGTGAATGAATGTTAAATGAATGTTAAAAACTGTTTTTACATGTAACTGGGAAATAACATACACAGGCAATGGGATACAGAAATCTATCTTATAGGAAAATAAAAGGGGAAGAAGATAAGAGAAGGGTAGAGGGGTGACAAAAGGGAGGGCAGAATGGGGGAAGGGGTAAATAGAAACAAAACATTTTTGAAGAGGAACAGGGTGAAAGAAAAGAGAAAATAGAATAAATGGGGTTAGGGGGAGTAGAATGGAGGGGAAATGCAGTTAGCAATAGTAAATGTGAGAAAAAATTTTGGAGCAACTTTCTCTGATAAAGGCCTCATTTCCCTAGCATATAGAGAATTGTGTCAAATTTATAAAAATAATAGCCATTCCCCAATGGATAAATGATCAAAAGATATAATCAGTTTTCAGATGAAGTAATTAAAGCTCTCTATAGTCATATGAAAAAATATTCTAACTCACTACTGATTGGAGAAACTCAAGTTAAAACAACTCTGAGGTACTACCTCATACCTATTAGATTAGATAATAGGACAGAAAAGGTAAATGACAAAGGTTGGAATGGATGTGAGGAAAATGAGACATTAATGTACTGTTGTAGGAGTTGTGAATTGATTAAACCATTCTACAGAACAATTTTCAACTATGCCCAAATGGCTATAAAACCATGCATATACTTTGATAGAGCAATACCACTACTAGGGCTGTATCCCGAAAGAGATTAAAAAAATAACAAAAAGGAAAAGGACCCACATGTACAAAAATATTTATAGCAGTTCTTTTCTGAGGGTAAAGATTTGGAAATTAAAGGGATACACATCAATTGGGTAATGGCTGAATGAGTTATGGTATCGTTGTTGTTCTATAAGAAATGATGAGCAGGATGCTCTCAGAAAAACCTAGAAAGACTTACATGCGTTGATGCAAAGTAAAATGTAAAGGGTACAAAGTAACAGCAATATTGTAGGATGATTAGCTGTGAATTACTTAGCTATTCTCAGCAATACAAAGATTCATGACAATTCTGAAGGACTTAGGGTGAAAAAAGCTATTCATCCCCAGAGAGAAGACTGGTTGTGTCTGAATACAGATTAAAGCAACTTTTGTCTTTTTTTTTCACTTTATTTTTCTTGAGTTTTTAAAAAATCTGTTGTCTTTCACAACATGAAAATTATGGATGTTTTCTATGACTACACATTTATAACCTATATGGAACTGCTTGCCTTCTCAATGGGGAGGGGGATTGGAATGGAGAGTGAGGAAGGGAGAGAATCTGGCACTCAAACATTTAAAAACAAATGTTAAAAATTGTTGTTTACATGTAACTAGGGAAAAAGTAAGTACTAAATAAATACCCAAGAAAGGAGAAATCATTGTTTCTATAATTTGTTCTTTGACTTACCCATTCTTTAGGATTAAGTTATTTAGTATCCAATTAATTTTTCATTTTTGCATCAAAAGTCCTTACTAAATAATTTTTATTACATTATATTCAATAAAAGATGTATTTAATATTTGTTTTTTCTGCACTTATTTGTGAGGTTTTTATGCTCTAATGTATGGTCAATTTTTGTGAATGCCATACACTGCTGAGAAATAGGTATAATTCTTTGTGTGTTAATTTGCTATTCTCCAGAACACTGGTACATCTAACTTTTTAAAAATTCTATTCAAGTTTTTAACTTTTTATTTATTTTTGTTTGACATAGCTAGGTCTGAGGGGAATAAACTGAAGTCCTCAACTATTAGTACTTTATTGTCTATTTCTTTCTATAATCATCTAACTTTTCCTTTAAAAATTTAGATGTTATGTCATTTGGTGCATATGTTTAGTATTGATATTAATTCCTTATCTATAGCACCTTTTAGCAAAATGTAGTTTCCCTGCTTATCTCTTTGAATGAGGTCAATTTTTATTTTTGTTTTGTGGGAGACCACAATTTCTATTCCTGCATTTTAAAAAATTTCTGTTAAAGCATAAGAGTCTACTCTAGTCCTTTATTTGAACTCTGTGTATCTTTCTGTCATAAACTATATATTGTTAGATTCTGGCTTCTAATCCCTTTGCTATCCTCTTCTTTTTTTATGGGTGAATTAATCCCATTCACATTGACAGTTATGACTCCTAATTGTGTATTTCCCTCTATCCTATTCTCTTGTAGTTCTTCTCCTTTTTTCTCTGCTCTCTCTTTAAGAGTGTGTATTGCTTCTGATTAATGCCCTTTGTCTGCCCTGTTTTTTACCCACCCACACCTACCTTTTCTCTTAACTTATTTCCTTCCTATTTTCCTGTGGAAAGATATATTTACACGTCCAACTCTTTCTCTTTGCTCCTCTCACAAGATACTCCATCTCCCAAGTTCAGGAATTTTCACTGGCTTCCCCCTATGCTTGGAATGTTTTCCTTTTCCTCTTAGCTTCCCTGGCTTCCTTCAAGTTCCAGCTAAAACCTTATCTTCTACAGAAAGCTGTTCCTGATTCCATTTAATTCTAGTGCCTTCCCTCTGATGATTATCCCCAATTTATCCTGTATGTAGTTTGAATATAGTTGTTTTCATGTTGTCTCACCCATTAGACTGTGTGCTCCTTGAAAGCAAGTACCATCTTTTTGCCTTTCTTAGTATCTATGATGTTTTGCACTGTGCTTGGCACACATATGTGTAAGTTAGAGAGGGTTTGCATATCAATTATAGGTGGGCCAATGTCCAACATAAAGCAAAGAGAATTCATTTTCTACAACCCCGAGCTTCCCAAAAAGTTCTTGACTGGCACAGTATTAGGAATAGACTAGGGATTTGAATAAATGCTTAATGAACAAAAAAAATCAGTCAAGACATCAGTAACAGTAAGGGAGTCAGAACATAATTTAAGGTTATAATATGGGTCAACCAAAATAAGTACAGTATTGTTATTTATCAGTCATCTTAGTCCATTTATCATAATGCAGATGTTCCTTACTTTGTGCTTGACACTTTCTGAATCAAATTTCACTTTGCAACTTTCTTCAAAGGGCTATTAAATATTAGCTGCTGCTCCAGCCTAAATGAGCACCAAGAAATGAAGAAAAATATCCTTTAACCAACTGTAAAGCCAAACAGGAGCAGCTTTCCAGAGGACGGCTGCTGTGAACAACTTTCAAGGTTCTGATTAAATAGTATAGTGAACACTCTATTCAGTAACAAATCAGAGCAAAACATTCACAGAAAATCAAGGTACAGCATTCACAATATTACAACTTATCATAGATAATCAAAATATAACATTCACAACAACTTATCACTAAAATGGCCACAGAGTTTTCACCAAAATGGTCACATAGTTTTGCACAAAGTACAATTATTTAGTCAATCAATCACTTAGTAACTCAATCATTCAATCATAAAGTACAAAAGGTCAAAGTCCTCCACCCATGGAAAACACTAAGTTACAAATCAGTCACTATTCAGTCATCAGTCACTACTCAGTATTCTCTTAGGGGGTACTGAGAAAAACACAAGCCATCCACCCCTAGGTCACTAGTAAATTACAATTTCAGTCACTACTCAGCACCCATGGAGAGGCCTTTCATCTTGAGTAGAGGCACATGGTCCCAGCTCCTACCCAAATCTAACCAACTGCCAACCAAGTTCAAAGGCAGACAGCTCCCAATTCCTTGTCCAGCTCCTTGTGCAGTTCCTGCTCCATATTGAAGCCCACAGGATCCAGTTCACCTCAAGTCCTTCACAGTTTCTGTTCCTGGGAAGAGAAAACTTAACAGAACCACAGACAAATTACCAATGCCACAGTCATGCTTCCTCTGGCAGTTCAAGCTGGCCCTTGGAAATCCTTAGCAGACTCAGCAGCTCTCACTGGCCCTCAGAAGTCTTCAGAAGCTCTGTTCTCAAAATCAAAATTACTTTCCCCCATTCTCAAAATCAAAATCACTTTCTCCCATTCTCAAAATCAGAATCACTTTCTCCTACTCTCAATATCAAAATCACAATCACTTTCTCTACAGAAGTTCCAGTCCAGCAGCAGCAGCCCAGCCTGCAGATGCTCATCCCAAGAAGTTCTCACTTTCCCAGCTAGAGTTTTTCCTTATATACAGTATTGTTCCTCCTTATTCAGCCCCTTCCTGTTACATTAGCAACAAAGGTTCCCTGTTCAGCTTCTTCCTGTTATGTCAGCAACAGAGGTTCATACCTTCTGTTTCTTTAACAGAGGCTTAAGGGCCTTCAAATTTCATTACTATTACACCAACCTGCTCTGTGAAGTAAGAAATCATGACAATGACTTTAACTTGGCAAATTAATCTTAAATCTCTTCTTCATAGTAACTACTCTGATATAAATTTAGAGGACTGACAACCACTGGAGGCAGGGGGGAGCTGTGAAGTACTTATATGTATATAAAATAAAAATTCTAATGAGACTACCTCAGCTCACAAACCAAACTGCTAACTGTTGACAAATATTTCCCTAAACTCTCTTGTTAACTATTAAAGCCATACAGCTAACATTTTTTTAAAAAGCATGTAATTTTAAATGGAATAATTTTCAGAAATGTTCCTAGTATAAAAACACTAGGGCCTAGTAATAGATATAGTTAAGAAAAATTCTCTTCTAAGATATTATGGAATTTTACATTTTTGTTTTTCTGCCTTGATAAATGTAGACTACTACTCCTTAATGATTATTTTCATGTAATACAGAACTGAATGGACTTGACAGACAGTCTTTCACAGAGGCCTTTGTCATGGGAAATTCAATACTGCTTAGTTTTTCCTGACACAGTATATGTTCACTTTGTTAATGAATTTCTTCTGTTGTGTGCTCTCATATAATGCTTTGTATTGCTTCCTTTTTTCACAGATAATAAGAACTAGGTAATAACAGAACTGGAAAATAATAACTAACATTTACATAGTACTTTATAGAGTTTGAGAAGTACTTTAAAAATATGATTTCATCTTATCTTCACAACAACATTTAGAGTACAGATAAGGAAACTACAAGCAAATTGTGGTTAAGTTACTTGCCCAGAGTCACTTCGTGTATGACTGAAGTCTTCTTAACTCTAGGTCTAATGCACTATACACTGCTGTACCATCCCGCTAGATGATAAACTCCTTGAGGGCAGGGACCATATTTTACATCTCTTTTCCCACAGAGACTTATGTGGTGATTGATACTTAGGAAATACTCCAAAATAGTAATAGCTGACATTTTTATTGCACTTTAAGGTTTACAAAACATTTTACATGCATTTAATAACTAATTACCCTCAACTTAATGTGTTGTACAGCAACATAAAAAAAACACCTTAGTTTCATTAACTTTCAAAAGAATAATCCTATTTAAAACTTTCTGTGATTAAACAGGATCATCCACTATACAATTACTCAATACACCTTGAAATAATACTGTTTCCAACTCTGACTTCTGTGATGCTGCCCTCTTGGTTCCCCTCCTACCTGTTGCTTCTTTTCTCTCTTCTCTATGGCATCATTATACTATATTGTCCCCCAAAATATAGTCACCCCTCAAGGAACTGTTCTGGGGCCTATTCTCTCTGTATTAGTTTCTCCCTTTGTGATCTTTTAAACTCCATGGGTTCAATCACCATCCTCTGAAATCTATCTGTATTGTATGTTGAATACAGCTATTTTTTAGAGTATTGTGCATGTGTGTGTATGAGAGAGAGAGAGTGTGTGTGTGTGTGTGTGTTTACCAGTTGAAACCCCTTTCCTGAACCCTACTCTCATATTACAAACTACCTGAATAAAATATATTAATCTAGAACACAATACAAAGTTCTCAGCCTGATGTTTTAAGCTCTCCCTAATCTAGCTCTCAGTTACAGTTCCGGTCATATTTCATAGTATTCTCCACACAGGTAAGAAGGAGAAGGGAAGGGAATACATATTTCTACAGTATTTATCATGGGCCAACCACTGTGCTAAGTACTTTCCAAATAGTATCTCCTTTGATCCTCACAACAACCCTGTGAAGAAAATGCTGTTATTATTCCCATTTTATAGCTGAAGGAACTGAGGCAAGCTGAAATGAGTGAGCTGCGCAGGATCACACAGCTAGCTAGTTACCCAGCTATTCTCCACCACCTGTAACTCTTATAATCCCTAGCTTTCTTTAAAGCACGGCTTAAATTATGCCTCGTGACAGAGATTCCTCTCTCTTGAAATCACTTTGTATTATATTGTGTATACTCTTTAGTTACTAATCTCTGTTTCCAACTAGAAGAGAAACTTCCTGATCACACTGTCACATTTTTTCACATTGTATTCCTAGTGCTGAGGCCATACAGGATACTTAATAAATATTTGTTTAAATGAGCTAGTTTAGCACTTTACAGCTTCTCTTTACAGCTTTACAGTTTCTCTTGAAAAGTATAATCATCATCTATAAGTAATGAAATTATACGAGTTTAATATACTGAAAATTATACACAGAACCAGCAGAGGCTATGGTATGATTGTTTTCTTTTTTCTTTTTTTTTTTAGAGGGCAGTTGGGGTTAAGTGACTTGCCCAAGGTCACACGGCTAGTTTTTGTGTTAAGTGTCTGAGACTGGATTTGAACTCAGGTACTCCTGACTCCAGGGCCGGTGCTCTATTCACTGCGCCACCTAGCCGCCCCAGATTGTTTTCTACCATAAAACTTTAGGAAGATTGCCTGCTGACGCTTTTATTCAGACTACAGATCAATATATGGCCACAAAATTACCTGGAGATTCACTGTTACTGCTAATCCTACAAACCAAATGGAAAAAAAACCCCTCCCCACTCAATACGTATTGATTGAGCACTTGCTGGGTTGTTCAACTCTGTGCTAGGTGATACAGGAAATAAAAGAACTAGTCTTCCTCTAAGTCAGCTTACAGTATAGAACAGAAAAGGAATGAAGAGGAAAAAATAAATCTGAAAAAAAACCACTTTGAAAGAAAAAAGGAAGAAACAGTATTTGCCAAAGGGCAGTGTGCATGTTTCTAAACTTCATGCTTATATCTTCCCAAATATGGCACACTGTTTCTTGCAAAATCAAAAAGGCACATATCAAATATCAGTCCTGCTGTTTAATAATCCCACAATTAACCTATTGAGGCTATTTTAAAAAAATAGGTTAATAAATGTGCAAAGCACATGAAACAATGATAGCTTGCTATTACTTTATCATATATTAAAATTGGCAAATTCCATTGATTGAGTAAAATTAGCTATAACAATCTTTGAATTTTGACTTCAGGAAACATTCCATATTATGTAATATTATGCATTATTACATTAAAATAACACACTACAATTCATTTCTTTTTAATAAGAAAATATTAGGAATTATTTAAATGAAATCACTAGAGGGCAGTAGAAATCAGATACAAATACAACTTTGTGCTTGGATATTTGATTGTACAGTAAAGTTCAAAGACATGTAGCTAGCTGTATTAAAGGGATTCCTAAAGTTACTTATTGCATACTTCAAAACATAATGATCTTTTAGTTTTTTTTCCTCAGAGTACCACTAAACTGCTGCTGCCCTACTGGTATTTTTATCACCCTTTCATGTTTTTTTAAACATACTTTTCAGGAAATAAGTGAATGGCTGAAAATATATTGTAATGAAATTAATTTAAACTTGCTGAATAAAATGTTCTACTTTTAAAGGAATATTTAATCTATTAAGAAAGACCTTCAGGAGAAAATTTTCTAATAATTCTAAGCTCAATCTTAACTTAAACATTGTTAGTAGCAACAGGCTATTGAATAAAGGGACTGCATGCAGATATGATGAATAATAGTTTTGTTGGAAAAGGGTTATAGGGATTTTTTTTTTCAATGAAGGAAAAATACCTCTTTAGTGGCTAAAAAAAAGAGGCATGGAAGCTTGTTAAGATCTTAGTCACATTAAGGCACAAGTAGCTATTTGTAGCTCCTCTGATTTCTGGTAGAAGAAAAGAAGTAAAAGATCAAGAAAAAAGTGTGGTTTCAAAGGCAAACAAAAGCCTTCTTTCTGTGAGTGGTTAAAGGAATGTCACTAGAGGAGTGAAATCCATGAGTGGTTGAGAATTGAGCAAACCAGAGTGCTTTTGAGACCAACAGAGCCAGAAGTCGGTTGAAAGCACAGGGAGGGAGACCAACAAATGTGTCAGATCAGGAAGAAGCAGGGTGGCCAAGCTCTCTCCATAGCCACTCCAATAAAAGATCTAAGAAGTGCCCCCACAACAAGGAGTAATGGGGAAATATAAGGAAAAAATGATAGTGGATCCTTGCTCCACCCTAAGATAACAAACTCTGACCTGAGGCAAGCAACCAGGTCAAGAACTGTGTTAGCCAGGCAACTCTGCTGCACTGAATTTACAGAGGTGACAGAGGCTGAGGACAGTAACTGTCTAGGAGCACCACTGAAAGGCAAGTCCACTGTAGTACTGCCTAAACCCAAACTGGATTCTAAAGCCCAGAAAATATAGGAAGATAATGATCAATAAGACTAAACCCTAGATCAGATTGCTTAGGGCTCAAAGTTTAAAAGTTTGAAGTTCTCCAGAGTGAGCTGCCCCTTTGATCCTAGAAGAATATAGCATGCAAGACCAGATGGAGCATAGCAACCAGACTCCAAATAATACAGACCAAGGCCAAGCACTGCCTGAAATATTTATCAATCAATATTTAAACATTTATATATGCTAGACACTGTGCTAAGCACTGGGTATAAAAAAAGAGGCAAAAGACAGACCCTGCCCTCAAGGAGCTTACTCTCTAAAGGGAGACAACAAATATATATATGTCCATTCAATGACTAAGGGTTAGATAAGAATTGAGACAAAAGATGGCCTAATTTACTGGCACAAAAATATTGTGGGGGGCAAAGACCCTCAGAATTTCTAGTCAGAATAGAAAAGAATTGCTATTTATACTCATTCTAAGCCATCAAAACCTTAAGCTGCAATGGGTATTCAATGAAAGGCAGAGTGATTTGGGTTAAATACTACTCAAGTAGTCCCCTTCCAAAGGAAAAAAAAAAGAAAGAACACACTAAACCGGCTTTGGAGTCGTATATGTTTGATGCAAGGCTCTTAGAGCATCAGTAACAAAACAGCAGGTAAATTTAATATTTATAAAAGGGTCCTCAGACACCTGGACTCTGTTTAGAGAAAAAAAAATAGGGGTTGTCTGTTGAAGACAAGTGGGAGCTAGTGCTTATAAAATATGAATTATTGTTACTAAGATGTGGGAAAAGATTATAAAAGTTAAAATAAATGAGCAAAACAATTTGGATCAACTAAATAATTTAAGATTAGAGATTTCAGAACAAAGGACAATTTTATAAATTTGAAAATACAGACAGATTACATTGCGGACAAGTTGGGCAGCTTATGAATTAGTACTGCCCTATATTTAAAACAATCTCCTCAAAACCTGTTTCCTGGTAAGGGCTAGACTGGAAGTGATAATCCTTTTAAAATCAATTACATATATAAAACATTTTCTCTCTGTAGCAACAGGTACTTCCTGTGCTCCAAAAGAATGATGTTTGGAATAAAAATAAATAACCCTTTAAGGATATATCAAAGGCATTTCCAGTAATTTTTTTTTCCCATCAGAGGTAAAATTCCCTTTGAAAAAATGCAATAGTTTAGCAAAACCCATTCTAGATTGTGTCCACTTCCTGCTTAGCTTAAAAAATTGACATATGACTTTAATGGACAAATTTCCTGAAAGGTTAGGATCAGAAAAATTCATCAGTGGGTTTCGAACCTAATGTTTTTTTCATGGGAGGCTAGTCCTCAGCCAAGCGGGAAAGTATATTACCAGGTCCATCCATGCTTTCTAGCCTGTAGGCCCTTCTGACTCCCTGGCAAAGTCTCTGAGAAATAAAGATCACCTCTAGAGGAGGAAAGGAACCAGGATATCCCAGAATGCTTAGGATTTAGTCAGAAGATCCAGACTCAAATCCCAGACCTTCCTCTTGCTGCTTCTGGGACTTCAACACCTCACTTATCTACTTATCTTCTCTCATCACCAGTTTCCTCACATACATGAAAGGTGTGATCCAGGTCTTAGTAAACACTGGAATAAACACACAGTGGAGGCAAACAAAAAAAAACCCAAAGTATTTTTTCTAGGAATTTTATCTGATTCAATGGTGGCCTATATAGGCCATTCCTTTTTTGTCATATAGCAATTTTGTTTTAGTAAGAAAGTGCAGCATAGCCATAGGGGCAGCTAGGTCATGCAGTGGAGAGAGTGCTGAGCCTGGAGTCAGGAAGACTCATCTTCATGAGTTCAAAGCCAGCCTCAGACACTTACTAAATGTGTGATCCTGGGCAAGTTACCCTATATGCTTTGGTTTCCTTCTCTATAAAATGGGCTAGAGAAAGAAATGGCAAACCACTGCAGTATCTTTGTCAAGAAAACCCCAAATGGAGTCACAAAGAGTCATACCCAATTGAGAAACAATTTAACAACAACATAGCCTGCTTTCCTTCTCATTATTTTAAAAATCCTAATATATATGCAGTGACAAATTATTTTGATTGCCTATTATGTGCAAAGATCTCCGTAATAACTCAGTTCCTGTCCTCTAAGCACTTAAAATTGACCTAGTACAGAAGATATAAGACAGATATACAATAATACTACATATAATGAATACCACATGAGTAGTAACCACAATACTATAAATGCTACAAGAATTCTAAGCAAGGTAATATTCCAACTAGGGGACTGATTAATGATGCCTTGAAGAAGTTTGCTTTGGAGTAGGGTCTTGAAGAATTGATAGGATCTAGATAGGGGAAGATTTAGAGAGAAAAACTAGAAAAGTTCATTTCAAGACAAAGGAATAGCACTAACATAGCACGATATTCAATGATATGAAGAAAACCTCCCCATTCTCACCTACAACACACACACATACACATACACACATACACACACACACACACACGAATAGTTTTTCACAGTAAGAACCACAAGGAAATAATACACCTCTGGGAGGTGAGGGGAAGTAGGAAGACAATTCAAACTTCGTATACTTCATAATTTTACCTAGGTCCCTAAGGACAAAGTGTTAGTCTTTCCTATTCCTATTAATCTACAAACGATGCTATCTTAAATATTAATAAGATTCATTAACTCTATTATGCAAAGGTATTACTTAAATTCAAAGAAGTTATTTTCCAAGGGTGACATTAGTCTCTAAAAAAAAACCTACATTATATAAATCAGAAAAGCAGCTCAGTTATTTCTTCCTAATGTTTGAAAAAACTCCAATTCCTATTTGTTGACTCAAGTGTTCTCAGCATTTAAAATCCCCTAGATAGATTTCAGAAGGTATCACACTGTTATTGAGGATCAGCATTTTTATCTAAAGGTTGTGTCTCTGCTCTGAGACATCATTAGGGCACTTGATAGATTGGGCAAATGGTACTTCCAATTCTAAGTAGAGACTTGCCTTTGAAATTTGCCCCTTCAGGTGGTGCAGTGAATAGAGCACCAGCCCTGGAGTCAGGAGGACCTGAGTTCAAATTTGGCCTCAGACACTTAACACAAAAACTAGCTTGTGACCTTGGGCAAGTCACTTAACCCCAACTGCCGTCCAAAAAAAAAAAAGTACACACACACAAAGAAATTTGCCCCTTCAACTTTGTTTAAAAAAATAATTTTCTAACATAAGTTACTAATGTTTGGAGAAGAAAAACCACCATGTACCAACATGCTTTGTGTTCTGGGTTTTTTTTTGTTGTTGTTGTTGTTTTGTTTTTTTAACGTCTGCTTTTTACCTGAATCCTGTGAAAAAGAAGCAAGAATGTCCATAGAACCAGAAGTCTCACTGCTGGCCTCATGCCTGGGCTTCTGTTGTAACTGCTGTGCTATGTCATAGGTTGGGGATAGGTCCAGAAAGTTGCTGCTCTCTTCTGAGCAATGATCTGATGTGGCTTTCTCACTTTCCATAGGTCTCTCTGTCACAAACAAAACAAAACTGATCAAAGTAATGCCAAAAAAGAAAAAAAAAAAGCTCCTCACGTTTCAGCCTAAAGGAGTTAATTTTTCTCACAGTAAGTTGTATAAGTATTGACAGTATTGGCACAACATTTGTTTGAAAATACATCATTTCACCACAGATAGAAGCAATTAATAATTAAACATGAAAGAAAAGCAAGCAATTAGAAATTGACCTTAGCTACAGTCCCAAGTAGAACAGAATGCTGCAGGATTACATCACATTTCTTTAAACTATAGAGAAAAGGTTGACCCAAGATCTCGTTTTTTAACTGCCTTCAGAAGTTTCCCTTTAAAGTTCCACATCTTGATCTCAAAATGTTGCTGAGCAGTGCTACTGCTTATAAAACATATTTCTACCCTCTCCTTCCAAATCCAGCATTCTTCCAAAGTTTATACTGATCTGATGTGAGTTTACTACAGTCTTTCCACTCATCCACCTTGGAACCTCAGTCATCTCAGACTCTCTCTCCCCATATCCAGTTTTGAAGACTTGCCCATTCCATTTTCACCATGTCTTCCATCTCTCCTTTTTCCTCCATGGCTTTCACCCTAGTCCAGGTCCTCATCACAGCCACTCTAGACAAATGATTTCCAAAGTGGGGGAGCAAGCCATCCACGGATGGTAAGAGGGGCTGCATCCCATTCCACCCAGGATAACCAATCAGGAGCTTCTCTCCAACACAACTGTACCTACCCTTAGGCACTAACACTCTCCTCACTATGCCCTCTTCCTGTCCTCTTCTGAGCCAGGTGTCAGCCTCCCAGTTATTCTCAAAAAGCTACACTAGAAGCTGCACGGATGCTTTTGGGAAAATTCTGGTGCCCATCCACAGCCACCATCTCTCCATTGCTGGGGCAGATGTCCTTCAAGAGCAGTGATTGGTAAGAAGATAGAAGAGTCATATGGGATGAGCAGTAAAGAACGGGTTGTGCTTCATATTGACAATCTTATTGTATTATCTTTCCTTCCTCTTCCAGACTTCTCTGTTACAGCCAAGGGCACCGCAATCCATTCAGTCACCCCCCACCCCCCTTACCTTTCTAGTCCTCACACCTCATTCCCTACCACATACTCATTAATCCAGTGACCCTGGCCTCCATGAACAAAATGCTCCATCTTTGGGCTCCAGGCATTTTCTCTGACTGTTCCCCCATGCCTGGAATGCTATTCCTCATCCTCTCTGCCTCCTGTCTTCCCTACCTTCCTTTAAGTTGCAACTAAAATCCCATCTTTTATAGGAAGTCTTTTCCAACCCTTCTCAATTCTAGGCTTCCCTCCATTAATTATTTCCTATTTATCCTGGACATAGCTCATTTGGACATAACTTGTTTGTCTCTCCCCCATGAGTCTGTAAATTCCTTGATAACAGGGACTGTCTATTGCCTTACTTTGTATCCCTACCGCTTAGTAGGGAGTAGGTGCTTAATAAATGTTTGCTGACCAAATGACTGACAGGATAAATGTAAATATCCTCACTCTCCTACATGTCACATAGCCAATCAATTGCCAGAATCTGCCATTTCTCACTCCATCTCTATTCTCACAATTCCATTCCTCATTACCTCTTGCCTGGATTAGTGCGATGGTCTCCTAATTGGTCTACCTGTCTTAAGTCTCTAGCTTCTCCAATCCATTCTTCACATAGTTGCCAAAGTAATTTTCCTGAACCACAGCTAATAACATTAATAATTATTATTATTACTATTTTAATAACTAACATTTATATGGAATTTACTAGGCGTCTGGAACTGTGTTAAGCACTTTACAAATATCATTTCATTTCATCACACAGCCCTAAGAGGTTATATTATTATTCCCATGTTAAAGCTGAGAAAAAGGAAGACGAGCTGAAGTGACTTGCCCAGGGCTACACAACTAGGAAGTAGTTGAGAAAGGACTTGAACTCGGGTTTTCCTGTCTCCAAGCCCAGCACTCTACCCACCATGTGACCATCTACTTCAGAGGACTGATCATATCATTCCTCCACTTAATAAATTGTATTGTACTAGTTCTCTATTGACTCTAGGATCAAATATTATTTCATTTTTTATCTCATCCTTTTAAAATATGTATTTTGTACAAGTTTTATAATGTACATAATTATTAGTAGAATAGCATTCATGTAATGGCAAGTAGGTGATGAGATGAATAGGATACCAGACCTGGGGTCAGGAATTCAATTCACATCCAGCTTCAAACATTTAATAGCCGTATGACCCATTATGTGTAAAATGGGGATTTCTGGGAGAGCAAGCAATAGTTTACCTGTCAGATTTATGGAGAAGGGAAGAATATATGACCATACAAGAAACAGAGAGCATTAGGAAATGCAAAATGGATAACTTTGATTACATTAAAATGAAAAGGTTTTGTACAAATAAAGCCAATTTAACCAAGATTAGGACGGAAGTAGAAAATTGGGAAAGAATTTTTACAACCAGTGTCTCTGATAAAGGCCTCATTTCTAAAATATACAGAGAACTGAGTCAAATATATAAGAATACAAGACATTCCCCAATTGATAAATGGTCAAATGATATAAATAGGCAGTTTTCAGAGGAAGAAATTAAATATATCTATATACATATGAAAAAATGCTCTAAATTGCAATTGATCAGAGAAATGCAAATCAAAACAACCCTGAGGTACCACATATCACTGGTCAGATTGGCTAAGATGACAAAACAGGAAAATGGTAAATGCTGGAGAGGATGTGAAAAAACTGGAACACTAATGCCTTGTTGGTTGATTTGTGAATTGATCCAACCATTCCAGAGAGTGATTTGAAACTATGCCCAAAGGGATATAAAAAGTACATACCCTTTGACCCAGCAATACCACTTCTAGGGCTGTATCCCAAAGAGATCATACAAATGGGGAAAAGGACCCACATGTACACAAATATTCATAGCAGCTTTTTTCATGGTGGCAAAGAATTGGAAATCAAGAGGATGCCCATCAACTGGGTAATGGCTGAACAAGTTGTGGTACATGAATGTAATAGAATACTATTGCTCTATAAGAAATGAAGAGCACACAAACTTCAAATAACCTGGAGAGACTTATATAAACTGATGCTGAGTGAGGAAAGCAGAACCAGGAGAACTTTGTACACAATGACATACATATTGTATCTGTGATGACTAACTTTGATAGACTGGGCTCCTCTCAGCAATGCAATATTATAAGGACAACTCCAAAGGACTCATGTTGGAAAAGGTTATTCACATCCAGAGAAAGAACTACAGAGTCTGAATACAGATTGAAGTGAACTATTTGCTCTCTCTTTTGTGTTGTTTTTTGTTGTTTCTTCTTTCTCGTTGCTCACTCCACCGGTTATAATTCTTCTTTAAAACTTGACTAATGTTTAATGTGATGGTATATGTAGAATCTATATCTAATTGCATGCCACCATGTGGGGGAGGGCAGAAGGAAGGAGGGAAGGAGAGGGAGGAGGAGAAAATTTGGAACTCAAGGGATTGTGGAACTGAATGCTGTAAACTGAAAGTAAATAAATTAAAAATAAAATAAAATAAAATGGGGATTTTAATAGCACTGAGCTGTGAGGATAAAATGAAATATTTGTAAAGCACATTGCAATTAAAGTGTTATATAAATGCTGCTCTTATTATTACAAAGGCAAAAAAACCCCACCTACCCCTGCCTTCATGGTAGTCTAATGTTACATATAAATAACTAGCTACATACAAGATATATATAAGAGTAGAAGAAAAGTAATCTCAGAGGGAAGGCACTAGCAGCTTGGGGGACCTAGAAAGGCCTCTCGCAGAATCTACAAGTTTAGCTAGGGACCCTGATGCAGAAGTGAGGAGGGGAAGCATTTAGGCATAGAGGACAGCCAGAGGAAAAGCATGGGAGACAGGAGATAGTGTTGTGTCAGGGGAACAAGTAGGCTAGTCGTAGCCTGCGTGCATGGAGGAGAATAAAGTATAACAAGATTGGAAAGGTAGGAAGGGGTCAGGTTGTGGAGAGTTTCAAATGACAGAGGACTTCATATTTGATCCTAGAGCTAATAGGGAACCGCTAGAGTTTACTAAGTAATGATGTCTCATGGACAGGGTTATACAGTAGGAAAGCCAAGAGACTTGAGTTCAAATCCTACCTCTCAAGTGACACAGGGGAAGACATTTAACCTTGGACCTCAGTTTTCGCCAAGGTAAAAAGAGAGTTGGACTAGGTGGCCTCTGAAATCTCTTTCCAACTTGTGACCTACAATTTTATGGTCAATCCTCAGCAACATCCTTTAAAGGCCATCTCTGTCAGTCACAATGCTACATAACCTATGTACTCAGCCTCTCAGCCCCTCTGGAATGTGTGTTTGCAATAAGCAAGATCACTCTGGAACTATATGGAATAGTGTTACCAGTTACCATTTTAACATGAAATGGAACCCATTAATAACATCTCTGGCCACACAAATTAGAACAACTTCAAATAATTCCCCGAGTATTCTTCTCCAGTTTTCTGAAAGTCTAACTAACTCAGGGATTTAATCAGTGGGAAAGAACTGGCATTTCTGCTGGTGGGGAAGCTCTGCTGGGAATGCAAATCCAGGCCCTGCAGACTGTAGCACTGGTCCAGAATGCCATTAAATATAAGAAGATCAGCGATTTTAAAGGAAACCAGGGATTAGAAAGAATCTGTTATGGATTTAAAGCCAACACTTTCATTTTGAAGCAAACTATGTAGGTACTGAATAAAGAACAAAAGGTTTACTGTATTTGATATAATATACCTGATCTCATTAAAGAGGCTTTCCTGCTCTGCACTACTTGATATATGCAAGTTATCTTTCTAAATGTCTGGAAGTAAATCTAATCTGAAAGCTGCAATGCTCTGTACAACCACTAAAGAATTATTGCTAAGGATATTGGTTCATTCCATATAATCACTTGAATTCTAAAGCTGGAAGGGACTTGGAACTCTTCTAACTTCTCTTTATTTTATAGATAAGGCTGAGACACTTAAGTAAGCAAATGGAAAACACACTGGCCTGGAGGGCTTCAGTTTCATTTGTAAAATGTAAGGGTTGGATTAAATGAACTTAAAAGTTTCTTTCAGTTCTAACATTCTATAACTAATTGGCTTGCAAGGCTCATACAATCAGAGCTGTAGAACTGGGAGGGCCCTGGGAGGTCACTTAACTGCTCATTTTACTAAGCACATTAAAAAAACTGAGGAAAATTAAGTGATTTGCCTAGAGTCAGACAGAAAGTTGCTGAGATTTGAACCCAGGATCTTTGACTCCAGAGCCAAAGCTCTTTCTACTGTTATGTGGTTTATTTCCTTTTATCATCTTCCTACTCATTGCTTTAGTGTAAGTTATTGTTGTTGCTGAATAATTTTTTCAGTCTTGTCTAACTCTTCATGAGCCCATTTGGGGCTTTCTTGGCAAAGATACTGGAGTGGTTTATCATTTTCCTAAGCAGCTCATTTTACAGACAAGGAAACTGAGGCAAACAGGGTTAAGTGACTTGCCCAGAGTAATGCAGCTAAGTGTCTGAGGCCAGATTTGAACTCATGAAAATGAGCCTTCGTGACTCCAGGCCCAGCCCTCTATCCACACTGTGCCACCCAGCGGCCCTGCTTTATTCTAAATTATGACCTTAACACATTTAGCTTGGAAGAGCAGACACGTTTTCCTTTGAGAAGTATCAACCTGAGAGATCCATGCTATTGGCGGATAACAATATTGATGACAATGATGATATAGGGATTTGTTTTGTAAAACATTTTACATACACTATTTGATTTGGTTCTCACAACAATTGTCTAAGACAGAGATTTGTCTCAGGACCCCCTTGACACTTGAAAATTATTGAAAAACAAAAAGAGCTTTTGTTAATGTGGGTTATATCTGTTGATACTTACCATAGTAGATATTAAAATTAATAAACTTTACAAATATTTTATTTATTTAAAAAATAATAAACCCATTACATGCTAACATATTTTTATGAAAATATGTTTTCCCCAAAAATGTTAGTGAGAAATGGCAATTTTTTTTTGTTTTTGTTTTGTTTCACAAATCTCTTTAACGTCTGGTTGAATAGAAGATAGCTGGGTTCTCATATCTGCTTCTGTGTTCAATCTGTTCTGATATGTTGTTTTGGTTGAAGTATATGAAGAAAATCTAAACTCCCAAAGATATGTGGCTGGAAAAAAGAGGTTTATTTTACTAGGCAAAAAACAACTTAGCATTTTTATTAAAACAGTTTTGACCTTGGAGACCCCCCTGAAAACATCTCAGGGACACCTACAGAGCAGTTTGCTGATAAATGTTTAACAAACAAATTTCCCTAGGGGGAAAATTTATACATCAACATACTTTTATGTTTAATCTGCATCATCAACATTTTCTCCACCACTTTCTTAAGTTTAGAAAATCAACAAAACAATAAATCAAGTCCTGAATTGCGACATTTGCCAATGTACATGTTCACATTTGAAACTCTGATCTTAGAACTGGCTCCAAAATGTTCTTGCCTCCCAGGAATCTTTGGGCAACACTTTGAGGACCACTGTTTTAAGATAAATACTGTATTTATTATTTTCTATATTTTAAAGAAAAAAACACTTGTCTGAGAGAGGTTAAGTGACTTGCCCAAGGTCACACAACTCATAAATGTCTGAGGCAGAATTAAAACCCAGGTCTTCCTGACTCAAAGTCCAGCACCGTAGCACTAGGCCAGGATCTATTGCCACATTTGTTCTACATGTGGATGAGTCACAGTTTTAGATAATTTATCCTGAATCAACCTGAAAGTTCAAGGTTCTCAAAGAAACAAAAACATCCTGGTTGTTTTTTTAAAAATTTCTGCCATATTAGCCAACTCAAGTTGTAGGTGCCCATAGCTGTCTCTTTCAGGATTCGGTGACATGCCTCTCGCTGCTATGTCTCCCTGGTCTGAAAAACAGGTCGATGAAATATAATCAGTGTTTAGCAGCTGCAATGGTGCTAAAATTCTGTGACCTTTGACTACGAAATAGTTTGACGTCAACAGCCAAACATGCACCCTAGTGTTTTATCAGAACTGTGATAAGATGAGATTTCTTTTTCCAGAAAGAATAGCACAACACCACAATAAAAATAAAAAAAATTTTAAATTAACATCATCATATATTAAATACCAAACATGTTCCAGGACTGGGCATTATACCAAGGAAAAACTTGCTGATAAGCAGAACTCCTTTTAAAAAATAAGAACCATTTGTGTTTGCAAAATAACTTTAGTGCTAAATGAAAACTCATCCTACAGCATTCTTACTGGAAAAACATAAAGGACAAGGAGAGGTTGAAAACCCCTTCTAGCAATCTGGGAATAACTGGATTTGCAATCAGTTTAGGAGATGGTTCCTTGAACTAGCTTTGACCCTATATGACCTACCTCTACAATTTTGGAAGGAAAATAGCTCCTTTTCAAAAAGTGTCCATTTTCTTTTCTTTTTTTTTTTTTAATAGTATATGCCTTATGGAGTCACATTGGTTGATATGGTAGTTTATTTTGCTAAACTGCTTAAAAAAAATTCATACTGGTCTCCCTAATAGGGAAAACAGGGAAGTTATAGTAGGAAAGTAATGTGATATAAAAATGAAAAATGGGAATAAAGTTTATTTTTTAAACTATGTGCATCTATAATGTTTTATGTGGACATTTCTTCCTCATGGTGGGGAATAAAATACATGCTGCAACCATATATACTGTCAGCCCTTAACCACACCAAATCCAATACATCAAAAGAAGGGGGAACTGCTGGAGTTTTTTTTTTTCTTTTCTTTTTATCAGCTAAGGCCATATATGAATATCAGCTTCATTTAGCGCTTTTTTTTTTCTTAAAGAGACCAAAATAAAATGTTCAACTCCTATTTTAAAATTAAGAATATAGAATATTATGCAGTAAGTGCAATGTACTTTGTTACAGAATGTACCTCGTTGAGGTAGACGTGGAATTGGAATGCAGGAAAACTTGAGTTCAAATCTTACCTCTGATACTTTCTGGCTAACTCAGGGCAAGTCCTTAACCTTAACCTCCCTGGACCTCGGGTTCCTCACCTGTAAAGTGAAAAGGTTCGACTAGAGAGCCTCTGAGATCTCTTCCATTTATGAGACCGGGGTTATAATCAATTAAGGATGATGACTTCATTCTGAATAAATAGCATTTAACTCCCTAGCTTTCTTCCAAGGAGAGCTCAAATGCCACCTTCTCTAACAAGCCTGGGCTCATTCCCTCCCCAGTTGTTAAATGTTCTTCCTAGCTCAGCATACTTTGTATCTGTGCACGTTTCGTCTCCTCCAAAGAATGAAAGCTCCCAAGGGACTGTCACTGTTTCTTCTCTGTCTTTGGATCCTAAAAAGCCCGGCACATAGTGTGGGTGCTCAATAAACAGTTACTGCATTTAATACTGCTGGTTTTAATGCATTTTTAATACTCTTCTGTGGCGGATAAGGAATATCTTTGTGTAGGAGGCAGCACCTGGGCTGGATTCCAAAGGAAGAACAGCTACCTTGGGTTCACGCAATCATGGATTTAAAGCTGAAAGGGACCTCGGGGTGCTCCAGAAACAACGCCCTTATTTAACAGAGAAGGAAACTGAGACTCAGCGGTTAACTGACAGGTCTAAGATCATATAGGTCATAAATTTCCAAGCTGGGATTTGAACCTTTCTATTGTTAACTCTGGGTAAGTAACAGTAACTGACCCAGAAGGAAAACCACAGAAAGCTGTAGCCCTGCAGCAGAAGTGCTAGAGGCTGGGAGGGAGGAGGGAGGAAGGAGGCGTGCGGAGGGAGAGTCAGTTTTACAGCTTTCTTACCAAGCACGGACATCATGCCCTAACCGCCAACTAGACAGCGGGCCTGCCCCTTTCACCCTCGGGTTAACAGAAGCAAGAGACTCAGCATTTATACGCTGGAACAATACTCACCAGCCGGAAGCGGGTCGTAAGCACGTTGCTGAACCGGAAATGCACCCACCATCTTTGTTAAGGGAAAACAGACGCCAACAGGAAGTCGTGGCACCATCTTGGGTCCTGACAGTGCTAGGAAAGGCCGTGGCAACCATTTTAGTTAAGGGCAATTGCTGCGGGAAGGAAGTTTGAACCATTCAAGCCTGGATGTAGCGAGCAAGGCACCCGGCATGCGTGTGGTTTCCCTGAAGCTGCTGTTTAAAAGCAGGTCAGGTCAGTTACGAGGCAGGTTGCGAGGAAAACCAGAATTAAGTGAAAATGCAAAATAACAAAACTCAGAAGAGATAGCGAGGAGTTAACGGTGTAAAATCATGTTAGGTTTCTAGATCACTTTATTGCTTTCAAAGCATTTCCATGTAGAAGATCTCACTCTTTCAAGGCTGGCTCTCTAGGGTAAAAAACAGCCAGGAGCCGGAGACAGAAAAACATTGTGTGCGCCCAGAAATTCTGGAATGCCCAAATGGCACTGGACACTAGCCTTCTTCCACAGTTCAAAGAAGATAATAAACATGCTTTGTATCTTCTAGTTATTGCTCCTGGAAAGAATACAATATTGAGCTATCAGGAATTGATAGATTAGTTTACAATAGTTTATTGAATCAGTTACCAAATGCTAGTTGAGGGCAGATTTTGATAAAACAGTGGGTGGAGGGATTATAACCTGTGTTATTAATAACATAGGTTTGTGTAGAAAGCAGATCACATGGTATGTACCCTAACTAAAATGATCACAAGATGATAACATGCGGCCTGAGACGGATCAGTGGAAGGGAGCCCACTTACTTTGCGTTGGTGGAACCAGAAGGAGAGAGAGAATCTGATTCTGTTTACAGCATACAAAGTGATACCATTTCATTGGTGTGAGTTCTCTTTATTAGTTTGGGTTGGCAATTTCTGTGCAACTTACAGTTGTGGGAAGTGCCTAAGTCACTGAGAGGTTAAATAATTTGCCCAGTATCACAGAAATAGTATGAGAAAGGCAGGGATTGAACCCCAGTCTTTCTGGCTTACTTGGTAGATTGCTGTCCACTGTACCAATATTTCTCTTTCACAACATCTCTGATATTAAAACTATTTTCATAATAATACTAAGGCTTTATTTCCTATTAAAATACTTATTTTTCTAACTACTTACTTATGAGGATAATATTTTTCATGTTCTCCAAAAAGGGTGGAGAAATTATAATGGTATTAATGACATGAGTTTGTGTAGAGAGCTGTTCACATTGTATATGCATATTGCAATAGATAGAATACAGCAAATATGAGAAACAACTATCTTCTATTGACACAGATATTAAAGATATTTGCAAAAAAATGTAAAACTGCTTCTTGTCACTATTTTTTAGTTTGAGAAAATAAAGTTATTTTTGTTTAAAAATGTTATTTATGTTAATGTAATGGTTTAATTATTACTTTGAAAACAGATTAATAAACATTTTAAATTCATACATTTTAATTTTCAATATAGTAAATAGTGATATATGTAACCCACATAAACAAAAACCCTTTGGGGTCCTCGATAATTTTTAAGAGTGTAAAGGGATTCTGAGACCAATAAGTTTGAAAACCATTACATCACAATATGCTGTCTCTCTTTTAAAATGTATGCAAAATAAATATAAGGTAATTTAGTGGGGGGAGAGAAAGGAATCCTGGAGAATCAAGAAAGACTTCATGTAGGAAGTTGTTGTAGTTCATCCTTCATTTTTGAAGAAGACCAATGACATCACAGGTGGTGTCTTGGCTTGTATATGAATTGGATTTAAGTGATGAAAAGTTTGGCAAAGTCATCAGCCTTACTCTCTTCCTGAGTTGATTAAATCCAGCGGCAGGACAAAAATCAAGATATCTGGTAATTGCCCTAGATGCAGTGGATGACCTTTGATACATACTCACATACACACACACACATATACATACACATATATACATACATACACACATATCCCTTGGAATGTATGCATTCTTTGGAAAATAATGTCTACCTGATGCCTTGTAGTATGTTGAACTGTCCAATTTATATTTGGGAATTCGACAGATGGTGTTATTTATGTTTAATTATCTCACAAAATATCACTGTCACCTGAAAATCTAGCTTCAGTTTTCCTCCTAATGCCAACTCTAATAAAATTCATCAATACTGAAGTCCAATAGGTCAATTCCCATTTCATTTTGATAAGTAAATGTCATCCTATCATGAACAATAGAATGCTCATTCTCATAGCTTAGCATATTTCTACTATATCCAATGAAGTTCATAATTTGCCAGGAACCGAAAGCTATAACCAGTTTTCCCAGAGAAAGCAGATGTAAGAGGTAACCTTTCAAACTCAGCTAAGAGGGAGAAGTAAGGGAGTGCATTTCCTACACAGGGCACAGGATGGTCAAAGGCATGAGTTTGGGAGATGGAATGGCCCTCAAAAATATCTCTAAAATTCTACTATTTTGTATTTGTTAGTTCACATTTATATAACATCGTGTGGGGTTTTTATTTTTAAGAGACAGTATGGTATAGCTGATAGATCTGACTTTAAAGCATGAAATGCTAGGTTCAAGTTCTGCATGTGATAGATATTGTCTGTGTGACTTTGGGCAATCACTTACCCTCTCAGTGCTTCAGACAATGTTCTAATATTCTAAGTTGCAAAGAAGATTCCAAACTTCATTGGTTGAGGGAGTTTCTTGACCTGAATGTTCCTTATACAATTAAGTCACATGTCCAGTCCCTATTCCTTTGTGGTTTATATACTGTTTTACATGTATTTTCCCCCATTTGACCCTCATAGTAGTCTTGTGAAGTAGGCATCATGGTCCCTCATTTTGCATATGGAAAAATTAAGGTTCAGAGTTATTAAGTGAGGGGTGGCTAGGTGGCGCACTGAATAGAGCACTGGCCCTTGAGTCAGGAGGACCTGAGTTCAAATTCGACCTCAACACTCGACACATTTACTAGCCGTGTGACTTTGGGCAAGTCACTTAAACCCCAATTGCCCTCCAAAAAGCAAGAAATAAAAAAAAACAACACAAAAACCCCCCAGTCATTAAGTGACTTGTCTTAAGTCAGATAGCTAATAGGTTACAGGAGCCAAGATTCAAATTCAGGTACTTTAAATCTATTAATCTCTTTCTATTAAGGGGTAAACAATGGTGGGGTGTGGGGAGGGGCAAAAGTCATATTTTTCCCCTCTCTCACTTTTTTTTTTAAGCACCAGCTGATAAAGACTTTCCTTCCCCACTACTGGCTGGCTGCCTTCCTTAGGTAGTTCCCAAACACCAGCACACCCTCCTTCTTTGCCTTCTAATCTTTCCACCAGGGTTACTGACTACCTAGGGAAATTTCTGATGATAGCAGCCTTTGTGTGTGATAGTTTTCCTAGCATACCTAGCTTTACAGCCTGGGAGAACAGGAAAAGAGGCTGGGACCCTAGTTACATTAGGGAAAAGCTGCTTTATCCAAGCTGAGCAACCCAAGGGTAGAGTCTAGGGTACTGGAGGGGAAGAGATGGAGGTGATGGTCAGAGAAGTGGTGTCGTGACTGGAGGGGCCAGGAAATAATTAATCAGCCTTTGCTTGAAGACCTCCAATGGGGCAAGGGAAGATGTATTACCTCCTAAGGAAGCCCATTCCCCTTTTGTTTAACTTCAATTGTTAGGAAGTTTGTATTGACATTGAGCCAAAATTCAACATTCTCCAGTTTACCACCCATTGCTTCTAGTTCTGCCATCTGGGGTCAGTCTCACAAATCTAGTTCCTCTTTCTTTAAATACTTTAGGATAGCTACTGTGTCCCCCATAAATCTTCTCTTTTCCAGACTAAACATCCCCAATTCCTTCAACAGATTCTCATATGGAATGAAGTCATATGGTATAAATCCTGACTCCCATTCCCATTTATGCTACCTGCCTCAAAAGCAAGATGCATGTAGAGTCAACTCTTGCTTATCGTTGAAAAGTTTTCACTCTAACGTATAGTACATTATACAATGAAAGATTTCTGAATCCTTAGTAGCAGCCTTCCCTCTGCCATGCAGAGTTGCTCCTCCCACTCCTATTAATTGGCCTATGTTCAAAGAATGAAATGCATACACACACACACACACACACACACAAATGTATAGAAATAATATATATGATAAAGCGAAAGCTGTTCCTTCCCACTTCCCCAGAAGTGAAAGTGAATATATTCTAAAGTCAATTGTAAATGACTTGCCAGTTTCTTTGCTTTCTTGAATTATACAGATTACTGCTCCCTTTTGTCAGCAGCAATTATGAACTGACCACATAAAATTATACGTGTACATATATAAAACATATCAATATGTGTATATGTATGTATGTATACACAGACAATAGAGGGAAAAGACCACATTTTACTGGTCTATTGAAGACCATGTTCCCCCTCCCCTCCAAAAAATTCATGGTAAATGATTGGGGAATTTCTTTACTATCAAATTATCTGAGCTTCTTGTTTCTTTCTGTTAGCTTAAATTATAAAATGACCTTATAAATTGTGATTGCAAAATGATAAACAACATTATTTGGAAAACCCCCAGTATTTTGGTATTCAGTTTTATTTTTATAACATTAAAATCAGCAACCTTAGCCACATTTCTTTTACAAGAGCCATGTTACATGAAATACTAAAGTATTTCAGAGACCTTGTATTCTTTGTTTTCCCAATGAGGACAGTATTTTCCTTATCTCCTGCTTTGTTGTTTTGAACCTTGATCAAATTCCTCTTCCTGGTGCTGGATAACCTTAAGCAAGGGTAAAAATATAAAGGTCAAGTAATTTATTTATTTTCAGGTGTCTTTTTCTTTTTTCTAGTCATCAATGTGACATAGCAATTTAGGAATATACTAGTTAAAGTATAATGTTCAAAGCAAGGGAAATCATATGCCTCATGCATTTATTGTTGTCAGATCACATCTAGAATATTGTGTGCACTTCTGAGCATCATATTTAAATTGACAGACTGAAATTTTGCCAGACCATGGCAATTTGGAAAAGGGACTTGAAACTGGATTGTAAAAGGAATAATAGTTAAAGGAACTAAGATTGTTAAGTCTTAATAAGAGACTCCAGAAGACAAAAGGTTGATATGACAAATGTCTTCAAATACTTGAAGGACTATCATTTTTCTATGTTGACTCCAAAGGGAAAAACCAAGACCAACAGATAAAAGTACTAGTTAGCTTTAGTCTTTTTTCTACATGTTTGATCATTACCTTGATGTTCCACCCCTTGGCTTCTGTAAAATTGCTCCTTCCTGTTTGTACTCTTACCTGTTAGTCCCTTTTGAATTTTCTTTAATAGTTGTTCTTTCACCTTCTGCCCCCTAAATTTGAGTATCCTTCAATGCCTTCTTTATGTTCTCTGTCTTGGCAACATACTCTCATGGTTTTAATTAGTATCTTTATGTAGGTGACTACCAAATATATTCAGCCCCACCTCTCATTCTACATTTCCAATAGTCTGATGGATCTCTCTGCCTAGTTATCCTGTCAACTCATCTTATCTTTTCCCTAAATCATTTTCTCCTCCCAAGTTCCCTATTTCTGTTGATGGCACCACTCATATTTAAAAATTACTCAGACTCATTTTTTTTCTCACCCTTTACCTCAAATGAAATCACACAACATCAGAATTGGAAGAGACCTCATAGACCAGGGGTTCTTTTTTTGTTTGTTTATTTTACTATTTATTTTTTCCCCAATTATTAAATTATTTATTTTTAGTTGTCAATATTCACTTCCATAAGTTTTCAGTTTTCTCTCTTTCCCTCCCCAAACATCAGGGTCTCAACCTAGGGTATGTAAACTTGTGACTTGTTTTTTTTTTAAAAATTATTTTGATAACTGAATTACAATGTGATTGGCTTCCTTTGTAATCCTATGTATTTTATTTTATGCATTTTAAAACATTGTTCTGAGGCATCCGTGGGCTTTTTAAAAAGGCCAAAAGAGTCCATGATACATGAAAAAGATTAAGAATACTTACCACAGACTACCAATCAATTAATTAATCAGCAAGCATCTATCAAGACATATTTATCCAATAGGTCAGGTAAGGTGTTGGGCATTAAGGATATTAAAAAAAAAAAGTAAGAAGCTCCTTGTCCTCAAAGAGCTTACATTATAGTTGGGAGACAAAACATATTTAGAAATTTAAAAATATAGCTAAGATACAAAACATACATTGATTTGGGAGGAGGAAACAACTAGGAGAATCAGGGAAGGTCTCTTGGAGAAGGTAAAACTTGAGCTGAGCCTGGATGCAAGTAAGGGATTTCATTGGACTATGGTGAGGATAGTGGGAGTGAATATTCCAGAAATAAGAGAGCATTCTAGGTATGCCGTACAAAGTCACAGAAACAGGAGATGGAATGTTGTGTATAAGAAGTATCAAATAAGCCATTTTGGTTAAAATTTTGAGTGCATGAAGGAAAGTGATGTATAAGTAGTGTAGAAATATAGGCTGGAGTTTGAGGGTGAAGGACTTTAAATGGAAAAGATAAGACTTTTTATTTTATTCTCATAGAAATAGGCAACCATTGATGACATTTGAGTAGAGAAATGACGTGGTCAGACCTGTAGACCAGAGTGGTTATGATAAGAGTCAAGAAAAGGGAATAAATGGAGATGGAACTGGCAAGATCTTGTAGTTGATCGGACTTAAGAGATGAGGGAGAATGAAGAACTGAGAATGACTTCTACATTGTGCAATTGGGTGACTGGAAGAATAATGGTGTCCTCAACAGAAATGGTAGGAGGACAGGAAGGTTTAGGGGGAAATCAATGAATTAAAAAATATTTATTAAGTACCTTCTATATACCAGACACTATGCTAAATGCGGGGGATACAAAAATGATAAAGAAAGTTCTTGCCCCCAAGAAACTTACATTCTAATGGGAAAAAACAAAGAGAGGAAACTAAAAATGGAGTAGGGAGAAGAGGAAAGTACTTGGAGTCAGGGGCATGATGGCATCTAAGGAGTACAGCTAATGAGAAAAGAAAAGAGGAGATTGGCCCATGAGCCCTCTTTAAATGGAGCTTTTAGAAGTTCTCCCCTTTGCCCTGCAGCCCTGCAATCAGGGGGCGCAAAAGAAGGACAATGGTTTCTATTCCGCATATGCTAAGTTTGAGATTCCTATGGGACATCCATGTGGACACATCAAGCAGACAATTGAAGATGTAAGACTGGAATCTAAGAGAAGTATGAAGGCTGGATATACATATTTTGAAGCTATCTACGTGGAGATCACAGTTCATAGGAGCTAATAAGATCATCCAAGTAGAGTGAAGAAAGAGGAGAGCTCATGGCAGAACCTTGTGGTATGCTTATACATAAAGCCTACTTAGTTCAACCAATACAGGGCAGCTAAGTGGCACTGGGCCTGGAATCAGGAAGACCCAAGTTCAAATCCAGACTCAGACACTTACTAGATATGTGATCCTAGGCAAGTCATTTAACTTTTGTTTGCCTCAGTTCTCTGAACTTTAAATAGGGATAATAAAAGCACCTACCTCCCAGGGTTATTGTAAAGGCCAAATGAGATATTTGGAAAATGCTTAGGGTGGTGTCAGGCACATGGTAGGCATGCTTATTCCCATTCTCCTCCACAACCAATACCTGACTAAGAATATCTTCAACAACATTATGAGTAAGTGTCATATTGACTATGTCCTGAAGATTTTTATCTCCACCACCTCTCTCATATTTCCTCTCTTCTCACACTGTTACCACCTTGGTTAGTACCTTCATTACCTCTCATCTGGACTACTTTAATAGCTTCTTGGTTGGTCTTCTTGGCCATTGTCATTCCCCTCTCTAATTGAGATATAATCCTTGTCAGAAACTTCCTCCTGACACCAATGTCCAGGGACATTTTGGAAATATCTTTTTATATGGTTCATTGCTCCCATTCAGGTAGAACATTGGAACTTCAAAATCTGCTATTCCCTGAAGAGTGACTCTACGTTGCATATAAAGGCATTCGGGTTCGTTCAAATTCAAAATATAGAATAGATTAATTTATATGGGAAAGGACCCATAGCTGAGCTGAAGACAGTCAAAAAATTTTCCCTCATCATGGCCTCCCCCACCCCCTTTCTTCTAGGGATCTGTACAATAGTTTCTGTGACTGCTCTTTCATAGGCAGCTCTTTTCTGGTCCCTGCTCCTTGTTCAGAGTCTATACTACATTGTTTTTCTTTGGCAGTTCTCCTGCCACTGCTTCCCACTCCTGGCAGACACCACAGTTCCCTGGAGTTAGTTACCTTCAGGGTCTGGTTCTCAAGTAACTGGATTATGGGAAAACAATATTGGAGCCTTGGCTACTGTTGTTATAAAGCTTTCCTATTCCCTGGGTCAACAACTGTCTCTAGTCTGTTATTTTATACCTATGTTGCTTAGTACTAACCTCCCAACAACATACAAAGGTTATCCTTAGATGACTATGGGATCTTGTTTCTTCAGGTCTCTTTGTTTTCAGGTCCACTCTTATGCTAAGTCCATATTTATTGATTTCCTTCTTCTCCCAGTGCCTAAATAGTATACCCAGGGGCAGCTGGGTAGTGCAGTGGATAAAGTACATGAAGATATGAGTTCCAATCCAGCCTCAGAAACTTACTGTGTGATCCTAGGCAAATTACTTAACCCTTATTTGCCTCAGTTCTTCCTCTATAAAATGGGGACACAGTGGAGAAGGAAATGGCAAACCACACTGGCATCTTTGACTAGAAAACCCCATGGATGAAGTCCATGGGGTCATATAGAATGGGATCAAACAACAACAGATAGCATATCCACTGTTTGCATTAATGTCCCATAACTGAGTCTTACGCTTCAGAAGGACACTTCCACTTTCTTTTCACGTGAATTTCTGTTGTTTATCCTTATCTAAGTGTTACTTGTGGAGAAATCTCTAAAAGGGAGAAGGAATTTGGGTGGAACTGCAAGTAGTTCTCATCATGTTCAGGAAGATGGACATGCATCAAGATAAATGAGCTTTTCCAAAGGGAAAGGGAGATATTTGTAGTTCCAGGGACTATTCTGAGCACTGGAAAAAGTGAACCAATCCCTGACCTCAAGGAATTTATATTCTAATGGGACAGATAACATGAAACCATAAATATAAATGTAGGCAAAATATAGACAAAATAAATACAAGTAAATTTTGGAAGGAAATACACAAGTACTTGGGGAAACCAAGGAAGGCTGCCAAGAAGGTGGCATAAGAATAGAGTATTAAAGGAAACCAGGGATTCCAACAAGTGGAAATGAGCAAGGAATGCACTGGACATCTGTGCAAGAACTAGTGAAAAGGCATTAAGATAGAGATGCAGGATGTGCAAGATGTTGAGTGTGCCAGATGCCTGGATCACATAGTGCAAGAAGGAGGACAAAGTATACACCTGGAAAAATAGAAGGAGCTACATTGTGAAGATCTGTAAATGCCAAAAAGGATACAATATTTGATCTTTGGGGCAATAGGCAGCCTTTGGAATTTGTTTACTAGAACGGCAGGGTGAGGTGAGCTGTGCTTCAGGAAAGACATTTTGGCAGTTAAGTAGAGGATTGATTGGAGGGTTGGGGCAGAAAAACCCATTGCATTACAGGTGATTAGATCATAAGAGGTAGTTCAATTTTGAACTATTTTGGTAGCAATGTGAATGGTGAGGATGGGATATTCTAATATGTAAGAGATCTTTCAGAAAGACAATGTTTGGCAACTGATTGAAAATGGAGTGTGAGTAAAAAGGAAGAGCTGAGGACGAAGTTGAGGAGGAAAACCTGAGTAACTGGAAGGATGTGGGCCCCTCAAAAGCAATGGGCAAATTCAGAAGTAAAGTGAGTGTGGGAAAGATAATGAGTTGCATTTTACACATCTTACCTCTATCAGAAATTTGAGTAAAGAAGGAAAAAAAGCAAGAATTGATAGTAGGGGCTGAGAGATAAGAAGGAAGAACTGTCATGTGAAGAGGAAGAAAGTAGAAGATGGATTCAATATTTTTGATAAAGTATATGGCAAAATTATCAATTGAGAGGGGAAAGGAAGAAACTACTGTTGGAGACTGAGAGAAATTTGAACAGTCATTGGGAAGAGAGGAAAAGAAAGACAATTAGGTAAGAGAAAAGGATTTTTTTGCTATGATGAAGACTCAAATGTAATCATATAGCATAAATTTGGAGTGTATGTATTACTGAGTTTTGTGAATTTCACCAACTCTGTTCAGTAGCATATGACTAGATGCTTAGGAGGCAGATGGTGGGAATAATGCAAGTTAGAGATTTGGCAAGGCATGAATGGCAATGATACAAGTAGGTAAAGGATTTTATAGCAGAGGGGAATGAAGAACTAAAGTTGTTCACTAAGGTATCCAAATCAAAAGATGAGAGAGGATAAGCCAGGGCAGGGATGATAGCCTGGCAAAGTAGTGAAGACATGGAGAGATTGCAGCTTCACAGTGAGAATAAAGAATACGTTTGGGAGAAGTGAGGCATAGCAAAAAGTGGAATGAGAGAAGATTGTTATCAGATGAAGGAATTTCCAAGATCTCAATCTTATACTTATTTTTGCACGTGTAATAGTTCTATTAAATTACAATTATGTAACCACCAGAAGGTTGCAACAGGTTAGGTTCATAGGCTGATAGGCATATTTAAATGCCTAAATTCATAGTAATGCTACCCTTGGAAGTATATGTGTGAAACATGTGAATGACTTGTGATGTTGTCCTCAAAAAGAGAGTGAAAATTCTCTAATAGTGGGTTAGGAGTTGGGATTTCAACCCTAGGCCAAGAAAGGTCACTTTTCCCACTTTTCCTTCCTCTCATAGTATTCCTCGTGTCATCAATAAAGGGACACAAAAAATATAAAGGAAAAGTTCAATGACAAATGTTTATAAAAAGTAAAATTAGGGGGTGGCTAGGTGGTGCAGTGAATTGAACACTGGCCCTGGAGTCAGGAGAACCTGAGTTCAAATTTGACCTCAGACAATTAACACTTACTAGCTGTGTAATCTTGGGCAAGTCACTTAACCCCAATTGCCCTGCATTCCCCCTTCTAAAAAACAAAAGAAAAAAATGTTAAATTAGACATGTCTAATGCAATCTATAGCAGAATAAAAGGACATACTAGGAAACAAGTTCTGGTTGCACCCATCTTGAATAAGGATAAGGAAGAGAATAAAGATCGCCAGTTCCTGCTATCTGTTTTTATATTCCTCAGAACTACAGACCTTTGAGGAAGCACCACAGATTAAAAACAGCAGCAGCAACAACAAAAACCAGAAACAAAGTACAGTCTACATAACTTGTTCATTAACTTTGTCTTTCTAGTTTCCCAGAAGAAGGCTTAGGTGATGTAGTCAGGCTGCTGTCATGGTCCCACAGTTGCTCCATGAATTGGGGAATCTCTGCCATCACCTTCCTCTCTCCCTATTCTCTTTCTCAAGAAGTCATTAAAACCCTTGCTGGAGGGAGAAAACGTGTTAGCTTCCTCTCTTCTTGCACAAGGAAGAAATATAACGTCTAGTGGTCTTTAATGATTGAAGTCTCCTTATAAGGAGAGCCAGTCCAAGACTTGGCAGGATTACTATCTCAGGTTCCCAGAGAATGAGGATGCTGTTAATTTTCCTCTTTACTTACCTAGCACAGTACAACGCTTTGCATATGGAAATCTTTTAATAAATATTTGTAGAAGTAAACTATTCATTGAATACAGAAAGGGCTATGTATATAAAAGATCAAAGTCACCTAGGAAAAATTACTTTGTAGCTGAGAAGAACAGGAGTTGGTTTTTGGAAGAGGTAGTAGCTTGAAGGAGGAGAAGGTTGCCAATTGGCAGAGATAAAAGAAATTGTACATTCCAAGCATAGAGGATGTACACAGTCAATCCTTAGCATTCAAGGGGGATAATGGTCCTACAAAATGACATGGAAGTCAAAAATGAGAGAATGTTGATTCATTGAACCTTTCATAAGGAGCTAAGTTCCTATTACTACCAAGAACTGTAATCTTTCACTAGAGATGGCTTAAAACACACTTTTCTGCACACAACTTTTAAAATAATAAACCATTAATTATCATAATATGCAGTTTTCCTAACAGAGTAACCATGAAATAACCCATAAAATGCAATATACAAAATAAGGTTGGTAGTATGCAAGACATTTTTTCTCACTAGTAATTCCCTAGAACTTCTCTGACATTTTGTGCTAACATCTGAATAAAAAAACAATCAAACCCATTTTCAGACAATATTCACTTTTCCTAACACTTGAAATCTGTAGTACCATTAATACCGAACAGCAAATGAAATTCTTAAAGTTAAAGCTCTTTTTAACCCTAGTCTTACCTTCCATTGTGTTAGATTACAGTATGAGGTCACTGTACTACATACTTTACTACTATAAACCTCTCTACCCTGGCTGCCCTCTGAAAACAAAGGGAGAGGTTACTGGGACTTTACTTGTTGCTATGCCATTAAGATACCAACCACTCCACAAAGTGGTACCCATTGTGCCTTTCATTTTTTTCTTTACTGTATATAACCTCAAATGTGCATGGTTGCCAATGCAAAAATGAAAATGGGGCTACTAATAAAATCACCAAATGCTTGAAGTCATGACAGTTAAACATGGGAATGTTGAAGATTGAATGTATATGCAAAAAAGAAGGGGACAAAGAGGGAACGTCAACATCAGGAAATAGTGGTAGAAGTCTTTTTCTTTCTTAATGAGTGGATTCAAGACCTAACAGAGAACCCCCAAAGCCTTGTCCAAATTGATGACAACAAGCTACTTATAGGTTTTATGGTAGATATCTACATGACCATAAATAACACCCCCAGAAAGAATATGAAAAGTATTACTAAAAATTATGAAGTCTTGGGCAAGAAATTGAAGAGTCCTACATGTGATGCTCCATCTTCATACTTCAGGCATTTACAATGGTTGTCCTCCATATCTAGACTTCTCTCCTTCCTCATCTCCATCTCTTGACTTCTCTGATTTCCTTCAGGTCTCAGCTACAATCCTACCTTCTAGAAGACTTTCCTGATCTCCTTTAATGCTAGTGTCTTCCCTCTAAGATTACATCTAACTTTTCTTGTCCATATCTTATTTGTACCAGTTCTCTGCATGTTGTTGCCCCTACTAGACTGTGGGTTACTTGAGAACAGGGACTTTTTTGTTTTTATTTGGGTTATTTTTTGGAAGGAATACATTTTTGTATTCCCAGCACTTAGCACAGTGTCTGGCACAAAATAAGCTCGTAATAAATACTTGTTGACTGACTAAGAACCTGTATAGAAGGACAAAGGGTGTTGCTAATTACAAAGATCTAATGTCCACTATAGTCATGTTTGATATAAAATATAATATCCACATACCATTTTTATTAGACTCTCAGAAGCTGAATTCCTTCTTTGTTTCAGTTTGTAACAAAGCTTTATGAGAGGCTTAGGAGGTCTGGATGTATCTAGTAATCAGGGAAGTTGTGTCAGTTTTCTTGGCTACATTCATTTTTTAATCTATAAAACAGATACAATTATGTCTAACTTGCCATATATGCTAGTTGGAGAGCTAGTATGTGGTCTGGTATAATGGAAAGATCACTGGATTTGAAACCAGAAAACCTAGACTCAAATCCCTGATTGTCCTTTTACTAGCAGTGTGATCCTTGGCTAGGCTAGATCACCATGTAAAATGGTTATAAAGATTTGTTTTGAGGAACTGTGGAAAATGATGGAATTCTTAAAGGAGTCATTTGGGACTCATAGGTAGGAAAAGCTCACAGGTTGTTCTGCCCAGCAAAGCACAAGATCTGCTCCAGAACTGCAGAGCAAAATGTTACCAAGCATAGCTTCAGAGTGTAAAGGAAAAGCTCACTTCCAATTCAAAAGTTATTTCCATATCCTTTCAGAAGCATTTTACCAAAAAACAAAACAAAACACGAAGACTTGGCTTTCAAGGCCTTCAGTGATTTGGCCCCCAAATAACTTTCCATTCCTATTTTTCACTATTCCCCTAAGTATGTAATATGCTCCCTTCAGATTTAATTGTTTGCCATTTCCTGAACACAGTCTATTCTTTCCTATTTTTCTCCAATTATAGTCCTTCCAGCTGTCAGACCTTCTATATGCTTGAAGGCTTAACTATATATAATCTTCATAAAACCATAGACAAATTACAGAGTATCTAGAAGGGCAACCAAGATAACAACATGATTCAATTCCATGCCCTGTGAAAACTGATTGAAGGAACTGGAAATATTTACTCGAGAAAAGAGAAGTCTTGGTAGAAGATAATTGCTATCTTAAAGTATTTGAAGAGCAGTTACTTGGATAACAGATTAAATGGATCCTGGTTGGCCCAAGAAGAATAAGTTTGAGCAATGTGTGGGAACTGCAAGAAGAAAATTTAGGTATGGTATAAGCAAAATTTCCTAAAAATCATGCCTATTCAAACTCCCCCATTTTCCTCAGCTCTTAGTACCTTCCTCTCTGAGATTAACTTCCATCCGTTTTTTTCCCTATATGTATCTAGTTATTTACATGTCTACTCCAAAAGAAAGTGAGCTCCTTGAGGACAGGAACTGTGCTTTTGCCTCTCTTTTTACCTCCAATGTTTAGCACAATACCTATCATATAGTAAGCATTTAATAAATTGGGTCAGTTTTCTTGGCTACATAAATTTTTTAACCTATAAAATATTTATAATTTTATCTTTATCTTTATAATTTATAAAATTAATTATTCTTGCTAGGTAGTAAATATAACCTATAAAACAGATATAATTATGTCTCTTGGCATACACACAAGTTGAAGAGCTAACATGTGGTCTTGTTGACTGATTGCAATAGGAGGTAGAATGTTCCTCTTCTCTGGAGGTCTTAAATCAAAGGCGATCACTTTTTAGAAACATCGTAGAAGGGATTCTTATTCAGATATGGTCATAGTAGAAAGTTTCTGAAGTCCCTTCCAAATTTGGGATTCTATAATTCCTTTAAGTCTTCCAGTGAAAAATGAGCTCATCTCCTTCTGAATCCAATAGTTCTTTGTACCTTTCTTATCCCATTTATAAAAATTTCCTTGTATAATTATACTTTAATATGAACATATTTCACTATCTTTTCTTCACTCTAAGATCTTTGATAGCAGGGATAGATCTCATTCTAAATTTTGGCAATTCCTAACAATAGCACAGACCATTGAAAATAGTAAACGTTTAAAAATGTTTGCTTAATGACTAAATAAGAGCAGTTTGTTTAAAATATCAGCAGTTTCCAGTTTAGAAATTCATTTGTATGCCAATTGTTCAAAAATTTGAGGGTGTTTTCACATAGAAACAATGTTATATAGGAAACTCTATTTAAGGCAAACTTCACCGTAATAGTTAATGCCGCTAATGGTATTGCAGAATCTAATTTTCTTATGTAACTATATTTCTGTGGGGGAAAAATACTTCCAGAGTTCCAATTTGGCATGCAAAGAATTCTCTTTTACTACAGCACAGGCAGCAAGGATATTAACTCCTCTTTTCCACCTGCTAGGCAGTAAAAGCCATTATTTATGGCTTTTGTGACCTGGGACAGGGGCACCCACAGGGCAAGACTTAGGTTGAGGTGGAGAGAAGCAATTAGCATCATAAGGCTCAGAAACTGGGCAAAAGGATAAGAATAGCAATAAGGAAGCAGGAATTTTTAGCTTTATTGCTAATTGGTTCTTTGTTAGAGATCTTGGCACAGAGGTTAGCTGAGGGCAGCTTCTGTTTGTATTGGGGCTTGGTAAGAATTTGCTCAGTGCAAATAGGGGCTGAGGGAGATAGCATCATATTTCAAGAAAAGACAGGAACCTCCATACAAATTCATGTTTGCATAGGAAATTACCCCTCCCTTCTCTGCCTCCAGCATTGTCAACTGAGGCACAGAGAACAGGTATAGCAAACAGGCGGGTAGCCTGAAGAATTTGCCAAGAAAGCTACCAACAAGAACAAAGAACTAAGGATCTTGCTTCTGATAAATGTAAGAGGCAAGGGCAATTTTATAGAGTATGCTGTTGTGTATCAGTGTCTGTCTCTGTGTGTATTTGCCACTGAAAGTAATAACTATGAATCATAGATATCCTTCTAGAAAAGAAAGTCAAAGAGATCAAAGAATGTCTCTCTATTCTCCAGGTTATTCAGAGAAAATGGGGTGTTTTTTTGAGAAAACAGAAGAAATGCTTGAAGAAACAAAGAATAAAACTAAGAAGATTGAGGGGCATCCTAACCAGCACCAGGAGGTCAAATAGTAGAAGAATGTGATAGGGAAAAGAAAGAAAAAGAAAGATGACTGAAAATTTGAATTATATGGGACTTTTGAATGAATTTTGAATGAATGGGACTTTTCCTATAGAGGGAAGACCTAAGCCCTGTTAGGAGGAAGTAGTTTCTTGTCCTCCAAGATACAATGATATATTCCACAGGTGTCATTAGGGAGAGGAACCATTCAGCAACAGCCAAAAGAAAGATAGACAAGTAGTGGTGATTAGTGAATCTTTTCTGGTTTCTAGATGTAAAGGCAGCCTTTTTTTTTTTTTTTTTGGCATGGCATCAACAATTGAGGAGATTGCTGTCTTTCTGGAACATGTATCCAGAATGACAAGACCCTTCTAAACTTTATCAAAAGTCACAACTACTGCCCACTTGGTGTGATTCATCTACATTATATTGACCAGAAGGCATCTAAGATCCTAGCTATAGATTATAATCATGAGATAGAGACTAAAAAATGTTAGGGATGCAGGTTGGTTTTTTTTTATTATTACAGCATATTAAAAGTAGGTGCTCCAGATGACAAATGCAGATTTGAAAAGTAAACATCTGGTTTAAAAATAGTACCTGAGAATTTGATTTGAATTTCCGGACCACAGTTTAAAATAAACAATTAACTAAGTCTTGGTCAGGGATGGAATATAATTAAGGAGGGCTGATAAAAATGTTTTCCTGAAGAATTTATAACCAAACAAGGGACAGAGAACATTATGAAATGCAAAATAGATGATTCTGGTTACCTTAAATTGAAAAGTTTTTGCATAAACAAAACCACTGCAACCAAGATTAGAAGGGAAGCAGAAAGCTGGGAAATAATTTTTATAGCCAGTGTCTCTGAAAAAGGCCCCCTTTCCAAAGTATATAGAAAATTTAGTCAAATTTATAAGAATACAAATTGTTCCCTAATTGACAAATGGTCAAAGGCAGTTTTCAGAGGAAGAAGTTGAAGCTATCTATAGTCATATTTAAAACTGCGCTAAATGACTATTGATTAAAGAAATGCAAATCAAAACAATTCTTAGGTACCACATCTCACTGATCATATTGGCTAACATGACAAAACAGGAAAATGACAAATGCTGGAGAAGATGTGGGAAAATGTGATAGAGCTGTGAACTGATCTAACCCTTCTGGAGAGCAATTTGGAATTATACCCAAAGGGCTATAAAACTGTGCATACCCTTTGACCCAGAAATACCACTTCTAGGTCCATATCCTAAAGAGAGCATAAAAATGGGAAAAGGACCCACATGTACAAAAATATAGCAGCTCTTTTTATGGTGGCCAAGAATTGGAAATTGAGGGGATGCTCATCCATTGGAGAATGATTGAACAAGTTGTAGTATATGAATGTAATGGAATGCTATTGTGCTGTAAGAAATTATGAGCAGGCTGACTTCAGAAAAACCTTGAAATACTTATATGAACTGATACTGAGTGAAGCGAGCAGAACCAGTAGAACATTATACACAGTAACAGCCACATTGTGCCATGATTTACTTTGACAGACTTAGCTCTTCTCAGCAATGCAAGGATTTAAGACAACTCCAAAAAACTCATGATGAATATCCACATCCAGAGAAAGAACTTACTCAAAATAAGTCTGAATACAGGTGGAATTATACTATTCACTCTGTTTTTATTGTTTTGTTTTGTTTAATATGAATATATATGTAGAGCCCTTTTCAGATTGCACATGATCTTGGGAAGTGGGGAAGGAAAAGAGGGAGAGGAGAAATTTTAAAACTCAAAATCCTATGAAAGTGAATAGTGAAAACTAAAAATAAATTAATTAATTAAAATATTTCCCTGAAGTGAATCTAATCAGAAGAATTAAAAACAATTTTAAAAAGGAATAAACATCATGCAGTATATCAGGTGTGAGATGACTGCTACTATACTAAAAGAATAATAGTAAAGAAGACCAATACTTCATAGGCCAAGAATAAATACTAAAGCAAAAGCAGTAAGTAAAATAAACCAATAAAAACTCATGGCTTAAGATAATATATAATATCTAAAATAATAAGGCATAGAATATAGAGAATGAAGGTAAGCTAGTATTCCTAATACAAATGTAATAGATTCTTGGCTTACTCCCTCAACATATTACGAACAGCAGATTGGATACCTAGAACAAGTTTATATAGCTCCTCAATAATCTATGGCTAGTAATCTCAATTTTCTACAGGTTTTAGGGGGCATCTTTTAATGCAGTTACCCACAAGCCTTCATCCGGTGTATCCCTTCCAGTATTAATTGATTAGTAGTTAATACTATCTAAATATACAAGCAATTAATACCTCATTGGGAGCATGGCTCTAACTTCAGTCCTTTCTTTATTCAGATTCAATATTGGAATAAAACGAAGTACTTGCAAGTCACTGAATATTTAACTAAGAAAGTTTACTTTGTTTCAATACATCAAGAACATGAGACAAGGATACAGTGGTATTTAGTATCTCTGAACATGGCTCCTCTCATCTCCATCTGGAAATGAATGTGGTCTTTTGGTCATCATGGCAGGTAGGGCAACTTGTATGATCTTAGGAATCCACTAAATCTGAGAGAAACAGACTCTATGTTTGGGAAGTTGTTATGCCTCTAGATGACCAGGAAGCTGTTTCAGGAAAGCTGAGGTCAATCAGGTGTCTGGTACAGTTTTGTCTTCTTTTAGGGAAAGCCTTCTCATGTTGTGGGTGGGAGGAAAAAAGATGTATCAGGGAAACACTGGTCCCATCACACATTCTAGTGTCAATTTGCTGATTTTATATTTTCTTGTTCTCATCAAAAACCAATCATCATCAATTAGTTTTACAAAATAATATTTACAGAGAAAACAGCAATACCCAAAGTACAAAACAACAACAAAAACTCTGAAACTGGGAGTGTACTCTTCTCTAGCACCTCAGTCTCCAGGCAGAGTAGGCTGCAGCTTTAGAATGGTTGCTCCAAACGTTCCTTCCAGCAACTTCATTTTGGGCTGTAGCATAGCCAATTGACAAGTAACTGTCTTGTTTGCAGAATCGGTCCATTCTTACTCAAAATAAGAGAGAGAGAGAGAGAGAGAGAGAGAGAGAGAGAGAGAGAGAGAGAGAGAGAGAGAGAGAAAGAAAGAGAAATATTTTGTTTGTCTTTTGTACTCACATTGGGTTTCAGCTCAGCAACCAGCTTAAAAGGTTTTTTATCAGGAAGCAGTGAACTGACAAGTAATAGTCATGGAATAACTGTGCAAGCTCTGAACTGGGGAACAGTTCCTTCATTAAGCATCTACACACAGATTGATACCAAGGCAGAATATATTCTATGTTCTTGAAGGACTGGGCTCCTATTGGTCAGCCCCCCTGAAATATAGTAGGATGGAATTCAGGACTGAAATGTGATATGGAAAAGCAAATGTAATTGAAAAGAACAAAAAACAGGAAAAAAAGGAGTCATTACATATAGTGAAAATACACTTATATGAGGAAATCCGGAAATCCAGGAATCAGAGGAGATTTGTTTTATGTAGAGCTTTTTGGTGATGATCAATGGAGGGAGAAACAGAAGTACTTTGTTGTGCAGGAGTTTACAGTAGAACCATATGAAAAGAAGGAAGAAAGAGATAGAGAATTTAGTATACAAGTCATGTATAGAAGCATGATACCAAAGTTATGGCAGATTTTGATCATAAGTACCCCCACTATCACTAATCTGACAAAGGATCTTCCAGTTTTTTCTTGAAGACCTGCATTGAGGAGGAACTCTTTATTTCCTAAAGTAGCCCATTCAATTTTTAGATAGCTGTGTTAGGAAGTTTTTCCTTACATTGAGCTAAAATCTGCCTCTGCAGTTTTTATTCATTGTTCCTAGTTCTATTCTCTGGGACTAAGTTAAGCAAGTCTTATTTCTCTTCCACAGGACAGACCTTCAAGTACTTGAGTATTTTTTTTTATCATACCTCTCCTAAGCCTTGGTTTTTTTAAGCTAAACATTGAGTTCCCTTAATCAGTCATCACAGGGTATGATCTTGAGTCCCTTTACTATTCTGGTCACCTTTCTCTGAACCATTTTCAATTTGTCAATGTGTTTCCTAAGATGTGGTACCTAAATTTAACTCCAATATACCAGATGGTTTCCTGACCTGGGCAGAGTACAGAGTCAACTCTTGACATCATGACTTTCTTGCTGAAACTTAAGACCTCATTAGCTTTTTTTGGCTGCCATATCACATTTAATTCATTTAAGCTTGCAGCCCATGGAACTCTCCACATCTTTTTTTTTTTAATAATCAAAACCAAAACATTTTAATTGGATTCAAGAAAGCATGGTAATATTGAAAAACACCATTCAGTATTTAATATAACAAAGTCATCACTTTCCTTTATGCTCCCAAACTTTGTCTTCCTCATTCTCTCAGGCTTGTTTTCTTCCCGATCTACATGCTATTTCCATGCTATCAGAAAAGAAACTGACCCATCACTCAAAGGAGGGGTTCAAACAGCTCTTGGAAGGTTTTGGAATACACAAATAACTTTATATACCTCAAAAGATTATGGTGTCCTTTGACCTCTCTGTACATTGAATCTTTACATTTGTTCATTCAGTTCCCCAAATCTTTTTCAGGACTATTGTCTACTCCTACCTTTCTCATAAGGTAATTGTGAACTTGGTTTTTTAGACTCATGTGTAAGACTTGACATTTATCCATCTTAAATTTCACCTTATTAGAATTGACCTGATGCTATAGTCCATCAATATTTTTTTTAATTCTATCATCTAACTTGGTATCAAATTAGATAATACATGTAAAAATACTTTGTAAACCTTAAGACACTATTAAAAGTTAGCTATTATTATCTCCCTATACTAGTTTTGTGTCACCTGCAGATTTAATAAACATGCCATCTATACCTTTATCTAAACCATTGATAAGAATATTAAATAACACAGCACCAAGGAGAGGTTCTTCAAGCACTTCACTAGAAACTTCCTTGCAGTTTGACATCAAACCTTAATGAATACTCTTTGAGTCTAGCCATTCACCACTTACTTCTCAATTAACCCAACTATACTGTCATCTAGACCACATCTCTCCAAATTGCTTACAAAACTAGCATGAGAGACTTCATAAAATGCTTTGCTGACTTTAGGTAAGCTATAACTACAGTTCCATTGATCTACCAATGTAGCAATCTTGTTGAAAAGGAAAATGAGTTTAGCATGACATAATCTGATTTTTTAAAAGAAATAATTGGTGCTCTCCACTTGTAAATCACAGTTATTTTTGGATAAACTCCATCATTTCCCCAGAATCAAATCTTCCCCTGCAATGAGAAAAAGCAGGCAAAACTGATACAGGAACTCTTTCTGTGTATGTATGTGTGTGTGTGTGTGTGTGTGTGTGTGTATGTGTGTGTGTGTGTGAGTCTGTGTGTCTGTGCGTCTTTGTGTAATGGGAGTATGCCCAGAACTATCCTCAATGCTTCTGGCCAACCATGGGTGCTGCCTCAGGGCTGAAGTCAAACCAACTCAAGTTAATGCTTTCATTTATTAAGCCGTCCAAATGTGCCAGGTGCTGTGCTAAGCACTGAAGATACAAATAGAAGATCAAAAATAAAAATCCACTGCATGTTCAGTCAAATAAGGGAGACAAAACATAAACAACTATCTAGAAACAAAATGCATACAAGATAAATTAGGGATATGCAACAGATAGAAGGCACTGACATTAAGGAGGATGAAGAAAAGGTTCTTATAGAGGTGGGAATTGCTGTTGGAATTTGAAGGAAGTCAGGGAATCCAGAGGGCAGATAATTGCAGGTATGGGGAATTTTTTCCCCACATTACTGGCTGTCACCAGTTTTAAAAATGTCTGGAGTCAGGTGTTTTTAATGTTAAGGGAATCTGAAAAGCTTCTCTGCCCATTAATAGGCACATAGAGTCCTGGCCCAAAACTAATCAAGTTCTGGGCTACAGGGAGTTTCCAATTAAGTGCTGGAGCATGAGGATTTTCAAGCTCCTTGGTACCAAGCCAATCAGGGACTAAGTCTTTGTTATATATTCTGGGAAGTTGGCATTTTGCTTTGCGGTTTGCTTATGAGAAGGACTTTGTGATTCCCTGGACAAGACTCTGAATATGTTCAGGACCCACTGTTCAGATGTAAAGGCTCCGTCAATCCAGTGGTGTATGTAAAGTGTATAATAATATTGCTTTGATTTAGGCATTCGGAGCCCTGTCTGTTGGTCTTTACATTTATTTCTCTTCTTGTATTTTCTTTGATGTTCAGGGTGCTGACTTTTCCCCTGAATTAGGGAATGTAATTAAATAAGATCATTAAAAGTTGATTTCCTTTAAGAAAAGCAGATCCAAGAATCGGTGCTAGTTGGCCATCCCGGGTGTTCCAGTATGCTTGCTGTAGCAGAGTTGAAGTGTTCTATTCTAGGAACAGTGTGTGAGGTCTTGGACCAATGTGGTGGCAGTGTTAGAGGAGAGAAGGCAGTACCTACCATAGATGGTATGAAGGTAGAATTATCAAAACTTAGCAACAGATTAGACTTTGGAGAAGGGGAGTGTTAAAGAGTAAGGATTTGAGGATGTTACTTAGGTTATGAGCCTAAGTGACTGGGAGGAAGGGTTCTGGAACTTTGAAAAGATACAGAAAAATTTTTAATGGCCCTTTAATCTTGTTTGGGGCAGTGGCAAATGGCATACATTAGTTTAAAAAGGAGAGAGTGATACTAAGATGGACATGGACCAGCTTAGAAGCAACCTTGTAAATTTGAGAGGTTTGGAAAATCTGGGTTTCTTTATCAGAGCTCACAAGAAGCAAGGAAATTTCAGAAAGGACACCACTTAGAGGGGGAAGAGCTCAGCAACTAGCTGACTTGACAGAATATGTGGACCTCGAAGGTATTGTTTGGCCAGTATAGAGTCATAGTGAAATGTAAAAAAAATGTCTATTCATCAGTCTCTAAAATGCTTTGTTTTGGACTCTGTGTGTGTGTGTGTGTGTGTGTGTGTGTGTTTTAGTCTCAACTTCCTAAGAGAGCATAATAGTATTTTTGCTTTATTGTATCCTGTTTCATCTTTCTGTCAATTTGTTCTTCTGGTTCTTATGTATGTGAAGTATTCCTTTTGTATTGATGAAGTAAATAGGTATCCTCTACTTGGTTCATACTGAATATATTTGGCAGCCTTCTATTGCCTCCTTTAAAAAAACCCAACCCTAGACATGAGCCAAATCTAAGCTTGAAGTCACTTTTCTTTGGGGGGGGTGGGGAGGATATGGGTGGTATGTAAGGTATAAAGAGCCAAAGAATTCAAGATAAAGAAGCATAGCCTCATCAGAGTCTAGGCCCCTCTCAGAATTAAACCCAGTCACTCAATGTGTGAGTCTAGAGCAGACATGCCTGTGCCCTACTTTTGCTTCCATATACTATATGTTAGCCAATCTCTTTAGATAACTCCCCCTATTCCTCCCTCACAGAATTGTCCCCTTTTGTCTTCAGAGTTCAATTCTTAAAAATTTTCCTTTCTCTGAATGCTGAAATCAGTTCTTTCAAAATTTATGCCGTTTATTCTGCATTATGCCCAACTTCACTCTGCCTTTTAATCAGAAACTCTAAGACAGAATATTCACTCTTCCTTGGCAGGCCCATAATGCTCTCCCCAGCAAATAGTTCATTTTCATTTGGAAAATCAGATCCAATATAAAATTTCTTCTTGTTGGTTCCTTTATCTTTTAAGGATGAAATTGTCATTAAGGAAAGCCAAGAAATTATTCCCTGCTTTGCTTTTGGCAGACAGAGTTCAAGTGGATTTCCAGGTAGTTGAATACCCCATGAGAGGTTTGTGTGATTATTTCCCAATGTCCTCATCTATTTTCTCTTTCTAGAGAGGTGGTCTTTAATTATAATCTGAAGACTACATTGCTTCATTTCCCCTTCCTTTTACTCAAATGTTCTCTACCATGCTTTCTCCCTTGAGTGTCTGGAATTCCTCAAATGAGTACATAACCACAATGGAGACAAATTCCAGAATGTTTATCTGTTTAGCCCCTGGAGAGCTTTGAGACAGATGACTTAAAGCTTAATCTCTATCCCATCCTGAGGGAGGGAGGAAAATTCATATAAGACAAGACCATAAAGAGTAGAGCTGGAACCAAGATGAGATTCTAGGAAGAACAAACTGAGGGGGGGGGGTGGGCAAAAGTGAAAGTGGAGCCACATGCCTCCGCCTCTTCTGCAGAGTACTGATGAGCAAGCAGAAGAGAAATGAGGGCACATTCATGCTACTGCTGCCTACCTGATCTCAAGTGAACTGGAAGGAGAACAAATGTGGAGATGCCGAGAAAGAGATATTCCTGAGCTATTTGGAAACTATGTCAAATGTACTTTATCTGGATGGAGCACCTTGTTCTATTCTGGATGCCATTGTTTAAAAAGAATATTGACAAACTGGAGAATGTACAGAGAGGCAGGTAACCAGGAGGGTGAAAAGAACAAGATACTTATGCTTGAGAAGAGAAAACTCAGGGGGCACATGATAGCTGTCTTTAGTTATTTTTAAAGGTGTCATGTGAATCAGGGTTTAGATTTGAGTCTGGCCCCAGAGGGCAGAATCAGGAGCAATGACTGGACATCACAAAGAGGTTAATGTAGGCTCAGTGCCTACATTCCTATCAATTACGGCTGTCCAAAAGTGGAGGGGCTGCCTACAGAGGTGGTGAGTGCCCTTTCCTTGGAGGTCTTCGAGAAAAGGCTGGATGACTGCTTGTTGAGAATGGTATAGTGAGCATTGCTTTTAGCTATGGACAGCTCAGAAGTCTGCTGAGCTCCCTTCCAACTCAGATTTTGTGGTTTTGAGATACAGTGATTGGAGCCATTCCTGCTGCTAAGAATAGAATCCATACTTTCCTATCCTTGCTGTGTTCTTTCTCTTCATTCTCTCTGTGAGAGAGAATTAATCTTTTCTTTTTTCCAAGCCCTATTTCTTAAGAGTTTGCTTTGGTTCTGATGAATTGTTTCTCTAAAATAAAGTGGTTAATATAATTTTGATATAATGTTTCATTATTCAAATGCAGCTGAAAGGCCAATGCACTGGAGGGAGAAGTAGGAAATTATAAACTGTAAGTATCTATCTATCTATCTATCTATCTATCCACCTATCTTTCTATTTGTGCATATATGTGTGTATATACATATATGTATATACATAAATGTGTGTGTGTGTGTGTGTGTGTGTATACACATCCATTTTCAAAGAGAGAAATTCTCTTCCTAGTTTTACCTTTACAACTTGGCTTTCAAGATGTACAAAAGATATTTATTGATTCATATTTTTATTGTTCCCTAAAAACAAAAGGATGGATCAAGGATAGTTTTAGACTTGCGATGACTCAGTAGTTTCTATTTGAGGAAGGGAAAGACTGTGAATTCTTAAAAAAAAAAACAACTCTTCCCTATGGAGTGGAGCCAAGGGAGTGATTAAAGGATAATGCTGTACCCAAGGAGAATACATTGAAAAGGAACTGGGGAAGAGCTGTGCTGCCTATGTGAGTGCAGGGGCCAGAAAGAGGGAATAATTAGTCTGCTGAAAACAAGTTAGCCCTCTACCACATACATCTAATACAACTGCTCATAAATATATCTTCTACAAGGTCACTTCCTGGAACCTTTCTTCCCCTTTTTCTTTTGAATAATGTAATATGATGATATAGACACATCATTTTTAGAGAACATATTTCTCATTTTTTCCTTTTTTAACTGCTGAACCTAAATACACAAAAGAAATGAAAAAAGCATATTATAAACTTAAATGCTGAAACTTAAATACAAAATAAGGGGAAAAAGCATGTCATGTGCACAGTAGAATGTAAGAGAGGATTCAAAACATATAACAATAAATTTCCATTTCAAGAAAGCCTATATAATAAATACTACACATTATGTTGAAATGTGTCCATTTTTCTTCTCTTCCTTATTAGTTTTCTTTTGCACTTTATTCTTTGTTCTTTCTTCCTTTCCCCCCAGTTGCAATTTAGTATGAATGTATTTATATAAAAGTAAAGATAGATACACACACACACACATACACACACATATATACACACACACACATACATATACATACACACATATACTTTCCATAACAAATTCTATTTCTTTTTTTCCCAAGGGCAATTAAGGTAAAGTGACTTGCCTAAAGTCATTTGGCTATTAAGTGTGTAAATTGTCTGAGACAGGATTTGAACTCGGGTCCTCCTGACTCCAGGGCCGGTGCTCTACTTACTGTGCCACCTAGCCACCCCCAAATTCTATTTCTGATCTTTATTTTTTATGTTTTATGTATCTCTTATTTCCTATCTCTCCTAATTACTTTCCTTCTTCCCTCTACCTTGATCTCCTGTTTATTACTTAACCTCCTCCCACCCCTCCAAGGAGCCATCCCTTATTCTCCCATTCCCATATATCTAAACATCCTTCTATATCTCTCTTTCAGTTATCCTCTGACCCTCCCACCCCCCAGCTCTCTAAAGATCCCTCCCTTGTCCTCCCAGTCCCATCAACAGAGCATATTTCAAAGAACTCACCGAAAGGAAAGATCACATGGCCTAAAGATTTTTAGAGAAATCAGGTGAAACTTAGATTTTTGAAGACATTTATTGTACAAACAAGGGCAAGTGATCAAAGATCAATTCAAAAGACTGGTAGGGTCCTGAATCACACTATCAGAGGCAATATTTAAAAAAATGATTTATAGCTGCTAGCAAATTTTCAGAACAATAGAACAGGCTTTTAAAGCTGTGTTGTATGTCGAAGATGGGCTGAACATTTCCATGGTGTTCTCAACAGATTGTTAACAATCAATGCTAAAACCATTGATTGTATACCTCAAGTTGAAGTCAATTCCTCTCTAGCAGAACTTCTAACTGAAGAAGTTTTGTTGTTGTTTTTTGCTTTTTTTGGAGGGGGAAAGGCAGGGCAATTGAGGTTAAGTGACTTGCCCAAGGTCACATGGCTAGTAAGTGTTAAGTATCTGAGGCTGGATTTAAATTCAGGTCTCCTGATTCCAGTGCCCATGCTCTATTTACTGTGCCACTTAGCTGCCCTCCAACGGAAGAAGTTTTGAATGCCATTAGTCACCTCTCATGTGGCCAAGTGCCCGGTGATAATTCTATTCCACCTGAGATTTACAAGGTAGGGAGTTAACTGCTCAAACAAAAGCTTACTGAAAATTTTCAGGTTATATGGCAAGAGGAGGTTATCCCCCAGGACTTGAAGGATGCCTCCATTGTCCATTTTTATAAAGGTAAAGCAAATAGATTGTCCTGTAACAATCACAAAGGGGTCTCTCTCTTAGTTAATGTTGACAAGATTCTTGCCAGAGTCCTCCATAATAGACTGATCCTTCACCAGAAGATGGCCATCTACCTGAGAGCCAATGTGGCTTCAGAAAGGGCCAAGGAATGGCTAATATGGTGTTTGCTGCCCTACAACTCCACAAGAAGTGCTAGGAGCAAAACAAAGGCCTGTTGTGATGTTTGTTGATCTGACTGAGGCCTTTTGTACAGTCTGTTACCAGGGCTTATGGAAAATAATGGCAAAATTTAGTTGCCTGGAGAAGTTCATCAGTATTGTCCTTAGTTTCATGACAGCATGCTTGCCTAGGTTCTGAAGGATAATGGTGATGATCTCAAGCTTTCCCAGTCACCAATGGAGTAAAGCAAGGCTGTGTGCCTGCTCCTATGCTCTTTAGTATGATGTTTTCCACAATGTGGTCAGATGCCTTTGGTGAAGTTGAAAATAGCATCAAGGTCAGCTATCACACTGATGATAAATTATTTAACTTGAAAAGGCTACACACAAGCCAAGACTAAAGTATAAGGAGAGTGGGTACATGTTTTTTTGTTCACAGATGATTGTGCACTCAGTGCAGCTTCTGAAGCTAAGATGCAACAAAGTATGGATCAGTTCTCTGCTGCTTGTGCTAATTTCAGCCTAATAGTTAACACCAAGAAAACACAGGTTCTCCACCAGCCAGCACCACATTGTCCATACATGAAACCAGCAAATGTTATGGTAAATGGAGAAATTTTGAATATTGTGGATAAGCTAACTTGCTTTTATATGTTCTAGGGTGGTACATATAGATAATAAGGTTGCTGCAGGCATTGTCAGAGCTTGCTCAGTGTTTTGGGAGGTTCCAAGGGAAAATGTAGGAGAGAAGAGATATTAGGCTGCCTAACAGACTAAAGGTCTACAGAGCCATTGTGCTGACCCCATTCTTGTGTGCCTCGGAAACCTAGACAGTCTACCAGCATCATACCAGGAAACTGAATTGCTTCCACTTGAATTGTTTTAGAAAGATTCTGAAGATCACCTGGGAAGATAAGGTACTAGACACTGAAGTCCTTTCTTAAGGTTAACTGCCAATCATTCAAACTCTACTGCAGGGAGTACAATTCTGATGGCTAGTCATTTTGGTTGAATGCCACATGTACATTTGCCTAAAAGAGTATGTTGTGACGAACTCATACAAGAAGAGCATTAATATGGAGGTCAGAAGAAACTATCCAAGGACACTCTCAAGGTCTCTCTGAAGAACTTTGGAACTGATTTGTGAAATGGGAGATATTGGAAAAGGATGGCCCAGCATAATGTGCCCATATCAAAGAAGGTGCTGTGCTCTTTAAGTGAAACAGAGTTGCAGTAGCTCAAAAGAAATGTGAGACATGCAAATTTAGAGACATCTCCAAACCAGATGTTCATATGGATTACTTGTGCCCAACCTGTGGTAGAACCTTCATATTGGTCTGATAAGTCTCAGTCAGATATACTGTACCTTGACTCCAATATAGTGTTGTCATTTTGGTCTTTTTCAGGAATGAAGGACAACAACCAACCAACAAACCAGCATGACAAAGAAAGGAGAAGATTCTTGCTTGGGGTAGGTGGGACAGTGAAAGCAAACAGAGAGAGAGTGGGAACTTACTTTGTTTCTGTTTCCTATGTATTTCCTATGTCAAAGAAAATTCTTTTTGTACCAAGAAGGAAAGAAAAAAAAAGGCAAGCAGAGAGTCAAAACTGTAGATTCAATTTAGCAAGCACGCATTAAGCACTTACTATATGCTAGGCACTATGTTAGATGCTAGGGATCCATGACAAAAAATGAAACTAATCCCTGCTCAGGGCAGCTAGGTGATGCAATGGATACAGCACTGGGCCTGGAGTCAGGAAAATCTGAGTTCAGATCTGGCCGCAGACATATTCTAGCTGTGTGAACCCAGGCAAATCATGTAACCCCTTTTTGCCCCAGTTCCTCTTCTGTAAAATGGGAACACACTGGAGAAGGGAATGGCAAACCATTGCAGTATCTGTGTAATGAGGTGTGGATAGAGTGCTAGGCTTCAGGTCAGGAAGACTCATCTTCCTGAGTAGATAGACACTAGCTGTGTGACTCTGGGCAAGTCACTTGACCTACTTTGCCTCAGTTCCTCATCTTTATAATGAGCTGGAGAAGGACATGGCAAACTACTCCAATATCTTTGTGAAGAAAACCCCAAATAGGGTCACAAGTTTTTATTTCTGAGTGTGATTTTTCTCTAAGGAAAGAGAAAAACAGTTTAGAGCAAGAAATAGGCAAATCATAAGTTCAATTTAGGGGAAGCGACTTATGGAGACAGAAACGAGATGGAGGAGTAGAGAAGCACTCAGCCAAGCTCTCCCAACATTACCCTCCAAACAACTTTAAAATAATGTTCCAAACAGAATTCTGGAGTGACAGAGCCAATAAGAGGTCAGAGTAAGTGTAATGCCATGCACCAGCAGATTCCCAAAAGAATGCTACTGTGAACAGCTTTTAAGATTCAGATTACACAGTAATAGTGAACACTCTGTTTATTCCATTACAAATCAAGGCAAACATTCACAATATAATATTTACAACATTACATCTTATCACAGAAAGTCACAATATGGTGTTCATAACAGCTTAACATTAGAATGGCCACACAGTTTTCACTACAATGGCCACAATATTTAGAACAAAGAACAAAAGAATAATCATCTGCTTTCCCCAAGGGGGAAACCCTTCTCACTTAATCATTTATTCAATCAATTCATAATATATCAATCTTCCACTCATATGGCAACCATTAACTTAATCAGTCACTAATCTAGATTCCCAATTACTAAATATCATTAATCACTAGTACAGTCATTAGAAAACCACACAAACCTTCCACTCCTTGGTGTCCAGCAAACCTCAATTTCTTCCAAGGGGAGGCCTTTTCTTCATCTTGACTCTGGGTGATCTCTCTTATTCCCTGGATCCCATTCCATGGTTCTAGCTCCCTCCTGAATCCATGAAACAGTCACCTGAATTCAGAAGCAGACAGCTGCCAGGTTCTCATCCAGTCCTCTGAGGTAGATAGCTCCCAGGTCCTTGCCCAGTCCTCAGGGTAGTCCCTGGCACACACTGAAGTTCACAGGATCCAGCACATCTCAGACCGTTCACAATTTCTCTTGCCTAGAACTCAAGGATCAGCCAGGCCACAAACAAACAAAGTCTTATCCTGGTCATGCTTCTTCAGTCTTCTAGCAGTTAAGCTGGCCCTAGGACTCAGAAGGAATATTGGCCTTTTGGGTGGCCTGCACCAGATTCTGGTCTCAGGAAAACTCAATCTCAATTCCCAGTCAGCTTCCAGATGCTAGGAGAGAAACTTTCTCTCTTTCTTTCTTTCTTTCTTTCCCTCTCTCTCTCTCTTTTTCTCTTTGTCTCTCTCTGTCTGTCTGTCTGTCTCTGTCTCTCTGTCTCTGTCTCTGTCTCTGTCTCTGTCTCTCTCTCTCTCAAACTCCAACTCACTTCTTCAGCTCCCAGATGCTGAGACAATCCTGCTTCCTCCAACAGGGAAATTCGAATTCTGTCTCTGTCTCTAGAATTCTTCTTTATATACAGCACTGGCATCCTGTCTCAGCCAATACCCTTCTTCCACTCAACAGGGGAGTTCACGCCTTCTCAACAGTGGACAGGGCTCACACCTTCCATACTTAGCTCTAAGTTACTAAGTGTTAAGTATCTGCTAAACTGATTGCTGTTACAGTAAGACATTCTTCTAACCCAAGACTACAGAGGAGTTCAGAAAGAGATCTTTGACATGTAGGAGGAAGCTGGCCCAGAGCCCACATAGACAAAACCTCAGTGGTAAGACTAAGTGGTGGTGACAGAAGCAGCAGCAGATACTTCTCAAGTCAGAGATAGTAAGGGGACGTTGAAAATGGTCAAAAATAGATTACAGGGTACACCTGTTCTAGCACTGGGTGCAGGATCATATGCATTTTGGCAGCTCCATTGTCTATACCTAATTCTGGGTTATAGTTCAAGGGCAGAGAGGAACACTGCTGATCCAGAGGAACTGAGAGGCATTATCATTTCTGGCCCCCCAAAATCAGAAACCCTGAGGGACAATATCACTTTTGGTCCCAAGGATGGAGGGACCTTGAGAACCAGTAACAATTTCAATCTCAAATGATCAGGGATCCTTCCTGGATAAAAATCAGAGAGCAGTGACCACACCTCTTCCCAGGTCATATTACCTTGAAAGCACTGAAATAATTCTGAAAACAACAGTGCAAAAAAGTCTGAAGCAGAACATTACCATAAAAATCAACTATTGTGAAAGAGAATATCAGGACACAAACTCAAAAGAAGATAATAAAGTCAAAACAACTCCAAGCAAAGCATTATAGAAAAGATATAACTTGAAAGCAAACCAACAAGAGTCATTGAAACTGTAAAAATGATTTTTCAACATCTAAGTAGTATAGAAAAAAATTAGGTAAAGAAATGAAAACAAAGGAAAAAATATGAAAAGACAATTAATGGTTTGATAAGAAGCACAAAAAAAACTGAAGAAAATAATGCTTAAAACCAGAATTGGCCAAGTGGAAAAAGAGCTACAAAAATTCACTGATGAAAATAATTTCTTGAAAAGCAGAATTGGCAAGATGGAAAACGGAGGTATAAAAGCTCACTGAAGAAAATAACTGCTTGAAAATTAGAATATGGAAAATGGAAGCTAACGACTCCATGAGACTTGACCCCAATTGCCCTGCCCTCCCCCACCAAAAAACAAAGCAAGAAAAGAAATGAGGAGCAGACAGACTTCATAATAATCTGGAGAGACTTATATAAACTGATGCTGAGTGACAGGAGCAGAACCAGGAGAACATTTTATACAATGACGGACACATCCTATCTGTGATGAGTGACTTTGATAGACTGGGCTCCTCTCAGCAATGCAAGGTTATAAGACAAAAGACTCATGATGGAATAGACTATCCACATCCAGAGAAAGAATTATGGAGTCTGAATGCAGACTACTTGCTCTCACACTTTTTCATTTTGTTTTGTTTCTTCTTCGTTGTTTATTCCATTGGCTATCATTTTCCTTTACAATTTGACAAATGTTTAATGTGAAGGTATATGTAGAACCTATATTGAATTGCATGCAAGGGAGGGAAGAGAGTGGGGGAGAAAATTTAGAACTGAAAAACTTGTGGAGCTGAATGTTGTAAACTAATAGTAATACATTTTTTTTAAAAGAAAGAATATGGGGTAGTGAGTTGAACATGTCAGAATGATGTAAAAAAAAACCCAGATAGATAAGACAGATGTCCAGAGAGAAGGGGGAAGGGAGAGGAAGAATGGGGAAAAGTATCTCACATAAAATAGGCACACAAGAAACACCTTTCACAGTAGGGATGGGAGGAGGTTGTAAGTAATCCTTAAACCTCACTCACTCACATCTAAATTGGTTTTGAAAGGAAATGTGTGTGTGTGTGTGTGTGTGTGTATACATATACTCAATTGGTAATAGAAATCTATCTTACTTGGCATTGTATTATGCTATAAGAAATGATGAGCAGGATGCTTTCAGAAAAACCTAGAAAGACATATGAACTGATGCAAAATGGAGTAAGCAGAATCAGAAAAACAATGTACACAGCAACAGTAATATTTTATAATCAGCTATGAATTACTTAGCTATTTTCATCAATACAATGATCTAAGACAATTTTAAAGTATTTATGATTTTTTTAAAGAATGTATATATATCTACCTCTAGAGAAAGAACCAGTGAAGTCTGAATGCAGATCAAAGTATACTTTCTTTTTCTTTCTTTTCTGATCTGTGTTTTCTTACACAAGAAATATAGAAAGGTTTTTCATGACTGCACATGTATAACCTATATCAAATTACTTGCCTTCTCAATAAGGTGAAAAGGGAGAGAGGAAGGAAAGAGAATATGGAACTCAAAATTTTTAAAAATGAATGTTAAAGATTGTTTTTAGGGGCAGCTAAGTGGCACAGTGAATAGAGCGCCCATCCTGGAGTTAGGAGCACCTGAGTTCAAATCTGGCCTCTGACCCTTAACACTTACTAGCTGAATGACCTTGGGCAAATTGCTTAACCCCAATTACCCTGCCTCTCCCCCTCCCAGAAAAATTGTTTTTTATATGAAATTGGAAAAATTCTTTTAAAATGAGATACAAGATAAAATGTTGGGGAAGAAATCATGGGAATGGAAAAAAATGATGACTTTATGTGTGCAATTAACTGGAGACCATAGTCATCATAACAAAAATAAGTATACAAAGAAATACCTATCTTATACAACAGGAAAGTAGGAGGAAAATGGAATAAGAAAAGGGAGAGGATGATAAAGGGGGGGGCAGATGAAAGAAGCAGCAGTCAGAACAGGATAAAAGGAAAGAGAGAGAAAAGTAAAAATAAAAATAGTTTGGAGGTAAATACATAGTTAGTAATCATAACTGAATGTGAATAGGATGAATTCACCCATAAAATAGAAGCAAATGGAAGAATGGATTAGAAACCAGAATCCAGCAATATGTTGTTTAGAAGAAACAGACTTGGAATGGAGAGAACACTCAAGAGTTAAAATAACAGTCTGGAGCAGAATGTATATGCTTCAGCTGAAGTAAAAAAAAAAGGTAGGTATAGCAATCATGATCTCAGACAAAGCAAAACAGAAATAGATATGATAAAAGAGATAAGGAGGGAAGCTACATTTTGCTTTGAAAAAAAACTATAGACAATGAAGCAGCATCAGTACTGAACATATATGCACCAAATAGCATAGCATACACATTTTTAAAGGAAAAGTTAAATGAATAACAGGAGGAAATAAACGGTAAAACTATATTAGTGGGAAACTTCAACTTTCTTCTCTCAGAGGTAAATAATTATAACCACAAAATAAATGAGAAAGAAGACAATGAGATGAATAGAATCTTAGAAAAGTTAGATGTGATTGAATTCTGGAGAAAATCAAATGGGAATAGAAAGAAGTGTATCAGGGGCAGCTAGGTGGCTGGCCCTGGAATACTGGCCCTGGAGTCAGGAGAACCTGAGTGCAAATCCGGTATCAGACTGTGTGACCTTGGGCAAGTCACTTAACCCCAATTACCCTGCCTTTCCCTACTCCAAAAAGCCAAATAAAAAGGGAAAAGCTAATTCTTCAGGGTGGCTAGGTGGCGCTGTGAATAGAGTACCAGCCCTGGAATCAGGAGGACTTCAGTTCAAATCCAGCCTCAGATATTTAACACAAAAAAACTAGCCATGCGACCTTGGGCAAGTCACTTATCTCCAACTGACCTACCTTCTCTCCTCCAAAAAGAAAAAAAAAAGGAGTGTATCTTTTTCTCAGCTGTACACGGCACCTACAAAAAAATTGCCCATGTATTCAAGCATTAAAAACCTCACAACCAAATGCAGAAAAACAGAAATACTATACTCACACTTTTCAGAAAATAATGTAATAAAATTACATCTAATAAAAGGCTATTGCCTCAGAGATTAAAAACTATTTGGAAATTAAAGAAATCATAAAGAATGACAGGGTCAAAGAACAAGTCAGACACAATCAACAACTTCATTAAAGAGAGTGACAATGAAATAACATTCTAAAACTTGTGGGATGCAGCCAAAGCCATACTTAGAGGAAAATTTTATCTCTGAATACATACATCAATAAAAGAGAGAAAGCAGATCAATGAATTGCGCATACAGTTAAAAAAAACAAACTAAAATAAGAACAAATTTAAAATCCCCAATTAAACACCAAAATGGAAATCCTAAAAAACAAAGGAGAGAGGAATAAAATTGAAAACAAAAAACCATTGAGCTAATACATAAAACTAGGAGCTGGTTTTATTGGGATGGGGGAGATAAACCATTGGTTATACATTTTTAAAAAAGAAAGAAGAAAAGCAAATTTCTAATATCAAAAATTCAAAGGGTAAATACATTATCAATGAAGATGAAATTAAAGCAATTGTTAGGAGTTATTTTGTCCAATTATATGCCAGTAAATATGACAATCTAAGTGAAATGGATGAATATTTACAAAAATATAAACTGGTCAGATAAATAGAAGAGGAAATAGAACAATAATTAAATAACCCTATCTTAGAGAAAGAAATTGTACAAGTCATAATTGAACTCCCCAACAAAAATATGCAGAACTAAATGGATTCACAAGTGAATTCCACCAAACATTTAAGGAACAAATAATCCCGATACTATATAAGCTATTTTTTAAAAAGGGTAATGGAGTATTACCAAATTCCTTTTATTACATAAATATGGTTTTTATGCTTAAACCTGGGAGAACAAAAACAGAGAAAGAAAACTCTAGATCAGTCTTCTTTTTTTTTCTTTTTTTAAAATATTTTAAAATTTGTTTTCTTGTTTACATCATTCATTTTCATGACATTTTTGAATTACAAATTTTCTCCCCTTCTTGACCCTGACCCAACCCTAAAACAGCAATCCCACTGTAAAGCCCCTCCCCTGCTCTGCTCTCTTACTTTCTGGTAGGGCAGGGAGGGTCTGCCTATCCCAGCCCCTGTATATCTTAATTCCTAGTTGCAGGTCTTGCAGAACTTTAAATTCTAGATTCTTTCGATTCCTCCCTTGTCACCCACCCCCACTGGAAGGACAATCAATTCAGTACAGGCTGTGGATGTGTGATTATACAGGACATTTTCATAGTGGACCTATTGTGACAGTGATCATCTGTCTCTCCTTCCTATCCCTACCCACCCTTGTTCTGTTCTCTACCTTGTCCCTTACTGAAGTGTGTGCTTCCAGCATCCCTCCCCCAGACCCTGCCCTCCCCTCCATCATCCACC
>CM053595.1:182991404-183013788 GCA_028646575.1 Pseudocheirus occidentalis | reverse complement strand
AGTTTGATGACACAAAAGAAGTCAACTATAAATTCTTGTTTTTAATTTTCATTAGATATACAATTTATATTTGAAATCAGAGTATAATTTACTAAGTTTCTACTATTTATGCAACAATAATCAACCATATAAGAACCAATGGCTCACAAGATAATTTCAATGAATTGATTCATGAAACAATGGGTAGCATGAAAAAATCCCACGTAAAAAAATGACAATAGAATTATAACTATATCACCTACTCAATTTAAATAAATGATAACATCTCTAGAGCAGTGGTTCTCAACTTTCCTAATGCCCCAACCCTTTAATACTTGTATGTGGGTGTATCTGCAAGTGGGCAGATTCACCTGGAGATGGATAGAGGAGTGGTGTCTCAGTTCCTAAGACCATCGGAAATGTGTGTTTTATGATGGTCTTTTATGTTAGGTGACCCCGTTCAATCCCTAAAGGGGTTGTGACCCACAGGGTGACAACCGCTGCTCTAGAGCTAACAAGCTTTCAGGAGCCTCTGACATATGATACTATGGCTATCACTCAAATTTCTGACTAAAAACTAATGTAACATTTTTATTTCCACCTCATAGAAAAATCAGATTCCTCAGAAATGAAATGTTCATAAACAACTGAGAAAATGGCGATACTTGCTATAGTTCCTAGGGCACTAGGATGTATGGAAATTCTTCTATGACAAAAGAACCCATTTAAATGAACAATAATTCAAATATGCAATATCTACAAAATAACATATAAAAAGTCTTTCATAAAATTACCTCTAAAAAAAGCCATAACTCTTGTGGGGGAATAAACAAGTTTGAAAAGAATGGTTTTTTTAAAGTATGTTACAGTTATTTATAGAAAAGTAATCTAATACAGACTCTATTTGTTTCTTTGTGACCAAATACTGTGATACTCTACCATAAAGGGAAATCTCCTCCCCAAATATGTACTTATGAGTCCAGAATTTTATTTAAAATTCTTAAGTTGTTTCCTAAAACTTTTCGAGTTTATAACTTGTTGAAGTGTATCATACTGTCTGGAAACCCTATTTTGCCCCCAAATCTGGCTTGTATAAAAACTTGAGGGTCAGTCTACAACTATAACCAAAAAAATAAAACAATAAAGAGCTAGAATACAATTACGACAAAAACTGTAACAGATATTGGAAGTGGAGACTATTTTGACTCATTAAATTTGCATGTCACAAGTATCTAGCATAGTAAACAGTACACTGGAAGTGTTTAGTGAATGATTTGTTGACCTGAACTGAAATACAAGCAAACATTTTTATATTAAATATGAACTTATATGTAATATTTTCCAGTACATACCAATCTTTTTCTTTCCAAAGAAATCTCATTTTAGCAGTATAATCCCACAATAAGGCCAATAAAGAAAATGCATATATAAAAATCAAATTTCCTAACTCTTTATACTCCTATGTAAACTAATCTTTTCCAGAGAATGAAGATAAAATCCTTTTCTTATTAATGCATGGGTAAATAACTAGAATAAGGAAACTTTCTAATTTGTTTTAGGCCAGGTTTATACCTCAATGTATATGAACCCTGTCTATATTACTGATTTTAAGAGTGAAGCATATATCCCTGCCCTAAAATGAATCAAAAGACCTTTACTGATGTACAGTCTGCAATGAAGCAGATCAGACTGTATTTCCTTTAATAGACAATATTTTTAAGTTGCTAAGACAAAAAAAAAACAAACATCTGGTAATTAATCTTTTTGGATTCTCCAAATTTAGCTAGCCTGGGCCTTGGATGACACAGTGTCTGTGATCAGTCATGAACTCTAAGCTTTTTCAGTTCATTAGAACATGCCATCATTGGCATAGCTTAGAAGAACTCAGAAGTTACCTCCAAGACAGCATGAGACAACGGATAGGGCTGTAAAATGAGAATAGAAATATTTGTACTATTTGAGACATTAATTAATGAGTACATTCTACATTTCAGCATAGGAAAAAATTATAAAGTTTATGGGTAACTAAGCAACCAAGATCACCTTATTTTCTATCCTAACTTGGAACCTCACTAGTAAGTCACTATTTTAGAAGCAGATAACTTATTTACTTTGGGCCATAAAATGTACAGACAGAACTGATCTTACAAAATTTATTCATATAACTACTCCATTAAGCATTTTATAGCTGAAAAGGATTTTTTAAGATTATTCAATCAAAAACTCATTTTATAAATGAGGAAAATGAGGTTTATAAAATTCAAGGAACTTAGCTTAACACTTAGTGCCATGAATGTAACTAAGAATCTAAGTCTCTTGACTCCATTCCAACTGCCTTTTCATAATACCATACTGCCTCCCTTTGGGGCAACTTATTAACCACTTTATTACAATACTTTTAAAAGTCTACTGAGGTAGCTAGGTGGCTCAGCAAATAGAGCACTGGCCCTGGAAGTTCAAATCTGGCTTCAGACACTTAACACTTACTAGCTGTGTGATGTTGGGCAAGTCATTTAACCCCAATTGCCCTGCCTTCTCCGTCCAAAAAAAAAAAAAAGACAAAAAAAGTCTACCAAGATTTAGAAAGAAAAATATAATATGCAAACTATTTTGATTCACCATAACATTGAGTATATTTTTGTGATAGAAATCTTACAAGGGTACTCTTCATAGTCTTTATGATAAATAAGTATCATTTTGTATCCCAACAAAGGGATAAGATGACCAAGAAGTTATAATAACATGTTTTTAAAGCAATCACACTAATTTTGATCTTTATACACTTTAGTGACTAAAAGAAACTCATGTTTCCCTTTATTCTCTTTTTCTAATCCACTCAGCAGTGGAGTTTTGCAGAGTAATGGAATAACTGAATACTAAAAATGTAAAGAGCAATGCCTCTCTCTAAATTTTTATTTTAAAAAAATCTATTAGGAGAGCGCAGTCTGGACACATGCCTCCCATCAAGCAGCTTCCCTCTGTACTCTATGTTCCCATCAGCCTTGTCCTCCTGTCTGTGTCCTTCTACACAACTTGCTTAGCAGAAACATACAAATCATTGGTTCCTTCTCCTGAGCCAGACTCAGCATTCATAGCACAGCACTCTAATGTAGATTTCTGCTCTAAGGCTGCCCAGTGCTGTAAACATGGAATGGATGAAGATGGTTGGATTGCAGCAGCTATCGGCTCGAGTCTCTGGTTTCTCACACTCATTTTTCTCTGCGTAGGTAAACTCAGAAAGATAACACCTGATGAATCCAAGTACACATAAGCATGAAATTTGGGACTCCATAGACAAGACTATCAAACTCCACCAGTTCCCTAAATGAAGGGAAGAGAATAGTCTTGAAATAAGATTCAACTTCCAATTTCAGCAAGGATAATAGTACTTTCACACCAGTTTCAAAGGGTTATTATTTGGCCCTGACAGTTTTCCTCTATCTATAGTTTAAAATCAGAATTACTTCCATAAGCTTTTGCTGAACTGAATCAAGAGAAAGAATTTATCAACTATCAGTTGGGCGCCCAGCACTATCTTGACACTCAAGGATACAAAAAAGGAATACCAAGAGCCAGTCCTCAAAGATAAGTGGTCAAAAGACTGTAAATTACGAATTACATTAATTGCCATTTGGAACTTGCTCCAAATCAACAATAATAAGAGAAATGCAAATTAAAACAACTCTGAGGTATCACCTCTCATTCTGAAAGTTGACTAAGAAAACAAAAATGAGGATAGTCAGTGCTGGAGGAGTTGTGGGAAGAAAAGAATATTCATACACTGTTGGTAGGTAGAGCTGTGGATCGATCCATCCATTTAGAATTATACAAATATGTGACATCACTTCATACCTTTTGACTGAATAAATCCCTCTACTAGGCACATACCCCAAAGAAACTCAAAGATGAAAACAAAACAATTTCAGCAGCACTCTTTGTGATAAAAACAAACAAACAAACAAACTGGTTAACAGAATGGAGCAAAAATAAACTGCTATACAAATGTAATCATTTCTGCTACAATAGAAAGAAGAAAAATCACAAGAAGGAACCTGAGCTCCTAGAGACTGAGAAAGCAAAAAAGAAATGGCACTAGAGAACAGAAAATAGAACATAGTTGTCTCCCTTTGACAAAGGTGAGGGGGAGATACACAAAAGGAGACTGTCAGGTAGAGCAACTATCAGACTATCAGGTAGTTTTATTTAATTGGTTTTTCTTTGATACAAAGAAGGGTTCCATAGGGAAGCAGGCAGGACAGTGGTATAGACCTAGAAATAACTGTGATGTAAAAATAAAAGGCATCAATAAAACACTTTTTAAAAAGTAAAAAAAAAAATCTATTAGGTAAAGGATTATCATTACTTCAGAATAATGTAGATGTAGTCTTGTTTCAGTCTGACACATCAGCCACCCAAAATTTATGTCAATGTAGGTCACTCATTTGAAAGTAGTTGATAGTCAAGAAAGAACAGAATTATAATAATCAAGGTTCCTTAAAGTTATTTCTTTCAGCTCTCTACTGTCATATGATCTTCAGTAAAACTCTTAAGTTGCACAGAATTTAAAATGTATTAGGTTCATTATTTCTCAGGAAAGAATACCTTTCTTAAAAAGTTTGGATATTCACAACACAAATTATAATTTTTAAAAAGCACAAATTCACTTCTTACTTGGTTACACATGCAGAGTTTCAGTTCTGTTTCTCAAAGTTATTAATCAGGATTACAAAATGCTAACAAATAGCTTAATACTGCTATTAACAGCAACTTTTTATCCTAATCTTACAATGAGAGAAACCATCCTACAAAAGCATTCAGCGCTCACAATGAAGGATTATCCTAATACTAATTTTTTCCTGCTGATATCATTATATAAATTATGACAACCCATCATTTATTTAAGCTGGTCTCTTAAGATAAAGGTTAGAGGTTAAGATAAAGATTAGAAACTCAACATGTATGTGCACATATAAACACACACAATACTTAAAAGAGTTCCAGTAATTTCTGGCTGGAGAATGATTTACATATGATAAGACGGCAACAATGTGTGAGTAAAAGGAAGACCAAATAAATATCTTCTTTGATATTAAAGGAATTAGGAAACTGATAACAGAAAGAAATACATGATACTATCTACAAGTGCTATTCTTTTGATTTACCAGCTACAAACAACAAAAATCATTCTGGTCTGAACACTAAAACATGAGGGATAAAAATGTTAACACACACTAAAGTAACCACAAATTTTTGTATCTTATGACAAACATATGGGCATACCTAAACCTAGATTTTTTAAATTTTTTCTTGGATATTGAGACAGGTGGTCTTGTAGAATAATGTAGACGTAATCTTATTTCAGTCTGACATGTCAGCCATCCAGTATCCAGATTTTCAACACCATCTAGCAAAGAAAATATGACAGAGAGCAGCAATTGTTACATTAAAACAACAACCTGAGATATGCGATAAGCACTCAAAGTTGTAATAATGTAATTATCAATTTAAAACATAGGATGATGCTTTAAGAATGGCACTTCACACCTAAAAATGACATCAGTAAACATGTACATCTGCTAGTTAATTAACTATATACTACAAACTGAAAATAACTGAAATTGGGTAGGCATAATACATGTACGCAATGGATTTGTCCCTATAAATAGCAAGAATAATCATTTTTACAGCTTATTACTATTTTATATTAAAGGTATTATTTATAAAGCATGAGCTGCAAAAAGGCAGGCTAATTTGTCTCACAGTATGGTTGAAAGATTTTAGCCATTTTAAATGAGTAAAAAATTTTAAATTTAAAACATAAGCAATTGGATGTCATCCATTTTTGAAAGGGTAATCTAGAACCTGTCACTGTTCTTCACCAAAGATTCTCTAATACAATCCAAATAGTTACAAGTGTACTAATTAAGGCTCTGCCAAATGCAAATGACTTCCACAAAAAATATCATATATGGTTATTTAATAGCATTCGAAACTACCCAGGTATCCTGACTTTCAATTCAGTGTTCTGTACCATAATACGTTATCTAACAATTTAAACAGATGAAAACTTGGCAGATTTAAGAAAGACGGTGTTCCAAGGTGGTGGTAGGTCTAGCAATTCTTTCACAAAATACCTCCTCTAATACTTTTCAGTCCATTCATTATAAAGCATTATAAATAAAATATAAATTATTATTGAATTGTATAATTTCACATTGTTTTACCCATAATCATATGGGAGGATTATAATACAAGCTTTAAGAGTTGTTTACCCTCATATAAATTTGATCTCTAATACCAAGAGTAAAAAAAAACTTTAATAAATTCAGCAAGTTCTTCTAAAAAATGTCAAGTACTTTAGAACTAAGATTTTTCACCAACATCTGAAAAGTTCAAGAAAGTTTTCAAAGATTCTTAAAGAGATTGTTTGGGCCATTCTCAAACCAAAATTAAAAATAAAAGCAATTAGATGTCATCTGTTAATTTAATTTAATTTAAAAAATTAAAATTAGCCGTTTTTAACTTGTTTCAGAAGAAAAACCAGAGGACATTTACCAATTTACTCAAGAGGTCATTCAAAGTTTTGACTCTGGAAAACAAATTGTCAAACAAAGTGAAGTCATCCATTTCAAACCAGAATATAATATTACAATAAAAATGTGATGTCACATGTATTACATTTGGAGGAATTAGAAAAATCATATAATCAATTAAATTTCTTCACCAAAAAACCTTCCGAATTATATTTTATGAATAATAGTTTGCACATAACTCAAAGGAGGATAAGATATAACACGAAATTTAAACAATTCAAATATTTCAGACTAAAATTCTGATGTAAAACAATTTCTTTTCAACATTGGTGGAAATTAAATTTTTATTTCTTCTAACTGTTCATCAATCAAATCCAATATATTCTTCATGTGTATGCATACACACACACACACACACACACACACACACACACACACACACACACACACACACACACTCCTAAAGTGAAACTTCAGTTAACTTAAATCTTCAGATATTGTCCTGGATGCTAAAAACAAAATCATATTAAAATGAGAAATCTTAAAAAAAAATATTACTTCTAGGTGATGGCCTAATGTCTGTATTCATTCAATGTAATGTCCTACAGCATCTACATTACCAGTATGGTATCATAACTGATATTCAGCATAAAAAATGTTAGGCATTACAAAATCTTTCATTTAAAAGTCAAGTATTTCAGTATAAAGCAACTAAGATAGAAAATAAAACAAGATAGCTTAATAAAATACACAACAATATCCAAAAAAAAAGCATCTTTTGCTTATCTGCCAATTTAAGGGAAAAATTCAATTACCCATTACTTCCCATTACCATAGCTTTTACTATAACAAATATAGAGTATGTATACATACATGCACATAAAAATTCTCCTTAACATTTGCAAAATATAATCATTTAAATGTCCAAACATTAGTAATAAATGTTATCATAAGATTATTATGAAATACTATGTGCTCAGAGCAAAATGCAACAATTTAGAAATTACCTACTGGTTAACTTCTTGAAACCATCAAGCTACACAAATACCAAGATTACGTAGGTTTATTAAAAAGCAAAATTAGCAATGCAAAATAATGGACATTTCCTATGCCACAGAAGAATCATTTTTTGCTTGGATTTATTTAGTATTTCCAAAAATAGTAATTTTTTAGCAAAGGTATCATTGAAACCATTTATTTATAATAAAACATAACCTTTTCCTTAACAATAAAAAACCCAAGTGTCACTTACTGTGGATTCCAAACTGTCCATCATCAACAGTGCTTTCGTTTTCTAAAAGCAAAGCGAAAAATAAGTAGAGAAATAATTAAAAGTCACAATTTATAGAGAATAAACAACTGTGATAACTACCTACCTTCTTTCTAATGACCTTATCTAATAAATAAGCATATTTATTGATGCCCTCAGTAAAAGATTCTTTTCCTCTTAAAATTAGTAGCCATTCCATATTCCCATGGTGGCATAAGAAATTACCAAAACAGAAAAAGGAAGCATGGAAGTTTTTCCTACAATAATAAAGAGTTCTACCCTCATAATATCAGAGGATCAGAGATTTAAAGCTAAACAGAACCTAGGTCACTGAAGCCAACACTTCCCCCTTTTAGAGATAATGAAAAGTAGGCTGAATAGAAAGAATGCTCTTCATACTAGATTGCCTCTCTTTGGATTTTAAACATTAATGTGCACCACCAAAGAATTTCTTGATTTTTTTTTAATTTGGTAAAGGATGAAATAAAATCTATGGATTTTTCTAGATGAAAAGATTTGGCATAATAAAAATGCTTACTCTTATTTATCATAGCAATCCTACCTAAAATTCCATTTTCCACTGAAATTCTAACTATCTTTCTAATTCAACCAGAGTTTTTTAAAAAAATCTAAAAAATAATACAAACTTACCGATACACGCAATAGAACTGTGAGAAAAAATTGGATTTAATAAGAAAACCAAAATTTATCCTGGAATAAACCTTTTTTCTTGACAGAAATTGTGATTAGGTAAGAAAGAGTGCTAACTTCCAACTTCAAAGTAATTTCCTATCATACTGTGACGATACCATCAAACTAATTCTTTTTAGTGCTTACTCTCTACCCCCAAATGCAGATTTTTTTCCCCTGTTAAAATGAATATGCTACATTTTGAAAATACAGAATTAAAAATCAAATGTTGTGCTTTCTCCAGAAAGATTCTCTAGAATATTTCACATGGCTCTCAAATTTAACTATGGAGTTTACTAGAATTTAAATCTCTTTAAACATGACTAAAATGAATTTCCATTTACCATGACTGTTTTGAAACACATAATGTATGTCAGTACTTGAACTCTTGCTTACATATTCATTTAATGTGTAATGTTAATGCTTTCCAGCCTCAATACAGGATTACTATATTACATAGATATATAGATATACATAGATATGGATGTATCTATACCTTCTTTAAAGTATTTCCCAAGGTATTAACATTCAGAAAATAAGAAAATCCATTAAAGAAGATGGAAGGTGACAGACCAAAAATAAATGTCATCTCCACTGCCAAGAAGAAATATTCCCTGCTTCCAAAACTGAAGCAGTAAGCCATTCATTACCTATAAATTCTAATGTCCACAAACTAAAAAGATAGAACTTCCCTAGCAATCAGGCAACTACAAGTAAAGAAAGGTAGTAATTTAAAATATGTGAAATAAACTTCAATGTGTCATATAAAGTAAGTCAGTATTTTTAAAAAGTATTAAATGCTTATTTGAGAATAAATGTCTTAAGTTTCAAGAAAACTTAATAATACTAAAAGATAACTATCTCAAATTCTTAACACATTCAGCAAGGATGCTTCTTTTAAGTATTGTAAATTGGGGAAATATGTATCCAAGAAGTATGGCTTCAACTTATTCAAATAAGCTGAATTTTAATATTTATCAATAAAAAATTAATCATCGCTAGTTAAATTTTTATTATCCTTTGGAATATATAACTAAAAAATAAAGTTACCAAGGTAAATCTTATGGCTTAGATCATGTTTTCTTTTTTAAATTTAATTTTTTTAAAGCCTGAACTAATTAAAGTAACATAATAAAGCCATGGATGCTTAGTCTCAAAAACAAGGAAATTAGTTCAGAAAAAAAAAAACTTTTATGGATCCAATTGAGAATATTCTATATATATATTGTGATAAATAAAATACACTAAAAATATGATAATATAACTAAAAAAGCATTTTTCCACAGTGTTAACTAAAAGGTTGAGGCAAATTAAGAATTATTTTTGAGAGTAAGCTCCATGATGTGCTAAGTGAAATTTGTGAAACTGGTAATATATTAAGTTTCCATCTTGCTAATAAAATTTGTCAAATTTCACTAAGCCATTTTGCAGCATATTAGTAACTTTATGCAAATGCCTCAAACAGATGCAGTTAATGCCCATACCTAAAGGGGTTATTGATCTTGGTTGTAGATGAGTCTCCCACTTGTGAACTATGACTTGCCATGGACCACCGATAGTCTGCAATTTAAAAGTTAAATGTCTGCAATAATTTCTCATATCTTGTTTTCTACCCATGACTCCACTAGATGTTTGTGGGGAAAAGTTTTAAACTAAATATGAAACCAAGAGATTCATCTTTCTTACTCTAACAATGCTGTAAGCTAACAAACAGTAATTCACCAGGTAACAGAGCAAACTGGCTACTAAAAGGAAGTGAAGCAAGCAGTAAAAGGAGAGACATTAAATGACACATTAAATTGTCTTTTAACTTCTGGATCTTAAATATGGGATTTGTACTACATTAAACACAGTAAACATGAATATTTTCCCCAGAAAATTCATGTTGATTAAAAATACATGCGATGAACATGTCAAATGATCATTAAATACACTTTGCATTCCAGCTATATACTTTAGAGTGCTACTTTCTATAACATCTGTATTTTCTGCTCTATTCCATTAACTATAAAAGTATTTTGGAGGAAAAACCACTATATTTACTTCATCTACAAAAATAGTTTAAAAATGATACAAGAGGACACACTAAATCTGAATGTTGAGGAATAACTCCTCTATTATTTGGTAATAAAAAATCACTTGTGACAGACAAATAGGAATGAATTGGGATTTCTTTAGTCTCACTATGAATATTCTTTAGTGCACAGACTGTTTGGTCAAAAGGAAAGATTCAAATTGGTGAATTTCAGTAATTTATTTAATGAATCCGTTATAAGTTGAACTAGAAAAAACACACAGAGTGTTGCTGTGTAAAAGGTTATTGGATATGAAAATGTTCAATAACCAAAAAATAATCTGGAAAATATACTCTAATAAAAATGAATTGCCACTTTACTAAAATATATGTACTTTATGAGTGCTTCATAATTTTTGCAGCAATTTATACATTTTAAAAGGTTCTAAAAAAAAACAAAGAATGAACTACTTTTTTCCAAAAAGACCTTTCCCCCAATTTGCATCATAGATGTTGCCAACTATGTAGAGATAAAGAAATATTGGTTAAAGAATTAAATTACTAGATACTCACTTACAACTGTAACACAGCTAATTTGAATGATATTTTTGTATACACTGTTTGGTGTACATATTTTCTCTCAATAGAACATTATCTCCTTGAGATCAGAGACTGTTACTTTTTTCTCTTTTTATCACCAATGTTTAGCACCATGCCAGACACAAACTATGTCTTTAAAAATGCCTGTTCTGTAACAGCTGTTAGCTTTCTTTGAGGGTGTAAAGTAGGACAATTGGAGTTAAGTGACTTGCCCAAGGTCACACAGCTAGTTTTTTGTGTGTTTGTTAAGTGTCTGAGGCCAGCTTTGAACTCAGGTCCTCCTGACTCCAGAGCCAGTGCTCTACTCACTGCACCACCTAGCCACCCCCTAGCTGTGCTTTTTAAATGAAAGCTGATCAAATATCTGAATTTTCTAACACAAATTAGGAGGAGCATAACACTAAATTTTGAAATTCCTAGCCAAATGATACAAAATCTCATTATGGTAGTATGGCTATAATAAAAAGAGTACTGCTCTGGGTAGCTGGAGGACTTGAATTCACATACTTGCTATTGATAATTACTACCTATTATGTATCACGAATGAGACATTTATCCTCTCTGGACCTCAGTTTCTTCATTTGTAAAATGAGGAAATTGAACTGGCTGACTTACATGGTCCCTTTAAGATCTAAAAGCTACAAATGATCTAAGATCCCATGAAAGCTAGATTTTATTTCAACATTCTCATCAATATGCTAAGTTCATTTATAGCAGGAACCCCATTTTATTATCTTCATATAACTAACCTAGCTCCTAATACAATGCCATCTTCACAGCAGGGTTTGTTGCTAAATGGATAGCAGTTTCTAAAACCCTTGTTGAGTTTAACAATATAAAATATGTCCAAATAAAACAATTAAATATCAATGTCTAAATTTTCAAGTGTTCTCTTACAATATTTTAATATTAATTAAAATTATTAACAAAATGTCAAAATGGTAGTGATGAGGAAATACATATTAAATTATACATGTTTCTGAACAGATTATCACTTAATTGACAAGCTGATAAGAAATGCTCAAATTATGCAGATAAAGGTTTAAATGAGAGGGATTGTTTTTTTTATCCAAAGGTTTTGAAAAGACAATACTCAAATCAGCCTTGCAACTTGGAGTAAAATTGTGCTGGAAGACTGAAAGGAATGTTTATTTTTGTCTATTTGCCAGGTTACAAAAAGGACAAAATTATAACCAAAAATTGAACACTTCAAAGAAAAAACTATCCTTACCGAAATTAGGAAAATTTCATTTAATTTTATAAGTATATGAAGACATTTTTATAACTCCATAAAGAGTCTCAAAGATTTTGCTAGTGTTTTCCTCTTTTGCTACAATTTTTCCACATTAAAAATAACTTTTAAAAAGTCATAATGATGCTTACTGGTAGAAAGTTAGACAGAAATAAATATAATCACTAGCAAGAGTTGAGGCCTCAATTTTTGGAAAAAGTCATTATTGCTAATGTAAACAATAATTTAGCTAAATTTCTGAAATATAACACTTTGCCAAAGCAAAATGGTAGTAATTAGGAGTTCAAAAAGAATAGATAACTCCAAAAATATAAAGCAATTTGATCCTTTTATTCTTAAAATGCAGATAGGCCTACATTTTTAGAAATTTAACGAAGCTGCTAAAACCATGCAATGAAAAATCCATTTTGAAAAAATCTAGGTGCTCTCAAATTTGTACAGTAAAATTCAAACATTTATAAAACAAAGGTAAATATTTATTAGTGAAACAACAGTTATAAGGAATAAACATTTCCCACGGGACATAAATATTTTAGCTTCAAACTTACGTTATGTTGTAATGAAGTTTTACTACATAAAATGAGATATTAGACAACTGCCCATTTACACGTGAATCCAGAGTGTTAGGTGGAGAAAATCCCTTACAATCTTTTCCATCTCCAAATCTATTTTGTATCATCTACAAAAAGATATGCTATCAAAGTCTAATATTAGAACATGGGCCAAGTTTGAAACATGCTATAGTTGGCAGTCCTATATAACATTCATACAAGCTCTTGCTGTGAATAGTAAGTCTATAACCCATATTTTAAGACAACAAAAATAAACTTTGGAAATGTCAATGTAACAGTAACACACCAAATTTTGAGAAAATCTGCAATATACTAAATATAATGACCTAAGAGGAATATTTTCTTTTTGTAAAGAAATTGCTAGAGCTTAAGAAAAAAAAGCAACATTATTACCAGTCCCAAACAATACAAACTGCATATAGCAATTTCCTAATCTACCAGAAGTAGAATAAATTATTGAATCTGTTCTTAAATAATCATGCAAATTAATTTCAAGATAAAAAAAAATCAGTTAACTTAAGTCAGAGACAGGACTATGATATTTAATCTCTGAATTGCAGTTTTTCAACAAAAGAAAATAATTTCTCTAACAAGTAGTATTGAGACTTTGTAATTTTTTTAATCTATCAAGAATGAATGATGAGCTATTCTTTGGAGTCTTTTACTATCTCCATTTGATAAAAACTGAAATACATATATCATGACATTTGGACAATTTCTTTTCAAAACTTCCTCTTCACAGTTATTCTGAGGAACACTTGCAAATTGATTTGAGGAATTTTATGATGGGCCAAATCAAATATACATTAGCTATTGGAAAAGCTATTTTTTAATAGGTGATAAAAAGACTAGCTAAGATAGTGAACATAGGTCTCATTTTTTTAAAGCATCCTAATTTTGAGAATTTTTAGTTCCTAAATAAAGTTATCAAGAGTATGATTATGAAATGGATTAAAAATATACGTCCTCATATAAAAATAATATGAAAGGGCATGACATGTTATCAAACAATTAAGTACATATTTCAGACTAATAGTTACTTCTGGTCAGAAGTTTTTTGAGTTGTTTTTGCTTGTAAGATAAAAACCCTACTCTTTGCATACTGGAAATGACCTACTTGTCAGCTTTATAATTACTATAAACTATGGCTCAAGATCATTTCTAGCAGCTTGTCATAATTACTCAAAGTATGAGGAAATATACTATATTGTGAAAATGAAAGGAGAAATCACATTCCATGCCCCTTAACTTCTAAAACATAAAACATGCATACGAAAAAGTCAATATGGCAGTTTAAATATGAAGTGTCAAATGTGATTTAAAACCCTATGCATTTATTTCTTGGGAGGCTACCCTGAAAAATAGCAAAGAAAATTGCCTCTGTTGCCCTTTTTAGCTTCCCTTCACTTTATTTTTCAAGGAAAAAAAAAAACCTCTTACCCCACATACACAGACAATGCAAAACTGAAACAAAATTTCAGAATGTTTCTAACAAAATCTATACCCCTTAAAAAGTGCCACCAAGTATAGAGGAAAAAAAGAGTGTCGTTTAAGCTGGTATGTGGGGAAAAAAAAACACTTTATCCATATGTATGGGATATTATGTAGCTATTTACTCTATTCCATGAAAAACATACTTACCATGGCAGCCCCTGCATCACACGGTACATGTATACACGATACAGAGTACCTACTTAAAGAAACACACTCACCAACATATACTGTAAACTTTTGCAAGTATTACAAGAGTGAAAAAAAGCTTTGTTGTTTTTTTTTACTATAGGAAAATTTATTGCCAATTCTTCTGAAAAGGCATTTTTGAACTATTCTTTACATTTTCAAAGAAAAGACTATATATTGGCTTAATTTGAACTATGTTGACAACAGTCCAACTTTCTAAAGCTCTTAGCCAAAAAAAGCGTTTAGATTTCTTCTTTTTAATTAAAAAGATGTTATTTCTCGACTACGAATTTAGTTGGTCTTACATTATTGTGAATTTAAAACAGCACAATGGCTATCAGTAATGTGAACTCACAATAGTAATGTAGATATGATGTACACATTCAATAATATTTATCTCAAACAAAATAGCTTTCCTGACATTACCCCCATAATAAAAGGAAGGCTTAGATGTCATTCTAAAGCAAAATAAAAATACTACTACTGTCAAGGTAAGCCAATATTCAGTTCTACCAAACAATATTATCCAAATTCAAATACTGAATATTTATGATATATTCTTGGAATAATGAACGTAATAAGTGCAAAAGACAGTTGGAGTAGGTTTGTCAATTTTCTTATACTGGTGGCTAAAAGAATGAAGCAAAAGTGACAACTTGATTTACTTCAGAAGTAATTTTAAAACTTTCGCAAGGGAAAAAATGTATTTTTTTTTAAAATGTCAGTCCCTCTTGTCTGTGTTTACTTCCATGTAGTACTTCTCTTGCCTAAACACTAGGATAATCATATGCAATTCCATTATTTTTAAGACAAATCCCCTCAATTCAATGAACTGAATGGAACTCTTCTTTTTGGAAGAAGAAAACAGCTAAATTCTAATTCTTTCCACTCTAAATAAGAGAAAATAACTGAAATTTCATCTCATTACAATCACTGTGTGCAGGGAGCTTTAACTTTTTTTCATGGCCTACTAAATAGGATATGGCCTTACTTACTAGTGGTACTATTGTTTTAAGAATTTTAGAGTGATCAATCTAATTTAATTAACTTATAAATACTACCTGTGAGTATTTGAATTGCATTCCAAGTGAGCCAGCATATGACAGTTGCTATGAAAAAAAAGTCTAAAACTAGCTAGATATTCCCACAATATTGCAACTAAGAGGAAAAGCATACTCTTTGAGACTCGTGGCTATTACATACTTACAATTAACCTCAATTCCACTGTAGACAAATTGTCCATGCACCAAAGGCCATTTGCTTTAACATTTTAGCATCACAAAGGAATTTACTTTTGGTCACAATAAAACATTTCTCAAGTGGGTTCTAGTTCAATTTTAAAGCATTTTTCATAAATTATATCAGTAATTTTGGGAAGAAATTAAGAAAATTGTTATAGAACTGGAAATTAGACCAAAAAGTACATACCTTTGGATCTAGAAAGTATCCTTTAAAGTAACGATACTGAACAGGTACTCCTCTATTGAGTGCAACGGTTGCTTTCCATAGAATACTGTGGAGAAAGTTTAAGGAAAAAAAAAAGAAAAAAACACCTGTAAGATTCTTGTCAAATTTCAACATTTAACAAAACTCTCTTTGAAAACTGGAGTTGGTTAAAAAGCCTTTAAGTTTTATTTAAAAATGTTTCAAATATAAAAATGGACAGACCATGTCATGTAGGTTGTTTGGTAACTTTACTGGCATCATTTCCATATTTTTATAGCGCCAAGTTAGGACATTTCCTTACAGATACCTACAAACTTAATTCAGTCAACTATGATCACTTCCCTTGTTCTACTTGCAAGTCCTAGAAAAACTAAGTCTTGGGTTTGTTCTACGTCCAATCAAGAAGCATCTAATCTATGATCATCCCTGAGAAGTAAGGTCTCCCCTAGCAAGTATCTAACATAAGGGTTTCTTTATTTGGGGTTGTTTTGGGGGTTGGTGAGGGCTGCTTAATGGTTACCCTGTTATTTTAGTCCTCAACTATCTAGTTGACCTATTAATCATCTACTTCTACTTCTACAATGACAGTTGTTGATGTAGTAGCTAGACAGAGCACCAGGCCTAGAGGCAGGAAAACCTGAATTCAAATTCAGCATCTTATTAGCTTGTATGACCCTAAGGCAAATCACTTTACCTCTTTGCCTCAGTTAATTCAACTGTAAAATGGGTAGTAATAACACCTAACTTCTAGGACTGCAGTGAGGATCAAATGATACATTTATACAAAAGTACACAATACTTGGCACATAGTGTAAGATATATAAATGTTTATTTCTTTTTCCCCTTCCCCTACTTTCCCTTGCCACTCAATATATGTCTTCCTGATTCCTGAATGCCTTGTGTCAATCCAATATTTGCTCTGAACTATGACATTTCTGTTTCTGAACTAGAGACTAGAGATAGATAACTCAGACTCCCAGTTCTGATTCTTACCAGAGGTTCTTGGGGGGTATTTCTTATAGTCTAGTTCATCCCTCATCCAATTCCAGTTCTTAGTAACAATTTCTTCTATTTCCAGTCCTGTCTCTGTACTCTTCATCTATGGGTCACTATTATCCCTACGTAAATTTAATTTTCTGGAGAGGGAGGTCTATGTGATACTCACACCTTTAAATTCTCAGTACCTTACTTATGTACTTGATACAAGGTAATTTGTTGAACTGAATGGTCCCAGTATTAACCCTACTTATTTGGTATTCTAAGAATAATGGCTCTATTATTAGCCAGGTACAGTAGCAATACCACACTTTATGAAATATATATTTAAGCAATGTTTTCCTAGTATTAGAGACGGTTTCCCAAATAAAATCCTCAATAGAAAAAGGTGAAGATTTAAAAGGTCACATTATGCATTAGAATTTGACCCAAAATATTGCTTCCTAATCACAGTTACCTATTTAGCTTACATTCCTTTTAAAAAACTTTCCCAACTTTGAAATTTGCCGTATTTTACCAGCAGTACTCCCCCTGGGTCATAGAAATTTAACCTGCATGTCAACTCTATATTCACAATTGGAGGGATTTTTTTTCCCCTACCACTGGAATGGTGTCCAACACAGAAAAGGTACCTAATTACTTATTAATATTAATGAGGTGCTGAGTATTTAAATTCCAAATTGCTCATAAAAAAAGAATTTTTGCATAATAATTTAAAGTCTTCAGTTTATTTGGAAGTCCCATTTTCTGAACTGATATCAAATGATAGAAACCTGGTTCCATTCATCATATGACTGACCCTATATAAAGGACTCAAATTAAGGTGGTAACAATGACCTTACACTCCAACACAGGGGTCACCTAAGACCACCAGAAAACACATATTTCCTTAGGAACCAAGACACCACTCCTCTGTCCATCTCCAGGCAGGTCACAGCATTAGAAAGGTTGAAAACCACTGCTCTAACAGTTCTCATTTTTCCTACTGCTCTGCCAAAGTCAGATATAATTGCTTTCTTCACAAGCTCTTAGAGCATTTGTTATACAGAATGCTAGAAGAATATTGGGGAATTTAATTTTGGGATAAATTGAAGTTAAGCAGAAAGCATTTCTTTCAACTTTGTTGTGTGGAAGGAAAACAATAAGAGTTGTAGTCACTGTACTTACAGACAGGAGACTTGTGTTCATATTCCACTTCAATATTTACTAGAACTTACAGTAAGATTTACAAGACACTAAACTCTTTGAAATCTTACTGAAATGTGACAGTATATATTCCTGCTTAAATATAATAGTACAGTGGAATAGTACATGTTTTTATAATAAGCAACACCAATTTATTTGGCTCCATTAAATAGGTTAGAAGACATAGTCAGAGGGCAATAATAAGACCCTTAAGAACTTATCCTAACCATTCAAACACCAATAGAAATGCCATCTTTCCCTACCCCTATATAAAGCATTACTACTCTTCTACCATACTACTTCATGTTGTACTAATCCCTTTTACAAATGCTTAGTTCTTGAGTCTTTTACTTAATTTACTGTGTTTCCTTTGCATATGTATTGTCTTTATTTAACTATATCCCTGCTGCTTTCCTCGAATAGAATATAAGTTCCTTGCATGTAAGAATTGTCTCATTTCTTTCTTTATATCTTTATATCCCAAGAGCCCAGCACAATGCGCAGCATGTCATTCTTTCTTGCTGAACAAAGGCTTTTTGGCAGGATGTATCTTTCACCTAAGTCTAATTCTTCAAAATAATGAGAGGAATGAATCACAATATGCACTTCCTATATGAATGCATAAAGTATTTCTTATTATTTTATTTTTCTTTTTGGAGGGGGAAAGGTATGGCAATTGGGGTTAAGTGACTTGCCCAAGGTCACACAACTAGTAAGTGTTAAGTGTCTGAGGCCGGATTTGAACTCAGGTCCTCCTGACTCCAGGGCCAGTGCTCTATTCACTGAGCCATCTAGCCACCCCTCCATAAAGTATTTCTTAAATAATTACTGTACTATGAGCAAAGCACTGCTCTTAGCACTGGGGATACAAGTAAAAAAGATCTCTTCCTAACAGGGCAGACAACGCATAAAAAAGGTTTCAGCTGCAAGTCAAATGAAAAAGTACCACGGTCCCTCAGGCACAGTGGGAAAGGAATGGCAATCTCTCCTTTTTTTTTTTTAGTTTTTATTTTGTTCTATTCTGAAATTAAACACTAAAAAAGTTTTTATACACATAGCAGAACACAAAAAGATTCTACACAAGACCATTAATATCCATTTTATAGCATTTATTTTAAAATAAGTATATACTAAATTCTACATATTACTTTGAAAACTATCCTACTTGTCTGTGCTTCTTTATGACCTTTATCCTGTTGTCCTCTCCACTATTTTTTAAATTAAATTTTATGTTTATTTTTAGTTTATAGCATTCATTTCCACAAGATTTTGAGTTAAAAATTTTCTCCCTGTCTTTCCCCTACCCACTATCCCAAAACATCAATCCCACAGTATACCACCTTCCCCAATCTGCTCTCTCCTATATCCTCTCTCATCCCTCCTTCCACTTTCTGATAGGGCAAGATGTATTTCCATACCCCAGTGCCTTTATTATCTTATTTCTCAGTTGCATGTAAATAATAATACTAATATTTTTTCAACATTTGATTTTACAACTTTTAATTCCAGATTTTTTCCCTTCCTCCCTCGTCACCCACCCTTACTGGGAAGATAAGCAATTCAATATAGGTTGTGCCTGTATAGTTACACAAAACATTTCCCTAGTGGATATATGGCAAAAGACTGACTATATTTCTCTCCATCCTATCCCACCGCCCCCGCTTGTACTAGTCCCTACTTTGACCCTGTCCCATTACAAAAGTGTGTGCTTCGAACAACCCTCCCCCCAACTTGCTCTCCCCTCCATCATCCCCCTCCCATTCCCTTCCCCCCTACTTTCCTGTAGGGCAAGATACCCAATTTAGGGTGTATGTCATTACCTCCCTAAGCAAAGTTCAATGAGAGTAAGGTAGACCCATTCCCTTTTGCCTTCCTGTTCTTCCCCTCCATTGTAATAGTTATCCCCTGCCTCTTCTATATGAGATAATTTACCCTATTCCATCTCTCCCCATCTCCTCTCATTATACTCCTCTCTCACCTCAATTTCACCTTTTAAATATCATCCCTTTCTATTCAACTGATTTTCTGCCCTGTCTATATATACCCGTACATATATTTACACACACTCACATATGTACTCATATGCACATATACCCTCCTATATAGATACATATGTATGTATACATACATACACACACACACACATATACACACACACACACACACACATTTATATTTCCTTTAACTATCCTCATACTGAAAAAAGTTTCTTAAGTTACCTACCATTATCGTTTTTCCATGTAGGCATGTAACTAATTCAATTTTGATACAGGGGTAGCTTGACATACGAGTGCATCAACTTATGAGATTTCTGAGATAGTTGTCACTTGGCTGATTTTTTGCTTTGAACTGCAAGCCAAAATTTGAGGTACAAGCCACCAATAGTTGGCGCAGAGAACGCTACAACCCAATGCTCACGCAGCAACTCCCACCTGATTTGTGCAGTCAATGTGTTTACCTTGCCAGTGAAGAAAATTAAGTTAAGGGAAAGCAAAAAAGATATTGTAGCAATTAAGTTCAGGGATAAAGTGTAGCATTAAGAATGTAGTGAGTAAGTGAACTTAAGTGACCTGGAAGAGCAGAAAACAAAACTCCTCTAACCTCCTCCATTTATCTCCTCCACCCTCCACCTCCGCCAGTATCTTCTGTTAACTAAAGTCATCTGATATCCAAGGTAAACATACACGTTATAAAACCAGTTTATTTCTTTACGTTCTCTTTTATTATGTTTTTGTACAGTATTTGTTATTTATAAATACTTTTTCTTATTTAAAAACACCTAACAAAAAATACTGGAGTGGCATTTTGGTGGCTGGAACAGATTAATGGCATTTCAATTAATTTCAATGAGGAAAACTGATTTGATATACCAACAAATTGAGTAACAAGCTCAATAACAGGATGAATTAAACTCATAAGTCAAGGTACCACTGTAAGTTCCTTATGATTTCTTTCCTCTGTTTATCTTCTCATGCTTTCCTTGCATCTTGTATTTGAGTATCAAATTTTATATTCAAATCTGGTTTTTTCATGAAGAATGCTTGAAAGAGGAAGCCAAGATGGCGGCGTAGAAGCAGCAAGGTCCCGCAGCTCCCACACAGCCACCCTACACACCCATAAAATATGACTCTGGACAAATTTTAGGGCTCTCAAACTCACAAAAATACAGAAAACACATCTCTTGCTGAAGGCAGCTCGACAGTAGGGGATCATTGCAGCAGGACCTGAGCCGAGGCCAGCCCAGCCCGAAACCAAAACCGAAACCCGCAGCCAGGCCCAGGGTGGTAGGAAGGAGCCCAGCCGAGCCGCAGCCAGTCTACAAGAGAGAAGATCTACAGTCTACAGCAATTCCACATCTACCAAGGTGTGAAAAATAGGAATTAGAGAAAGGCAGCTCAGCAGAAGGGGCTCATCACACAGGCCTGAAGCCTGGGAGCCGAGACCAGTCCAGCCAAGCCCAAAACATGCAGCCAGGCCCAGGGTGGTGGGGGTGGGAAGGAGCCGAGCCTCCCAAGCTGCAGCCTGAGTCTACTTCAGAGAAGATCTACTGCACTTGGAGGCATCTTCACATCTACTAAAGCCAGGATTAGAAGTTAGTGAAAGTGAGTGAAGCTTTCAAGCTAAATTTGGGGAAGGAAAAGCAGTTCAGCCAATCTACCCCCAGGGCAAGGAAGCAGTGGGGGAAGGGCAGGATCTGTTGTAACTGGCAGCTGCCCCCACTGGGCTGCTTCAGAGGCCCTGACCTGTGGATTCTGCAGGGGGGCTGAGTCGATTTATTAGGGCCAAGTGCTCTTGCGTTGAGTGGCCTGGATCCAGATCGTGGTCTTAGGTGGTGGTCCTGGGGAGTGCTTTCAGCAAGCCAAAGCTGGGGGGGAGGGGCTGCAACAACCCCCCTAATAGTTCCGGCAGCTGGGAAAACCCCAGTGATTTGGAACACAGCTTTCCCCCTGGAAGCAGAGTTTCACAAAGCTAAAAAACCCAACCAATTAATGGACTGGCAAACATGAAGAAAAGGAAGCAATTTAAGAATAGCAATAAAACTCTAGAATCCTTTTTTGTGGACATAAAGGATCAAAGTATGGAAGAGGAGGAAGACAACACAGTCAGAACTCCCACACCAAATGCTTCCAAGACACTTGAAGAATGCCTAGAAGATATAGATAATCT
>CM053595.1:182960919-182990904 GCA_028646575.1 Pseudocheirus occidentalis | reverse complement strand
GCATCATGCCACACAAGAGAGTGGGGGGCGTGGGGATGAAAGGGGGGATGATGAAGAGGAGGACATGGTCTGGGGGTGGGGGGAATGCTGGATGCTCACACTTCAAAAAAGGGACAGGGACAGGGTAGAGTACAGAACAAGGGGGGAGGAATAGGAAGCAGAGACATATGATCCCTGTCACAATATGTCCACTATGAAGATGTCCTGTATAATTACACCTACACAGCCTGTATTTAATTGGTTGTCCTTCCAGCAGGGGTGGGTGACAAGGGAAGAACCAAAAGAATCTAGAATTTAAAGCTCTACAATACCTGTAACTAGGAATCATGATATACAATGGTTGGGGTAGGGAGACCTTCCCTGCCCTACCAGAAAGTTAGAGAGCAGACCAGGGGAGGGACTCTACAGTGGGATCACTATTTTGGGGTGGGGTGGGGTAGGGGAAAGACGGGGAGAAAATTTATAATTCAAAAATCTCATGAAAATGAATGATGTAAACAAGAAAACAAATAAAATTTATTACAAAAAAAAAAAGAATGCTTGATAGTTCTCTGTTTCACTGAATGACCATATTTTTCCCTGAAACGTTATACTCAGTTTTGCTGGGTATGTGCTTCCTGGTTTTAATCCTAGCTCCTTTGACCTCCGGAAAATCATATCCCAAACCCTTCAGTCCCTTACTGTAGAAGCTGCTAGATCCTCTGCGTTTATCCCAATTGTGTTTCCACAATATTCAAATTGTTTCTTCTTGGCTGCTTGTAATATTTTCTCCTTCATCTGGGAACTCTGGAACCTGACTAATATTCCTAGGAGTTTTCTTTTGGGGATCTTTTTCAAGAGGTAATCTGTGAATTCTTTCCATTTCTACTTTGCCCTCTGGTTCCAAAATATCAGGGAAATTTTCATTGAGAATTTTTGAAGGATGATTTCTAGGTTCTTATTTTGATTATGGCTTTCAGGAAGTCCAGTAATTTTTAAATTGTCTCTCCTTGATCTATTTTCCAGGTCAGTGGTTTTTTCAAGGAGATATTTCACATTGCCTTCTATTTTATCATTTGTTTGGATCTGTTTAATAGTATCTTGATTTCTCATAGTCACTAGCTTCCATTTACTCCAATCTAATGCTGAAGGAATTATTTTCTTCAGTGAGCTTTTGAAATTCTTTTTCCATCTCGCAAATTTGCATTTTTAAGGCATTCTTCTCCTCACTGGCTTTTTGGGCCTCTTCTGCCATTTGAGTTCATCTATTTTTTAAGCTGTTAATTTCTTCAGTCAGTTTGTTGACTTGCTTTTCATGATTTTCTTGTATCATTCTCATTTCTCTTTCCATTTTTTCCTCCACTTCTCTTACTTGATTTTCAAAAATCCTTCTTGAGCACCTCCATGGCCTGTAAACCAGTTCATATTTTTCCTGGAAGCTTTTGGTGCAGGAGTTCTGACTTCATTGTCTTCCTCCCATTCCATGCTTTGATCCTTTTGTTCCCAAAAAAGGAATCTAAAGTTGGATTGCTGTGCTTGCTTTGCTTGCTCATGCTGCCACTCAATTACTTGACTTCTGAACTCTTTGCCACAGTAGAACTCTGCTTCCAGAAGGGAGAGCTTTGTCCCAAATTGCTGGGGTTTTTGCAGCTGCCAGAGCTACTAGGAGGGTGGTCTCTGCAGCCCCTACAAACTCTGGCTCACTGGTCACACACCTCAGGACCACTACCCAAGACTACAATCCAGATCCAGGCAGGTTAAAGCAAGAGTGATTACCCTATGAATGGTTGCTTGGCTTCCCTATCATCTGCAGGCCAGGACCTTTGAAGCAGCTGCATGGAGGTGGCTGCACGGCCGCTGCACCTCCACTACCTTCTAGCTCCAGGGGCAGAGGCTGGACCCACTCCTCCATACCTCCAAGTTCCAACAGAGTTCTACACTGACCTCTCACTTTTTCTTTGTCATTATGGGTTGATACCTCTGGAAACCACCACTGCTGCTGGTGATCCACTCTCCCAAAGGCCACTGAAACTGCTGGTTAGGGCTGCCCTAGGGCTAAAACCGTGGGATGGGCTCAGCTACCAGTGTGCTACGATGAACCCTTCCTGTCTGCCTGCTAGGCTGCCTTCAGCAGGAGATCTGTTTCTCTCTGTCACTTTGTGGGTTCAGTAGCTCTAAAATTTGTTTAGAGTCATATTTTATAAGTATTTGAGGTGGTTGTGGGGGGAGCCACAGAGTTTTCCTGCTTCTACGCCACAATCTTAGCTCCACTCTGCCCTCCTCCAATATTTCTTAAATGTCATTAATGACATTATGTAGGTGAAGGATGAATGGGAGATAAGAGTTGCAAAATGTAAATTAGGTGACAGATATGCATTAATATTAGAGCATTTGTAAAATTAAAATATTTTGTCAGGGTCTTCATTTAATCTAATTCTAAAACTTCATTTTATCTAAAACAGAAAAATTAGGCTACAAATAAGTCAAGTTTTCTTTAAAGTTTTAAGAATGAAACACACTTTGTTATGCAAGATAAGCAAACGTAAGTACCACAATGATACTAACATTCCTAAGTTTCTCTCTCATCATCCAATTTTAAGTTTCTTTTAGTTACTATATTCTAGTGCCAAAGGAAATATTTCATATTTCATTGACATGCCATTGGTGTGGTAATTAACTCCACTGATGTAGATGTGACTTGGCTTAAAAAAAAAACTTTTAGAATTACTATGACCAAAATAATTCATCCCTCTGCAGCTAGCAATAAATCTTTTCTAACCAGATGGATAACAGGAATACAGAGAGTAACTAGGCATACCTTGGAAGCATTTAGAGCTTGACAGAACCTGCCTTTGAAATCTCCAAGAAAAAAGGTTGTAAAAATTTGTGCTGGTTGCCTGATTTTTCAGAAATGTAATGTTATATAGGTTTGAATAATTTAAAAATCTGAATAAAAGGTTACTATATTATCATCCAATCTTCTCATACTTCCAAATGTTCTTATACTCACCCATCACTTGGATTCTCTTCAGGTTTAAGAACCACACCATACTGAGGGTTCCAATTTCCCAAAGTGTCACAATCTCCACATATTGCAAAAATTTCTCCTGAAGAGAGTGTCATAAATAACTAGTTAGTTTAAATGACAGGTGTATTCTCAGTTTTTAGTTTATGAAAGGAAAAAAAGATTAATCAACATAATCCTCTCTTCATAGGTCCAGATCAGCAAGATGATCAACAATTTGATCTTAAATACCTATTATTACTAATAGGAATTTAATAATAAAATCTAATGAGAACGAGGCAATACAATAAACATTGAGTTTCTCAAAAAAATAAATTTAGTGGCCCAAAGTATTCCAAAATATACTCTTCTGAAATCAAGGGATTGACCCTGAATATACTTCTTTAGTTTCATTCTGTTATAGCATTATTATACATTATAATATGAAGCCATTTTATTTGACTGCTTGTTGTAGTATCTCATTTGACTTAAACACGCTTTAAAAACCAAATGGTATACAGTATTCATATAGCATTTTGGTTGATTAACTATTTCTTACTTCAAAACCTAATTTCAGTAAGGCATATGTGATCATTTCTATCAAAATAAAAATGGCCATCAGGTCCTCAAATTTGAAAGCAAGTCTTATTCCCATAATAAGAAAATATTATTTCAACTTAAAGCATCATTTCATATAAACTGCAATAAAGATGAATAAAGATGAAGAGTTCTGTACCACCATGATTAGAACTGGGTTTTTTTCCTCCCACATTACTGTCACAGAAATTTTTTTTTAAAAGAATGTCAGCAAGAAACAGAAAGAAAAAAAAAAACAGGAAAAGCAGCCATTACCCCCCCCCACCCCCAGCTATACAAGAGCCTCTATTACTCATACATGATCTTAGATGTCCTTACAACACTCAACAAGATAACAGAAGGAAAAAGAGAAGGGACAGTTATGGAATGATGAAAGATTAGAGTTAAAAGAGACCCTTGAGGTCACCTAGTCCAACTCTTTCACTTTATAGAAGAGGATACAGACAAGTAAGGGAAGAATCAACAAACATTTGTGTACCATGTAGCAGGCACAGTGCTAGGTTCAGGAGGTACTCAACGGATCTATAATCACATCAATTTGGAGAGTTTCCTCAAACAATGCAGACTATAATCAATCCACATGCCTTTCCTCCAGAAAAGTCAGGGAAGAGATTCCACCCAAAGTGCTGGAGCCTTTCCTAAACTTCTTTCAATACAATAAGAGTGGCAGTCATAAACTATAGTTGTCCACCTATCATCCTTTGATCCTTGCCACATAACCTGCTCATCTTCTCTTTCTGTCATACTGTTCTTTGATGACATCTTTTTCTACTCTCCTTTGGAGTTCCTCACTGGTTATACACTGCCATCTGCTCACACCCAGCATGAGTCTTTTCATTGCCATTTATGTGATGCTCATCTTTAGGTCTTCTGAGATGGTTTCTTTCTGGGTCTTGCTGCCATACAGTTAACACCAGTGAAATATTTGCATTGAAAACATGGTCCTTTGTTTTTATAGGTAATTTGGGGGTCAGAAAAAGTGTTCTGCAATTTGCTGAAAACAATCCAGACTATTTTCTTCCTCCTTTTCACCTACTGTCATTGTCTATCTGTTCTGTCCAATCCAGACACACATATTGTTGAATAAACTGTAATGGATATATCTCTTCAGATGCATGTTAAAATCTGGTCAAAGGATAATCTATCCATTTGGTCTCTCCTATATGAACAGATGGTCAAACTCCTTCAAATAATCACAAATAATTGTCCAGGAGGCCCTGAAACATTCTGGGATTTAATGCAATGCAATACAAGTAACCATAAATAGGAAATCTGGAGGACCTCTTCATCCAAAGAAATCCCCCTCCTTGACTTGGGACTCTACACTGGATGGCCTACCGTCACCGTAGCAAATACTTCTGGCAAGCATACATCTCCCTGTTTCATACCTTTCCTCACGTTATTAGGAGATTTCTGAACATGATTATTGTTGTTGTTATATTTTCCAAGGAATCCTGAATGAACTTGATACAATGGATGGGAATAACTTTGTTATAAAAGAGCCTTTAAGTTATCATTTTGTTCTGACAATATTTACCTTTCTTTGTTTTAAAAAGTATTTTTTCCCTTCTTTCTTCATCCCTGGCAATCCTGGCACAGTAAGCAAAGAATGCTTGCTGATTGATTAGTATCTTGCCCTCCTGATGAGATACTATATCTTATAGTATAGACTGACTTATATACTGGCCTCTCAGTACCATCATGCAGGTATAAATCTCCTTTGGATAGATTTGATCCAATCTGCCTGCTTTTCCCATTTTTGTTCTGTTTAGCAAAAATGTCTACTGCTTGCATAATTACCTCAAGGATTGTGTGATGTTTCCACTATCTATGATGAAAAAAGTTTGTTAAAGTGACTTTGCTTAGTTGGACAGTTTGCCAAGCATTCTTTAGAGCAGTGGTTCTCAACCTTCCTAATGCTGCGACCCTTTAATACAGTTCCTCATATTGTGGTGACTCCCAACCATAAAATTATTTTTGTTGCTACTTCATAACTATAATTTTGCTACTGTTATGAAACATAATGTAAATATCTGATATGCAGGATGTATTTAAATAGAACATAACCCACAGGTTGAGAACTGCTGCTTTAGAGTGATTTATATCCCACTGCTTCTCATAATCATCTATGCTCCTTCTTCAGAAGACTGTACAGAGGAGTTTACATTTTAACTTGCTGTTGCCTTTGATAGCCATCTCTCTTTGGTGAAAAAAGCCCAATGTATGTTAAATAAGGTGTCTTCTGGCCTCTTTTGGTCTCCTGGTTATGGTAACTAATTTACAATGGTTTAAATTTTTAATGAAATAATTGGTATTAATATATTCCTGTTGTCCATTTCCCATTTTTTATCTTCAATAGCTTTATTAAATAAGCCAGCATTAAATTTCAGTTTTATACAATCTTTTTCTCATAACTATTCTTTCTTCTTGTTTATTATACTCAGATTTTCACTCTGATGAGTAGAAATAACTGTACACAGATAACTCAAGGATGTGTATTTTCCTATTGGTTAAATCAATTTCAGTCCTTATGATCTTACTGGCACTTGTCATGTCCAGTACCTAGGAATTTTTTTTAAGTGTTTATAATAAACAGGCATAAGGTTTCTGTCTGCTTAATCTATGATGTCTAACCTCACTCATTTCTTCCTAAGTCATAATCTCATATATACTTCTTTCCATACTCCTCCTTATCACTCTTGTATTAAGTCTCCAAGTATAAGAGTCTATGATGATTTGAAGAGTTTTATCAAGTTACCAATAGAATTTCTTATCCTTTGTACTCAGCAACCAACACTGGCAAAAAAGCAGCAACTATTTTCAAGGTGGGTTTTTGAGTAATTACTTATTAATTAAAAATGACAATTAACTGGTTAATAAACTAAACAATAATAGCTAGCATTTATAATGCCTATTCTGTGCCAGGCACTATCCTAAATGATTGACAAATATGCCATAATTAATACAGCCATCTTCTAACTAATGGGTACCTCTTTAGTCTCCCATTTACCACTATCAAAAGAGCTGCTATATTTTTTGACATATAAGATCTTTTCCTCTTTCAATGATCTCTTCCCTATTACTGTTGAAGGCACCAGCATCCTCCTAGGTACCTGGGCTTACAACATAAATAAATGGCACCTTTGACCCCTCAGTCTCTATCATCACCTTCTCATGTATCCAAATCAGTGGCCAAAGCCATTAGTTTTACTTTTGTAACACAACTCGGCCTCTGTCTGTCCTCTGACACTGCCATCAACTTGTAGCAGGCCTTCATTTCCTTACTTCCAGAGTGTTATAACAGCCTTCTTCCTGCCTCAAGTCTTTTACTACTTCAATCTATTCTCCACTCAGTCATCAAATTAATCTTCCCAAAGAGATTTGACAATTATTAACTGCATTAAATAAATTCCAAAGAGAGTTCACCTCCAAGATCAAATATAAAATCATCTGTTGAGCATTCAAAACCTTTCACAACATGACCCCCCCCTTTCTAATTTTCTTACATCTTCCCATCTCTATTCCAGTGACACATCCCTTTTTGTTCCACACATAAGACACTCTATCTCCAGTCTGTAGGCATTTTTTTTACTGGCTATTCCCCTTGCCTGGAATATTATCTCCTAGATTCCTGCAAGTCTCAATTAAATTGCATCTTCTCCAAGCTTCCCCTGATTTTCATTAATGCTAAGCCTTCCCTCTGCTGATTATCTCCAATATCCTATAAAATGTGGATAAGAATACCATCTATCTTGCAGGGTTGTTAACTAGGTAGCACAGTAGATAGAGCACTGGGCCTGGAGTCAGTCAGTATGATCTGAGGGTTCAAATCTACCCACAGCTATTTACTAGTTGTGTGACCCTGGGTAGGTCACTTGACCTGTTTGCCTCAGTTTTCTCATCTGCAAAAAGGGAATAATAACAGCACCTACCTCTTATGATTACCGTGAGGAAGAAACGGGATAATAATTGCAAAGCATTAAGCACAGTGCCTGACACACAGTAAGCACTATATAAATCTTAGCTAGAATTATTACTATTACTACTACTAATATTTGTAAAAAGTACTTAGCACAGTGCCTAACGTGTAAGAGGTTCTATATAAATACTTATTTTCCTTTCCCCTTCCTTTTCCTGGTTTGGTAAGAAAAAAATCTTTTCAAAAAAACACGTGCAAAAATATTTTGCAAAACATTTAAAATATCTATCACCCTCCATTTCTTTTACTTAGCAGTTCTATAATTTAAAATATTTCAGAATGAAGATGTTAATGCTTTGAAAAATTTAAAAAGTAAAATTTCTCAATACCTGGTAATGGAGTTCCTCTTAATTCAAAGGTAACTTGAGAAGGTGTCATCTTGGCAGATTTATTTAGGATGCTGAACTAGAAAAAAAACATAACACAGGAAAATGTTAGCTATAAATATTATCTAAAATGCATTAGATATTTGTAGTCAACTTTAAAAATTCATTAAAGAGATGAACTATTATTGAACCTCAATAATTGCTCTAGTGATTAATTTCTGAACCATTGTATAAAATAGGTTTAACTTAATAACAACACACGCTCACTCCCAGCACTTGTGATGTCCCGGGACTAATCAGAGGGACGAAATTTATTTTTTAAAAATACTAAATAGAAACCTCAAGTTTTACACTATTAAAATTCCTAATTTTCCTTTATGAACATATTTATAAATTTTAATGATGAAGGTGTGATGATTCTCTAGTCACATATGCCCAAAGCAGCTGTTCTGAAGTTTCCATTACTATCTTTCTAAAACACCTCTGAATGGCAGAGGGCAGAAATTTTACTATAAATGAACAGCAAGGAAAAAATAAGATATTTCTAATCTAGAAAAATGGTAAGAGCTGTAATAAAATTAATTTACAAACTAGTCATTGTTTAACAAATTGTACTTGGCACCAATGATGGCATTCAATTTCTAAGACATAATATAATAAGTATTCAACATCTCCATCACGGGTCACCTTTTCCAATTTCCTCTTTACAAACTCTATCAATATCATTCAACTGCCACTGGGCTCCAGGGGTAGGGAAATCATTTTTTCTATTCTTTCTTTCCTTGCTACCCACATACATTACTAAGTACTGCTGATACTTCTATGTGATTTTTCTATGATCCACACCTTCCTTTCCATTTCTACAGCTACCACTCCCACACCCATCTCTTAGAACTTTTAATCACTAGCCTCTTTGTCCCCAATGTCCTCTCTACCATTCTATACACAACTACTATAAAAATATGAACAAAACCCAGTTCTTAATGTAACCCTTCCACTGGGGCAAGCGCCCTCTGAGGTGAAGGATTTTTTTTTCTTCTGTTTACTGTTGAGACACCTTCCCAAATCCTGGGAAGATCTTTATATCAAACAACTCGGAATGTGAATACCAATTCAAACCTTGTAAAAACCCATGTCACTTGAGTTTCTTAGCAAGTTTTAAAACACACACACACACTTTACTGTGACCCTCTATTTCCAAACTATACAACTGCTACATGAATGCCTGAATGCATTCAATCTGCTTCTAAGAACTTTGCTTCATAAACTGAATCCAACAGCATCACTAAGTGATTATGGGGTATTCTCAAAATTAACCCCTATCCCTGCCTTCAAACTAGTCTCAGCATGCTAGCTACTGCTCTTATCCTCTAGCCACAAAGTAAAGAGGTCTCTCCAACATGCATATCTGACTAGGGATATGGTTATCTGTTTATCTAACACCTAGAGATGTAAGATCTAATCAACACTTCCCCACTGACACCCAGACATTCCCTCCTCCTAGCATTTCTGGGAAGTTATAAGAAAACTAAGGTGGCAGGCTAGGTGGCACAGTAGACAAGAGCACTGACCCTGGAGTCAGGAGGACCTGAGTCCAAATCCAGCCTTAGACATTTGACTCTTACTAGTTGTGTGACTTTGGGCAAGGCATTTAACCCGGATGGATGGATGGATGGATGGATGGATGGATGGAAGGAAGGGATAGAGGAAGGGAGGAAGGAAAGAGGGAAGGAAGGAAGGAAGGAAGGAAGGCAGGCAGGCAGGCAGGCTAAGGCCAGGACATAAAACAGTCAACTATAACTTCCATGGGTTATAGTAACAATCTTACCTAGGAGATACCCAGTCGGCAATGCTTGATCTACCAATTTTTAAAAATCACTGCAGGTCAATTACGAATCTGCTCTACATTTTTCTAACCTGCTTTTGTTAATTTAAACTATCTCAGTTACAGTAAAATTATTAAGAAATTTAATTGTACTAGGATCAGGGGCTTTTCTGACATGAACTCCTTTTGACAATTTGATGAAACCTGTGGAACCCTTTTTCAAAATAATGTTTTTAAATGCATAAAATAAGTAGAATTAAAAAGGAAACCAAATATATTGAAACAGTTATAAATTTGTTTTTTAATTCAAAGCTTCAAATTAAGAACCCCTCTACCAAATGTTCTAAATCTAAGTCCCTCTTAACTCTATTTTTTAAAAAAATACTATGATCATTGCACTACATGCTTCTAGAGAAAAAATTTTAAAGGTTTTTAAATTAATCCTAGAGCTAATAATTAAAATTAAAAGAGAGAACATTCTCAACCCAATAAAGCTTAAAACACTGTAATGAGTGTATCATTTTCCTCCACCTGAAATGGCCCAGCTTTATTAAAGTTATAAAGGACTTTATAGAAAGTTTTTATTAATTCCACTAGAAAAGTCACCTCCACTAATCTCTAAACATAATGATCACTCTTCTAATTCTCTGATTTTCAAGTGATTTATCAAGGTTGCACAATGTACTATATATATATATATGTATATATATATAGTCTTTTTAATCCATTTATTTTCAATTTCCCAGGCACAGATACTCCTATATCTTGTTTTCCTACACACAGAGCATGCTATTTTGAAACAAGAGCTCAATAAATAGTAACTATACCCACCATACACTGTATAGACACAATTCACATATATAACCAATGAATAGCTATAAAAACCACATAAACATATATAAACAAGAATACTCCCAAGTTACTTGGCAGACTCAATGTGGACAAATTCCTCACCACTGCCTCTAATCATCACTTACTCTACCTAAAAGGCTAGATAATAAGACTTGCACTAACACACTGAGCTGTTGTGAACAAAATGTTTTGCAAACCTTAGTTTTATAGATCCATGAACTATTATTAGTCTACTTGGAGAATGACAGACATTTCACCTCCAGCCTTAATTAGGAAAAAAAAAAAGTTATTTGGAGAAAAAAACTAAACAATAAAAAAGTTTACTCCAAAATGAATTAAAGGTGCTATTAAAATCTTTTATTTCTAAAAGCAAACACTACGCACTAAATGTACATAACAAGTTTCTTGGACTGATATAGAAATAATAAGATGACCTGGGTTCCATTTCAGCTCTGGATCTATGTTCCTGAGATCCCCTGCCTGAAAAAGAGTCTCTTGGGCTAGTTCTACATTTCTTTCCCCCTCTCACTCTTAGTAGTTATATGATGTATTTAACACTGGCTGGTGGCAGATAAAATGACAGCTACCAAAGAGGCTGTCTGGCTGGAGAGGCTAAGTCATTCCTAGTGGCTGCACTTCAGCAGTCACCTTAAGTGTCAATGCCAAGTCTTTAAATTTGTAGAGTCAAGATCTCAAAATGTCAGTCCACCTAGAGACAACTAATTCTCAGGAAATGATTCATACTAACCAAACTCAAAAATGCCAATTTATTAATTTACAATAAGTACCTTCGTTCAAGTCCTTTAATTCCTCATGATGGCATGGAGCTAATCCTGGGTTATCAAAAGCTGTGCCAGGAGGGCACAATTTCTAAGACAATATACCAAAGGAAAGGCTAAAGTGTGCACCTAGTTATTGAAGTGCATCTTCAGCCAACCTAGTTACGAGAGATTTATTTCCAGAATGTTAGCCACAGCAACCTGAGAAGTTTATTAAGGTGGGGAGGGACTGTAGAGACATTACTTCCCCATCCTTCCCCAAAGGGAAGAAACCATGGATTTTTGAAGTATTTACATTGAATATGAACTGTGAAAGTTCATGATAGAACTGCCCATAAACAGTGCAAACCCTTCCCAGTAGAAAACCTACTAGGAAAACCAAGTAACAGAAAACTGCTGAATGTTAAAGAGAAGACTTGAGAAACTGTGTTACACACAAGAATATCTGGATCATTGGAATAACCTCATATTTCTATAGTGCTGTACATAGGCCAAGTGCTTTCTTCATAGTAATCCTTTGAGATAAATGGTACTTTTTTTTTTTTTACAAAATAAGAAATTAAGTCTCAAAAAGGAAAATGATTTTTCCATAGTCAAAGGGCTAACTCATTAAAGTTGTGTGACTTGAACCTAAAAACAGTGGTCTTTTCAACCACCCCTGTAAGTGCTATCTATAAATAGTTACTATGTGGCTCTCCTTTCTAGATTCCAGGAAGAAAATTTTAGTTTATATCTCATTCCCAAACTTGCTACCATATTTTAAAAACTATAGCAGTTCCTTAGTACTGCGTTGTACTCATAAGCATGGATATGAGCCAAAATTCTGGTGCAGGATTTAACTGCAGTTTTCTCACCCAGAATGACCTGTCCTACCAGCAATATAGTACTGACAACATAAAACTCTATTCTACTTTTTCATACAGTGTTTCATAAAGAAAGTCTCTCTGGTTTTTCTTTCAAGAAAACATTCCAATTATAGGGGAGAGGAGGCTTGAAAGTCAGCTAATACACATATACATACACACACACATCCAAGAATAAAATACATAAACTACTTATTAGAGATGTTAAGTGTTCTCATTTTTACATTGTTTAACTTTTATATTAACCAAAATTCCTATAAAATACCAAAAATGTCATCTTAGGAAAAGGGTCATATTTATGTATCCTATAAATTAATGTTTTTCAAACAGAAAAAATTAAATGAAAGAGAAACACCCTATTTTACTCATTTGAGCTTGCCCGTTATTATGTTATTTTTAAAAGATTCAAATAAGTTGGCAGCAAAATACATGGCAATAAATTTTAAACTGTCATTACCCTGTGAAATCTTTTGCTATATAAGATTTACCAGATAAATTTTTTCTGACTCATACAGTAAACCTAGCTCCCTAAATCTGAGAACAAAAAAAGGTTATCTTTTCATAATAAAACTTGACAAATGAGTTTTAAGTTACAAACATTTTTAGCTTCCCAGTAAGCACTACAAAAATAGCCAAAAGGAACCATCATTCACAGTTTTCCTTTTTTAAATAAAAGGAAAAAAACATTCCATTTCTTCTTACCCCCTCCTAGAATTAAAGTAACACCGGATACATATGTTTTTAGTTATTGAAGAGGAGCAAAGAAAATCTTTTAGATTTAGGTTTGGGATTCTCTATTTCATGTTTGTTGGCATGGGTCCATTCAAAATTGCCTTCCTCCTACTTCCTGATGCAGTTTTGCAACACAACACAGCTCTCAATAGGTTGTTACTTCTGCCTGATGATGCCACTTGACCTTTCTCAGACTCAAAAATGTACTTGCCTCACAAGATTGTGTGAGGACCAAATGAGAAGCTGTGAGTGCATGCACACACACATTACTTTAAAAACTTTAGAATACCATATAATTTTAGATATTATTACTGCTTCATAAGAAGAACAGGGATAGGGACTAGACCTGTGATTATATTGGTATAGGTAACATAGAAGAAACTGGTTCTACTAATTCAGGTCATCATCCTTCTCTGCAACTAAGAGACTCACTGAGTTGCCTAGGGTACTTCCATGTTATGTTAAGTGACTTACCCAGGCTCACAAATCAATATAGGCCAAAGGTATAACTTGAACCCTGATCTTCCAGACTCAGAAGCCAACCAACTCTCTTTATCCACTCCACCATTCTGTCTCTTAAAAGAGACAGTAAAAAATGTTAAAGAAAGTTAAGGTTCTTTCTTCCTAAAACAATCCAAACGGCTGAAAGCATTAAAACTGCATAATTTTAGAAAGAAAAAATACAACATTCTTAGGCATTCATATTGAAATATTCTCTCCAATCCCCAAAATCCAATATTCCTAGGGATAATATGAGTGCTCTAGATTTCATAAATATTCCATAATGCTATCTCCACAAGCCATGACTTCAGAATTCTACAAGAATTTCTATGAACAATCCTCCACAATTGGAGAAAATGTTATCTAATATTTAATCTTCCTAAGATACATATACAAGGCATATGAGGGAAGGCTTGAGAATGGTGAGGAGTCAGACTTCTGTTCAAATCCCATCTTGGTCTGGGTGTGTAATCTGGCATATCATTTCCAGGCTGTGTGGCTCAGTTGCCTCCTCAGTAAAATGAGGAGGTTGGCCTCAATAACCTAAACTCACTTCCAGCTCCAAATTTGTAACTCTATGGTGTATTTATTTAACATACATTTAAAAATATAGCAACAAAAAGGTAACAAAATTCTCCAAGTAATGTTGAACAGCAGACCATGAAGCAAAACATTTAGATTTTAAAAGACTATTACCAGTCAAATTATCTGAATGACAGGAGCCCTTAATGATTTCCAGTATCTATGTTGAAAAATCATACAATGCAAAAATGAACTATACCAATTCCTTTCATTGAAGTAAACTGAAATTTTAAAAGAAATTTTCTGGATTTCCATGACTAAAAAAGCTGAGGGTTTAAAATGAACATTTAACAGTCCAACAGAATATAAATTCCTTGGGGGAAGGGATTATTTGAGTTTGTCTGTATTCTGGACCCTAATCCTGTGTACACATTATAGGCATTTGATGTCTACTGAACTGACTCATAAAATAAAAATTACAATTACAAGGCTTTGCTGACATAAGCTTATGTTTCTTTTTTTAAAAGGACAAACACTACCATAAATAAGAAAGTCGAGTAGACTTGCTCAAATAAGCCCAAGGAAAGAACCTTAGGAGCTCATGAATTATAAAAGATTTTTGATAGTGGGAATTGTTTCATCCTTGGTACAATACAACGCCTAGCACTTAGTGAACACTTAATTTCTTCACAGATACATTAGCCCGCAACTCGGGTATTATTTAGAAAGCTTAAGACAAGGCAGTCTGGTACCCGAGAGACGCAGAGTGATTAAGCGGATTCCTAAACCAGGTCTCAGTTTAGTAAGAAATCAAAACAAAACTCAAATCTATTAATTCTTCCCCAAGTGGCTACCAACCCCCTTACCTCCCAGCAGATTCGCCAGACCCAGAAGACCCCAGAAAAAGGCAATCAAGGCTTACCAGCCTCCGGCCCAGAGATTGTCCCACATGACCCTCTGAGGAGCATTCCCCCCCCCCCCCCTCCAACCCAGCCAGAAGAGAACCTTGCCCCGTCCACCTAGCCTCTGCCCGGGACCTCCAGCTCCAGGCATCCCTCAGCTGCAGCACCCCTGCCTTAGGACTGTAGGAGGTGTGGGAGAGAAGGTCCCTGGTCCCTGGCGAGCTCGTCACCACGCGCCCTTCCTCCCCGTACTCCCCTAGACCTTGGGGGTGAGGACACGATCCCCGCAGACTAGACAGTCCTCACTAGACACCTTTCCCAACGCCTGACAGCTCACCTGCCCACCCGCGGCACATCGCGCAAGTGCCCCTCCCCCATCATCCCAGCCTCCGCGCGCTCACCTGTTAGGGAGGGCGAGGTTGGAGGGGGCGTCGGGAGGCGAGAGAAGAGGGGTCCTCCCTACGACAGACTCCAAGCGTCGCCCGGCGCTGCCTCCGTTGCAGCTTCAGTAAGAATGTCAAGTCCCAGGCCCCCTCTTCGACCGCAGAACCAAGGAGGAGAAAATCCGCTCGGCGTGGCTGTCCCGGCCCCCTCCCAGTCGCCGGGTGGCGGTCACCGCCGGCGCCGCGAGAGGGCTTCACGAGAGAAGGAGGAAACGGCTTCTCTCAAACCGGTTTCAGCTGCTCCGGACCAACAGCCGAAACCACTCCGGGGGAGGGGCTGGGCGGAGAAGGGGTTGGTGACGTCACAAGTCAGCGCCGCCATAAAACCAATCAGCGCCGGGGACGGGGCTCCGAAATGAAGACAGCGGTTCTTGAAAAGTCTATTCTTTCCTTTTGGAGGTTGGGGGCCGGCTCACCTGAGCGTTTCGGGAGGTTTCGCTCTCTATCCTTCTCGCTCTTGGCCATCGGACCCCCGAAGTGAGGCTGGGTGGTTAGCTAGAAGAGCCCTACCTCGACCCCTCTAGCCCCGCGGGTCTTTTTGTTTTGGGGGGAGTGGGCCCCGCCGTGGACGGCCCCCCAAGTAGCGGGTGGGCGGCGAAAGCCCAGCGCGATTCCTGGGGCTGCAGGTGCACGAGCTGTACGTTGGAACAGGCAAATCAGAGGGGAGTTAAAAATTTTTTTTGAATCCCCGAAATTGTTTTAAAATATGGAAGAATGTGTCTTTTTGCACCGTCACCAACACCACACAGAGTTACTGCAGGGCTCCAGTAACCATAGGAAGTGTTGGACATTAGTCTGATTAACATTTTAAAAGGAAACTATGCCAGGGGAAAAAAAATTACTTGGCATGCCTTGCACTTGTGAAAAGTGAAAGCTGCACCAAAAAAAGTAGTTTGCAAATATTTTCTATCCCAGGAAAGACACACTTGCATATTTAAATGTTTGCTTGTCTGATTATAGCTTTACAATTACGCTGGGAAATGTACCAAGTTAAAATTTTGATATTGCTAGTATGGCTGAAAATGCATTGAAGAAACTGGATTAGTTTAAGAGATGGAAAATGTTGGAATTGAGAAAGGCTTTTTCATTAAAGGCCTTTTCATAAAAGAAAAATCTCTGATGGGTTGTTTTGGATCTTGCTAGTCAAGGTCATTGGACTAGAATAGATGATCACTCCAACCCTCCGAACCTTAGGAGTCTGTAAATTTTATTACTTTTTTTTTTACACAAAATACGCTTTGCAATAGTAAAAAGACAATGAAAAAAAATCCTTTATACTTATATAACACCTAGATGAATTACCTTAATCCTGCAAAGTATACAGGAGTAGGCATTATATTCCATTTTACAGATGACAAAACTGAAACCCTGAGATGTTGAATAACTTGTGCATTTTATATAACCAGTTGATGGCAAAACAAGATGACTAATAGAGAGCTCTTAATTATAGTCCAATTTTTTTAAATGCAATTTTACAACTTAACCAAAAATTAAATGAGGTAATGTGGATGGAAGTATTTTATAGGTAAAGGACATGTGAAGTACTGCTATAATTAAGATTTCCTTGATAGCCTGATATTGATGTTAATCTGTTTCTAGCATACCCTAGATTTATCAGATGGATTCTTTTCCTCATTGTTGATACCCTTTAGATGTTTATAAACAGAACTTTATTTCATCACCTAGAATTCCCTGTAGTCATCACTTATCCAACTCATCATTTGCCAAAATATGTTTTCAAGTTGGAAACCAAAATGTCACTGCTTAGAAATTAGGTGTAATACATTTAAGATTAAGTCTTGTGTTTAGTGAACTGATCCAGCCATTATAGAGAGAGATTTGCAATTATGCTTAAAGAGTTGTTAAACTGTCTATACCCTTTGATCCAGCAATACCACCATTAGATATGTTTCCTAAGATGATTAGGGAAAAGGGAAAGGAATGTACATGTTCTAAATTAGTTATAGCAGCTATCTTTGTGGTAGCAAAGAATTGAACATTGTGGGGCTATGTGATCAACTAGTAAATAGCTAAACATTGTGGTTGGCTAAACAAATGTTCGTGATGGAATATTGCTCTGCTATAAGGAATGATAAATAAGCTCAATGATTTTAGAAAAGCATGGAAAAAGACTTCCACAAAATAATGAAGAGCAAAATGAGCAGAACCAAGAGAACACTGTACACAGTAACAGCAATATTGTTGTAAGAACAACTCTGAGCAACCAAGTCATTCTGACTATTATGTATATGTGTGTATGTATGTACATTCATACATGTGTATGCATATGTGTGTATATACACAGATTTGTATACAATGGTAACCATCTCAAAGTTTGGGGTGGGGGAATGGGGAAAAAAGCAAGTCACATGATAACTTTTATATTCTAAAGGAATGCCAAGTACATAATGCACATAAGGAATCTCCTATTTCAGGTACAATCCTCTTTTCCTATCTAGCTCTGTAATGGAAATGATTGTTCTATTTCTTAAATTCAGAATAAAATAAATATTTCACATTCAGTGAAAGATAAACTGGAAAAGTTACTGGGAACACTGCAGATGAAAAACCTCAAAAAGTACAGAATAAGACTAAATCCTTTCTTCCAGGATTTAGGAAAAATTTCACTCTCAATTCTGGCTAAAATAATCCTTTACTTGTTAAGAACTAGGTAAAAGCCTACTAGTTTTATTCAAGGCACAGTTTTATTGTGGTTTGCTCATAGTTTCTTCATCTGTAAAATGAAAGTGATAATAGCATGTATCTCCCTGGGTTGGTGTGAGGATCAAATGAGATCATTCTTGTAAAGCTCTTAGCTCAGTGCCTGGCACATAGGAAGCACTCGCATGTGCACACATGCACACACAAGAGAGAGAGAACTATGTGACCCTGAGCAAGCCCACTTCACCCTGTTTGCCTCAGTTTCCTCATCTGTAAAATGAACTGCAGAAGAAAATGGCAAACCCCTCCGATATCTTTGCCAGGAAAGCCCCAGATGAGGTCATGAAGAGTCAGACACAAGTGAAATGACCAAACAGCAACAATTTTTCAATGGTGCCTTTACAAGAAGGTAGTTTTCCATAGATATAATTGGAATGGGGGAGGCTTCCATTGAAAATTGAAAGAGTGCATGACACCTTACCATTATTAGTATAACCTGGGGAAGTAGTTGAAATAAAAGCTAAGATGATACTGCATTCAAGAGATCTATTGGGTCATTTTCTAAAATGCTCATCTTCAAGTCATTATATTCTGGATAGCTAGCCATGACCAGATATGATTGTTTAAGTTTTTCCATGTTGGCTTTACTTACGATCAACCAGTTGAAGTAAGACAGTATGGCAGAGTGGAAAGAGAGTTTAGTTCTAAGTCAGGAAGATATGGGTCCAAGTCCTGCGTCAAACAAATACTGACTGTGACACTGGGCAAGTTATTTAACCTTCTAAGTTGGAAAGCACCTTTTTCATATATGGAGCCTACATTAAATGAAATTACAAGTTCAATTCTCCACCCCCCCCAAAAAAAACCCTCAAAAGTAAAAACTTATGTGACTAAAATTAACTTGAATATTGTTCTTTCCAAGAGTTACATACACTCTTTAAGTTTGATATACAGATGGAAATACAGGAGAAATGAAAACAATTTTAATAAATTTCAGATTCTTTTCATGGGGAATCCTGTGGACAAGCAGGTGGAGCACTGTGATCTGGACATTTAAATTTGTCCTGTTTACTCTTTACCATTAGTGAGCATAGTGTCAGACAATCAGGACAGTTATAGCCACAAAGTTGAAGGTGAGAAAGCACCCTTGTCCAAAGGCATCTTTAGTTCTAATTTCAGGGAGCTAAATGTTCCCAACACTCACCTTCTTGAGAATAAATGAAGTCAAAATATTGACAATCCTGGGCAATGACCTGCATACTGCTCCCCCACCCCCAGCCCTACTTTGCCCCCCATCCATGCCTCTCCAGCTATATAACTGGGAAATTGGCGCTCCCATCTTGCAATAGCTGATGAAGTGCTAACCATAACCCACCTGACACCTTTCAGTGCTGGTTATCAAATCCTAGCTCCACTGCATGTGGGAGAGAGTGTTTACAGAGTCCCTATTTAAAATAAAATATTTCCATTAGATCCATGATCCAAAAAACTCATATCAATTGGCCAGTTTTTCCCCCCTATGTTTTGTACTAATATTCTTCCGCCGATGTAAAAGCCTTGGATCCAAGGAAGATACTTCATGTATGGAGAAAAAGGAGAGCTCTCTACAAAGTTTACCAGTGTATGTTTAAAAGGATATAAAGAAGAAATTGGTGGTTGCTGTTGAAAATCAGTCTGAAGTTATATTCTGAAGCCCTAATTTAAGATACTTTAAAAAAATGAATTAGTTTTAGAATTATGGAATATTTTAACTTTTATGGTATGATGAATTGGGATTCAGGGGTCTTCCTGATCATCCCCACAACTAAGCAGCACATACACGTTCTCTTAATAAATGTCTTTTGTGATAAATTGATATCAACACCAGAAAATAATTTTTTAAACCCACACAAAACTCATGTAGCTAAAGTCAAATTTATTTAAGTAAAATATGGGGTTATAGTTGCATGATTCTTCATCCTAAGTCAGTAAGAACACAACTGAAAAACAGGCCCCTGAGCACTTCTAGTTGAGACACATTCCTGGGAGTAGAAGAGGGGAAAGGGAGGAGAATAGTGTCTCTTAATTAGGGCCCATGATTAATCTTTACTATTATAAGAGCTAATGACTGGGATTCAGATTTGTAGAAGCCTGAAGGTAAGGCTGGGATGTCTGTTATATACAGAAGATTCCTCCTGTGAATTATGAGATTCCCTATTAAGGTCACTCCATTTCCCTTCCAAAATTCTTCTACTGCACAGCTTCCCGAAAGAATACTACAGTGAGCAGCTTTTAAGGTTCTGATTACACAGTATAGTGAATACTCTATTTATTCCATAACAAATCAAGGCAAACATCCACAACAAATCAAGATAAAATATATACAACATTACATCTTATCACAAAAAAATCACAATATAGTGTTCACAACAGCTTACCATTAAAATGGCCACATAGTTTTCACCAAAGTGGTCACAGTATTTAGAACAAAGAACAAAAGAATAATCACCTAGTATCCCTAAGGAGGTTTGCCTCCTTTCTCAGTCATCTAGTCATCTCAAAATACAACAGTCAGTCTTCCATTCAAAGGGCAATAATAGGTTAACTTGATCAGTCACTTACCTAGCAATCAGTCACTAAGTATCCTTAATTACTAAATACAGCTTCAGCATTCACCAGATTCTGGTCTCAAGGAAATCCTCTCTCCGTTCTCAATCAGCTTCTAGATGCTCAGTGAGAGAAACTCTCTCTCTTCTCCACCAGGAGCCTGCCAGGAGAAAAAAATTCTAATTCAGACTGTCTCTCTCTGTGGCTCTTCTTACATACACACAAACCATTGGCTTCCTGTTTCAGCCAAACCCTTCCTGTTATGTCAGCAACAGGAGACAGAGTTCACACCTTCTGCCTCTTAGCCACAAAGGTTTGATTAGTTACTAAGGGCTAAGTACCTGCTTACTTGACATAACAAAAAGGGGTCTTCAAATTTAAATTAATTACCATTACACCATGGGATCTACGGAGTCAGTAGTATTATGGGAATCTTTGGATCTTCCCTGCCCCTAGACCCTTTGCTTAAGTGGCTTGGGTGGCTCTGAGAATCTTCCCTGATTTGAAAATATACTCTGCCCCCTAATAGGCTGAATGTGGTCACGTGGAGCCTGTGGTGGGAGGCTTGTTTTTTGGGAATGCTCACGTCTTGTTGCATTGTAGTTGGGCAGTGGGTCAAGAGGACTGTGACATTCTCTGAGTCAGGAGAAGGCTGCATATACACCCTGATGTGAGGTTTTGCTTTGGGGCTCACTTTGAGAAGAGTTGTGTGATTTGGCCAGATGAGACTCTGGAAAGCGGTTGACCCTCCGCCCCTCCCCTCTTCCCCCCCCCCCCCCATTTGAAAACCCAGATGTTGATGCTTTTCTCTCTGGTAACTGATTAGGTATGGATGTAATCATCAGATGGTTGGAAGCCCATCTGCTGATCTGTTTCTCTGTTTGCTTGTAACTTCTTGTAATTTGTATTCTCTGAAGTTCAGGGTGCTGACTTTCCCCTCCCTGGACTAGGTAAATGATGTATGTTTGATTGATTAAAGTGAGACTGTTAACCCGTTTTGAGTTGCTTTCCTTTAGAAAAGAAGACCTAAGAACCTGTGCTAGCAGCTAGGTATGCTAGGGTGCTTGCTGATAAAAGTGGCCAAACTTAAAATTTTGACTTTATATCAGTCCTTAGGCTGGATTTACAAAAACACATTTTTATGTTCGCTTAACATTTAGGATGGGAGAATGATTACATGTAAAATAGAAAAGTAAATCATAGAATGCCTTTTCCCTGTTAATAGCTATTCATTGCTGTTTTTAAGAAAATTAGTCTGGAGGGAGAGTTAGGTGGCAGTTAGGTAGTGAAGTGAATAGAGCACTAGCCCTGGAGTCAGGAGGACTGAGTTCAAATCCAGCCTCAGACACATAACACTAACTATGTGACCTTGACCTTGAGCAAGCTGATCAACCCCAGTTGCCCTCCAAAAAGCAAAAAAAAGGGGGGGAGGGGAGGGGAGGGAGAGAAAATGAGTCTAGAATGCTAGGAAAGGGAAACATTTTGAGAACAAATCTGATGACCAATCAGTTCCCAAATGTAAATCTCAACTTCTCTCCGGTGTTTAGAATTTAGAATCACATAGAACAAATATTAAAATTGCACAAGGTTGAGTCTGCTACTTCATTTTTTTGAGATACTGTGTCTAAGAAAGCTTGGCAAACAATTTTTGAAAGTAGGAAATGGGGAGAGGATTGTGGAAAGATGACGGAGTAGGTCAGATAACTTTCATCTCTCCAAATTTCCTTCACACACAAAAAAAGACAGAATATCACCTCAGGGCAACAGAGATAAAGGCCAGAACTACAGGGGTGGAGGTTTGACCTAAATGAAGTGCAAACAGGTAGATGCTGTAGAATCAACAAACAGCAAGCCCTGGGGGCAGCTGGGTTGAGGAGCAGCCTCATCCTTAGAAACTTTCATCTGGAAGGCACCATGTATTTGTGTATGTGTTGGGGGGGGGGGGGGTTTGGGGAGGGAGGAGAAAGAAGGGACCCTGATAACCCTGATGACTGGGTAGGAGAAGATTGAAGGACCTTCCACTGTGGAGGGACACCAAGCACAGCTGTGCTAACCAGATGCATTTGGGGCTATTGTTGCATGAGAGACGGAGCTAGCACACACCTGGTGAATGGTGGGGAGGAGGAGGACCCTGTTGGTTAAGAGAATTTGTAGGAGAGCACAGTCCCTGGTTTCAGTTCTGGGGCAGAGAGGACAGCTGTAGTTTTCAGCCATCAAAGGGACCAAAAGGAGGAAGATCATTTTAAGGACAGTGTGAGTAGGGTCCCTAGCTGTGGTGTATGAGTGGAGAGCAAAGTCCAAGTTTGGGTCTATAGACAGAGCTCAGAAAATAACAATAAAAAGGACCTGAGACATGGGGTCTCATTTCCCACATCTCAGTACTACAATTTGATCACACTAATAGCTGCTAAAAACAAAATAAAATATAAATAAATAAAAATTAGTAAGCAAAGGAGAAAGATAGTCACCATAGTTACTTATGGGGATAGAGAGAAGATCTGAAGGTCATACTCAGAGGAAGATAATGGAGCTTTAAAAGTCACTCCTGTTTCAGTGAGAACCATCAAATGGTTCATAGCACAAAAAGACTTTTTGAAAGAATGTAAAAAGTACTTTAAAATCAAATAAGAAAGATTGAAGAAAAATTTAAAAATTATAAGAGCAATGCAAGAAAATCAAGAAAATTATGAAAAGAAAGTCAACCAAGTAGAAATAGAGAATTTAAAACTTAAGGAAAAAAGAACTCCTTGAAAATTAGAATTGGGCAAACAGAAGCTTTTGACATTCTAAGACACCAAGAAATCATAAAACAAAATCAAAAGAATGAAAAAAAATAGAAGAGAAAATGAAACATCATCAGAAAAACAACTATCTGGAGAACAGATGGAGAAGAAATAATATAATAGTCAGACTTTCTGAAAATTAAATTTAAAAAAGAATCTTGATATAATATTACAAGAAATTATCAAGGAAAACTGCCCCGAAGTTGTAGAATAAGAAGACAAAGTAAAAATAGAAAAAAATATGTACTTATCACCACTTAAAAGAGATCTAAGGAGGACAGCTTGCAGTAATATCATAGCCAAGGTTCAAAGCTCCCAGGATAATGAGAAAATATTGGAAGCAATAAGAAAAAGAAATATTTAAATGTCATGGAGCTACAATAAGGATTACATAAGACCTAGCAGCTATTATTTTGAAGGAGTATAAATCTTGGAATACAATATTCCATAAAGCAAAAGACCAGGGGGTTGTGACCAAGGGGAACTTAATCAGCAAAGTTAGGTATAATCCTGAATGGAAAAAAATGAACATTTAACAGACTCAAAGACTTTCAGATTTTTATGACAAAAACCCCAGGACTTAAAGGAAAAATTGAGAAATATAAGGTAAACATTAAAGACCAGTGATAATGGACTCAATACAGTCAAATTGTTTACTTTGCATATGTGAAAAGATTAGCAGTACTCTTATGGTTGTCATTATTTGGACGGTTTGAAAAAAAGGTATGGGCTGAGCGAAGTATGATGGGGTAAGTCTAAAAAAAATGAAAGTGCAGGGAAAGATAAAAAGAAATAATTATCTCATGTAAATGAGGCATTAAAGGAAAAATCAATAGAGAAGAAGTTAGTAAAGGGGAGGGCAAGTAATGCTGGAACCTTAATCTCATTGGGAATGGATTAAAGGGGAACAACATCTATATCTGGAAGGGTAAAAAAAGTCTTCTAAATTCAGAAATAAATAAGAGGACAAGGAGATAGGGGGAACAGGATAAGGGAGTGTCTTTTAGAGGGGTGGGTAGGTTAAGGAATAGTAGGGCAAGGAAGTGAGTAGAAGTAAAGCACAGGAGCAAGTGAGATAGGGTAAACAGGGTGAGAAGGATAGTGAGGAAAAATAGGAAGGAGAAAAATATACAATAAGTGATTGTAGCTTAGAGTATAAATGTAAAAGATTTACTCATAAAACAGAAATGGGTGGCAGATTAAAAATTTGAATTCAACAATATGTTGCTTTCCAGACACATTATAAAAATGAGAGACACACACAAAGATAAAATAAAGGGCAGGAGTAGAATTTAGCATGTAAAAAAAGCAGAGATAGTGATTATGATCTCAAAGTTAAAGATAAAGTAGATTTAATCAAAAGTGAAAAACAGAAAAACTTCATTGTGTCAGCAATATTATTTGATATTGTTTTGAACTATTTAAAATACTTAATAAAAAAATCTGAGTATATACCTGCCAAAATACACAAGAACTATATGAACATAGACATAAAACAATTTTTATACAAATAAACTCAAATCTAAATAATTGAAGTAATACTCATTGTTCATAGGTAGGTAAAGCTAATATAACTTGAAAATTAGAATTTTACCTAACTAATCTATTTATTCAATGTTATCCCAACTAAATTACTAAAAAATTATTTTACTGAGTTAGAAAAAATAATAACAAAGTCTATCTGGAAGAACAAATTTCAGGAACTTCTAAGAAACAAGGAGAAAAAGATGTAAAGGAACTAGATTCAGCAGTATCAGATTTTAAACTATATTGTAAGGTGAGAACATTGTTAAAGTGTTAAAAGGATTATTTCAATTATTTTATATTAAAATTTTCTTGTAAAAATAAAATCTATGTAGCCAAGAATAGAAGGAATGAATAAAATGGGGAGAAACTTTCATAGACAGTCACTCAGATAATGATTGGGTTGTAATTGCTGTAGTATAGGAAATGATGAGTTGCTTGATATAGAAAGAAAAACATGAAAAGACTTAGATTTTTGAAGGAAGACACTATCCCACCTTTAGAGAAAAAGATGATAGGAGGAAATGAGCATAATATGGTCTTACTTATGTGTATGAGTATAAATGTATATGTTTATAGATATATATGGATATATATTCATGCTTAATTGTAGCCTTCTTTAGGGTGGTAGAGGGAGGGAAGGGGAAAAAAAAGTATAATGTACACAGCAGAGAACAAAAGAAAACCAACAAGAAAGCAAAGAAAAGCTGGGCAGCTTTGAAAACAATGTGTAGTATTTATTATATAGGCTTTCTTGAAAAATGAAACTTTATTATTTTATATTGAATCCTCTCATGGTCTGCTATGTACATAGCAAGTTTTTTTCTTTTCTCATTTTGCATTTAAGTTTAAAATTTAAAAAATTAATTAAGAGGCACAACTTTTTTGTGAATGAATACAAGTTCACTTAGGCCACTAGTATGAAATCTCTCCCTACTTTAGTGCTTTTGAATTGATCTTGTATGAAGGATTTTTAAGTGAGAAGGCACACACACTTACAGTCTGCGTCAGTGGATTTATCAAGATCATATTTCCTTAGAAGTATCAGTCTCCTTTTTCCATTATTTTAAAATAAGATTAATAAAGTTCAATAACTATTTTATTGTTCATGTCTAATATAGAAAGGTGTAGAAGGAAGAGGTTTAGGAAGAGGTTTTTTTAAAAAAAATTATAATGCTAAATATTTAAATAGCACTTCAAGATTTGAAAAATCGTTTCCTCATTACAACCCAGAAAAGTAAGCAATGCAGTCGTGATTAGCTCCATTTTACAAATAAAATAGCAGGTTTTGAGAGGTTGTGATTTGCTCATTGTCACACAAGTAGTAAGTATCTGAAGTAAAATTCAAACCCCGATCTTCTGATTCCAGATCTAGAATATTTCACACTAGACTGTTATCTCTACAATATATACCTGTAAATACTAATTGATCACAGTGGAACACAAATTCTGGAAACTGAGATTTGATCCATATAACTAAATGATTTTGTTAATTAATAGTGACATTTCTTTTTTTCTTCCTAAGGTAACTCAGCTAAAAAAATTTACTAGAAAATCCCAAAGCATGGTGCTTTTTGTGATTTGGGGGGGATGTTTAGGTTTTGGGGAAAAGCTATCAGTTTGATTTTAAAATGATGGCAGAATGCTATTAACTATTTTTTCCTGTAGCAGCAGTTCTAGCAGGATCTGTAAGCTGTTCAGGCTAAAATTATAAGAAGACTGAAGAAAAGTTTTAAAAGTTAATAAGTTATCAAGAGAAAGTTAGGGAGTACATGTTGGGAGTACATTTTGCCATCCTTTTTCCATCTTGTTTACAAAACGATGGGAAAAAAAATTAATCAAAATGGGATGAGGACTCCTAAAATGTTAAAAGGAATGAAAAGTCCCAAGATTAAACAGAACCAATTCTTGGTCACTTCCTCACTTCAATCATAGATTTAGACTGAGATCAAGAAGAATTTGGCCAACTCAATGGTCAGTAATGCAAATTCATAGAAAAGAAAAGCCTTTTACCTCAGTATTGTTATTGTAGACTTTGCAAAGGACAGTTTTCCTTCTCTAGTCTATATGGGAGTTCCTAGGAGGTGCAATGAATGGAACACCTGGGTTAGAGTCTGGAAGATCTAAGTTCAAACATGGCCTCAGACTTACTTGCTGTATGACCCTGGGCAAGTCACTTAACTACTATTTGACTCAGTTCCTCATTTGTAAAATGGGAACACACTGAAGAAGGAAATGGCAAAGCCCTCCAGTATCTTTGCCAAGAAAACCTCAAGAACAAAGTCCATGGGGTCACATAGAGTCAGACATGACTGAACAATTGAACAACAAGAGCAACAAGAAAAGTTCCTTCACTGCTCATTACCTGAAAGAATTTAGTTGACTCTCCTATCAGAGGAGCCTTGTCTGCAGACAAGCAGATAGCACTTAGCAAATCAAGTTAATTTCCTCTGTTTTCAGTTTGATATTTATGTCAAACAAATGCCAAAAGCCTAAATCTCCTAGTATAAGTGTCCCCATGTCTCTTCCTTGGATGTACCATGTAGGTATGCTACAATATTGTTTTTGCTTTTTGTTTTTGCCCCAGTCTCAGAACTGACATATAAGATTCTAAGACTATAAATGGTAGAAGTGGTCTGTATTATTTGTATTAATTTTCTTACCCTATACCAATGAAATCGCAGGTCTCTGTGTCTCTCCAATACCACCTACCACTTATGGGGAAAGCAAGCTAGCCTAGAAGAAACAGTACAGCACACTGAAGGAGAGATATGGAGTGGCATGTGCCATGAATGGGCAAGCAGGCAGGTAATCTGGATACTCTGGAAATACTCTGGAATACTCTGGAAACAGCTGCACCTACCACCATCACCACTAGCCCTACTTCCAACCTGGACCCTAAAGCCTTCAACCTTATGAAACTGGCAACTGCCTCCATAGGTGCTATTTTTCCTCTTTTCCCCTCCACAGATACCTTAGGTCCAGAAAAAAAAAGCTCTTACCACCAAAGTCCTTGGCACTGTCAAATGGTTTCAAATTAGAAATATCAGGTTGAATTGAGTATGATGGTATGATCCTAAAAAATAAAAATGTTTAAAGAAAGGTAAAATGGAGCAATCATCTCATAAAAACAAAGCATGGATGGATGCAGAGTGGATGTAGGAGGAGGTAGAGGGCTGGTAGTGCTAGAGTCTCATCAGAACTGGGTTAAAGAGGGAATGACATACATTTAGAAGGGTATAAAAGTCTTCCTTAGAAAGAAATAGGAGCACAATGGGATAGGATAAGGAAGGGACTCTTAGAAAGGTGAAAAGATAAAGAAATAGGGTCAGAGGAGAGGATACAGGAGGGATTATTGGAAGGGGGTGAATTAGGGAGACAGTGTTTAGAAGTAAATTAGACAAAATCAAGAGCATTCAGGCTGGTATGGCCATAGACAATAAGGCAGCTAGGTAGCACAGTGGATAGAGCACTGACTCTGGAATCAGGAGGATCTGAGATCAAATCCAGCCTCAGATATTTGCTAACTGTGTGATCCTGGAAAAGTCACTTAACCCTGATTGCCTCCAAAAGAAAAAAAAAGGAAGAAAATTAGACAGCTGAGAAGGGAGAGAAGGATAAACAGTGAGGAAAAATAAGATGGTGAGAAATGGACAACCAGTAATTGTAACTCTGAATGTGAATGGGATAAATTCACCCAAAAAATGGAAACAGCAGAACGGAACAAAAATCAGAACCTGACAATATGTTGGTTACAAAAAACAAATTTAAAAATAAGAAAAACACATAAAGTTAAAATAAAGTTTTGGTATGGGATTTATTATGATTCAGCTGATAATTTTTAAAAAAGCAGGGGTAGCAAACATGATCTAAGACAAAGTTAAAACTAAAATAGATTTAATTTAAAGACATGAACAGGGAAACTATATTATAAAAAGTACCATTTATAATTAATGATGAAATGTTAGTACTAAACTTATATGTACAGATTGCTATAGCATCCATATTTTTATTTTTATTTTTTTTTAGTATCCAAATTTTTTTTGACTTATCAGTTGTTGGCTTTATTCAGAGCAAAGACTTAAAAATTGGCAGCACAGGAAGATTTCTTATCTCAGCAAGTAACACAGTACATAGAGTAAACGACATCTACTGGAATTACAGTTTCAAGGAACACCATTTAGGCCAGCACCAAAGGGCTGAGGTTATTTTGTATCATAAGAGTTGTATTGGGTCCTGTAAAATCCTATAACTCTGACAGGTGCAAAGTGAATTTAATGAATAAATTAAGAATTTGTGAAAACTAGTACATCTAATGCAATGAAACAGCCCCCTGGTTCAATGGACTGGATTCACCCAAATCCATTTACCCTTTAAAGCGCAGAGCTCCCCTTTTTAAATCTACAGACATGCAGTGAGGCCACAATGAGATAAATGGATCTAAAGCATTTACACCTATCAGTTAGCTTCCTGTCAATGAAAATGCTTTTTATCTCTTTTGCCACTGATGATATATGTGTCACAGTAAATATATTACCATACAGAAAAGTCATTTCTAGTCAAGTCACTCTTATAAAAGCCAAATATCTGCTTCTAGACCAAAACAAAACCACATATGAAGCCAACTATACAATTCACAAAGACTGGCATTCTGCAAAGACTGGAGAACACCAAAAATGTAACATAAAACCCATGTGGAAAGTTTCCCTTTGAGCACTTTTCTTGTTAACACTGAGGAGCCTGTTACTCAAGCAAGAAGGAGAATGATCTTACCTTGATCTAAGGAATTTCCTTAGTGCACTCATTAGAGAATATTCATCCTAAAATTCTCATAAGCTATGAGGCATAATTACATACAAAAGTAACCGTTTATTTTTCAATTCATTTCCTAAATTGGGCATTTTTGAAGGAAAACAACATTTTTCTCAGATGTTATCTTTTAGGTTATGTTTGAAAGGTCCATCTAAAATGAAAAGAATTTTGTAAACCATTCCTGATGCTGAGAACCTTGTTTTTGGACTTCTTTGGCTTGGGATGTTTCATTGTCCTCAGTCCTTCTCACGCTTCTTTCTTGTGTTTGATTGTCAAATGTTCTGTTCAGTTCTGGTTTTTTCAGCAAGAATGCTT
>CM053595.1:182935257-182960419 GCA_028646575.1 Pseudocheirus occidentalis | reverse complement strand
GAAACTTTGCTTCCAAGGGGGCAAGCTCTATTCCAAATCGCTGGGGTTTTCCCAACTGCTGGAGCTATTAGGGGGGGTGTTGCAAGTCCCCCCAGCTTTGGCTTGCTGAAAGTGCACCCCAGGACCACCACCCAAGACCATGATCCGGATCCAGGCCGCTCAATGCAAGAGCACTTGGCCCTGATCAATCGATTCAGCCCCCCTGCAGAGTCCGCACGCCAGAGGCTCTGAAGCAGCCTGGTGGGGGCCACCGCCAGTTCCAGCAGTTCCCTTCCCCCACTGCTTCCTTGCCCCGGGTGCAGATTGGCCGAACTGCTTTACCACTCCCAAATTAATTTTCAAAGTTTCACTTTCACTAACCATCTTTGACTGAGATTTGAAGCTCCTCTAAGGCAGGTGCTTCAGATTTTCTTTGAAGTAGACTCAGACTGAGGTTTGGGAGGCTCCACTCCTCGTGGCTGCCCTGGGGCCTTGCCTGGCCGCGGGTCTCTGCTCCGCTGTGGTGCCAGCTGCCCCTCTCCCGTTCCTCATGCCTTGGCAGATGTGGAGGTGCTGGAGGCTGTAGAACCTCTGCAGACCGCTCGGCTCAGCTCAGCCTAGCTCCCTCCCACTGCCCTGGGCCTGGCGGCGGTCTCGGCTTTAGGCTATTCCAGCCTTCCTTCCCGGCTGCCGCGATGAGCCCATGCTGCTGAGCTGAGCCCCTGCTGCCGAGCTGCCTTCAGCTAGAGATGTGTTCTCTGTATTTTTGTGAGTCTGAGAGTCTTAGACTTTCTCTGGGCTCATAATTTTGTGGGTGTTTAGGGTGGCAGTGTGGGAGCTGCGGGCCAGAAGGTACTTTTCAAGAATTGAATGTTGAATTTCTATCAAGGAATAGAATTTATCTCATGAAACCTAGGGAGAAACTAAGGGCTTAAGTGTGGTGGGGATCTTTTGATCAAAGAAGAGAGAAACAAAAATAATATTTCTGTGGAAACAAAATGCAAAGTTAGCTTATGTATAATTTCCCCCTATGAATCTTCAATGAGATTTTGTTTTGTAGTTCTCTAATACACTTATGTAAAATCACATGCTATCATTATCTATATTTGAATTGTATCCTGCTACTAGATTCTAAGCTTCATGAAGATAGGGACCACATCGTACTTAATTAGTAGTTTTATGATGAATGGAATTCTCTTTTTGAAAAAATAATTTTTGGAAAATGCAATTACAAGTTATTCCATGAATAGGAGCATCTGGAGAATCTCACCACCTAAAGGGAATTCCTCTTTAAATTGTACTTAGTTCTAGATCTACTCTATAATCTTAACAAACTTCTTTAGTATTTATCTCTTTATTTTACATAACCTGATGATTATTATCAGAGAATCATTGAAGAGAGTTTTTTCTATTGTTATATCTTTCAAGGACTTTTGAATGATATTTATGTGTATAGGGTAGACACCAACACCTCACTATAGAAGAGCTTATAAGTCAACATTTTATCTGTCTCTTATGGTATCTTGAATGATTTTGATGTGTATAGAGTAAATACCAATGCCTTGCTTTATAAGAGTCTACAAGGTAACTTTTTGTTCTACTGAAACAAATACTTTTCTGCCATCACTAAACAATAGTCACAGTGGGATTTTATATTCTCCATAATTTTCTGTTAATTGTACCATGGTAGAGATGTAGTCCATTGTTAAATGTTGCTTGCAAAAAGCTGCTTATTCATTACTAATCTCCTCATCAAGGATGCCATTGATTCATGTATAGATGGTTTTCATAAAGATTTTGTAAAGATGGGAGACAGACATATGAACAGGTCATTTTATTGACGTACAATTAATTGATCACCTTTGTTAAGTATTAATGAGGTCCAAATTTTCTTCTGCTCTTTGATATCTTTTCATCTTTCAGATATTCAGTGCCCTCACAATTGTATTCATTGTGTGTATAATTCTGGGTTCCACCTTTATGGAAGAAGTTTTGACAAAAAACAGTGTATCTAGAGGAGATGCAGAATGGTAAAGGATCTAATTATCCTTATAATATGAGGAATGGTTGAAGGATTTTGGTAATGGAAGAAAAGGAAACCTAAGTTGGGATGTGTATCTAGATCCATATAATATTAGACTTGGAAGGCCATTTAGGGATCACCTAGGTCAACCCCCTCTGTAAAAACAGGTGAGTACACTAAGGCCTGGGGGGGGGGCGTCAAGTGACATAAGCCCATAGAGTAATTTAGTGGCAGTCAGGACTTGAACCCAGACCTTCTTGACTACTATTCTATTGTTTTTCCACTATACTATACTGATGGAAAATAGCTAAAGGATTGTCTTAAACTGATGCTTTGTAGCTCCAGAGAAAAGAATTAGAAACAATTGTTAGAGGTAGCGGAGACTTAAATTTTGTTTCAATAAAGAATAACTTTCTGGTAATAATAGTGCTATCATTGTTGGAGAAAGACATTACATCATAGTAGGTAGAAAGATGGCCTCAAATCCAGTAAGACCTGAGTTCAGGTTCTGCCTCTATATGCTAGGTGAATCACTTAACCTCTCAGTGTGCTAGGCAACTATTTAGGTCTATAAGATGCCTAAAAAGAGAGTGTTTCTTTTCTTTTCCTGCTAATTTCCTAAACCAATGAAATAGAAGTCCATCCTCTATTCTTACTGTTGCTAAACAGAGTAGACATAGTCAGCATAGCCTAGGAAGTAGAATACAGTCACAAATTGACCACAATCAGAGCTCAAATAAGCCACCAGGGGAATCACCACAAACCAAATTCAGGGCAAGCCTGTAAGGCCATTGATAGTGAGTTAGACACAGAGATAATAGTTCATCTGGGTACCAATGTCCTTGAGAAGTAAGTGTGTCATCTGTAAAGTTCCTTTTTCAGCCATTCTCATTAATCAGATGCTAGCTGTTATTTCTATTCAGATGAAAGGGTGAAAATGCTATTAGCACTCGTTAAATTTGGCATCCTGAGACAAAGTCCCAGTCAGTCTAGGCTGGTTATAATTCAGAATTTCACCCTGAGAGGGTGGTGATTGTTTGAAGGATTTATAACAAGAACCCAGTAACGGGTCTCATGGTTATTTTGGAAATTAGCCACTGTTATTCTGCAGTGGCAAAGTGTAGGACTGATTATGTAACTAATAGTCTCTGTAGGATTGGTGAGTTCTAGTTTCCTCCCACCATCTCATGTGAATGTTTCTGTGACTCTCTCAGGGGTCCAGTTGGCTTGGCTGAATGCCTAGAGAGCTTGTGTTTTCCTTGAAATAGTGGCATCTAGAAAATGCTAATGCTCATATCTGTCTAGAGCTATGGAGGTGCTGGTTTAGACATCAAGATAAGCAACCATCACAAAGGAAATATATCAATTACAAAATCTTGCCCTCAGACTTCTCTTTGGCTCTTTTTCTGATATATCTTTACTGAAACATTTATCTTTCCCTAGAGCTAAAGCTGAGTCATAACACCTGAAAAAGGGAGGAAGGAATAAATGCATTGTTATTCAATTCAATTAATGTGTATTAAATGTGTTTGTCTTATACATGGAAGTTTAATACATATTAATTGAATTGAATTGCAAGATACCAAATTAGGTGATTGGAATACAAAAATGAAAAGCAATCCAATCCTTTCCTTCAAGGAGTAGTTTATTATCCTTAGAGAACAGGACAGGATGATCTCCTGCAAAAGAAGGTAAGAGAATTTAAAGGAATTTTGTTATCTGGGAGGGTGAATTGACTTTAAAAAAAATTGGAGACTTATTGTTAAAACAAAGAAAGATCTGGACTTGATACAGGTCTTATTCCCAGTCTGTAGTCCCTTCTTCTAGGGGAGTTTGAGACTGGTGGATGATCACTTGAGTTAAGATATATCTTGACCTACAGTAGGGCTAAAGCTGGGAACCTATACTAAGTCTGGCACCAATATGGTAAGAGTTTGGGAAGGGATTGGAGAAGCAGCTTCCCAAGGATTCTGGCACAGGTCATTAAATGGAGTAGGTAAAATTTGCCATGCCAATCTGTAACAGGATCAAGCCATGAAGGTCAACTCTATTTCCAGCCCGAGGGGAGAATTACTGTCAAAAAACAAATATTTAAACAAACAGAATTCTATAAGAGATTAAAAACAAAGAAAAGGGATCCAAAGAGATAGGATCCAGAGGGAATCCAACCTATGTTGGGAGATTGGAGGGTGTAAGAATGTGGTATAGAGGACAAAATGGGAAAATGAATATAACACTTGGAGCTAAGGAACAGATATGAGGTTCTTTTAAAAAAGGAGAGAATTGGATTCTTTGAGAAGACAGCTAGGTGGCTCAGTAGATAGAGTGCTGGTCCTGGAGTCAGAAAGACCAGAGTTTAAGTCCAACTGCAGATACTTACTAGCTGTGTGACCCTAGCCAAGTCATTTAACCTTTGTTTTTCTCAACTTACTGGAGAAGGCTATAGCAAACCATTCCATTATCTTTGCCAAGAAAACTCCATAGACCCATGACAGTATTGGCATGCTATAGTCCATGGGGTCACAAAGAATCCGACATAACTGAACAATTGAATAACAACATATCCTTTGAGGGTCTGATTAGGAAGGGAAGAGTAATGAAGGAGTGAGGCAATTATTTACCAACCTCGTAATAATAAAGAAGTCTGTTGTCTACCCAGGGCCTATATCCAAGATGTGGAAGAGAATTTCCCAAGACCTGCCAAACTGGATGACTCTACCTTCTGCTAGTGATCCATGAAGACACAAATGATACTGCCAGAAGGAATCTAAAAAGCATGGATAAAGATTCTACAATATTGGGCAAAAAATTAAAGAACTTAGGGCACAGGTAGCATTTTCATCATTAACATCCACTGAGGGCAAAGGATTCCAAAAAGAAAGGTAGATTTTGGAAAATAAACAACTGGTTAAGAAGATGGCTTCTAAGAACAAGATTTAAATGTTTGCATCACAGCCTAAAAATTAAGGAATGACAAACTCCTTTCCAGGAACAGGATACACCTAATAGAATTTGGCAAGAAAAGTATTGCCTTCAGCTTTGAAAATCTAATCAAAAGTTTTAAAAACTGAAATGTAAATAGGAAGGATAAAATTGCCTATGACCTTTTGCCAGCCTAGATGTTCTGTGGAGTAGCAACAATCTAAAAGAATAGAAGTAGAGACACCCAGAAATTCACATGAGACAAAGTTCAAGAAAAGAGTCAATAAAAATCCATGGCTTCTAATGTCTAATCACGAATGAACAGAGTCTAGATGACAAACAAAACTAATGCAAAAAGACAAATTTTACCAAAGGCTAAGACTTGGTGAGATGAGGCCTATGACTGGTTATTATGAAATGGTTTACTGTATTCAAAAGAATCAAGATAGGAAGCATAGCATTTTATACTTAAATGCCTCTTTAAAATTTGTAAACTGCTTTATTTCATTTGCTTTTCACATCAGCCCTGTGAGACGGGCACTACAGATATTCTCATTTTCATGAAGAAACAGAGGCTCTAAATATTTAAATGACTTGTCCATAGTAACATAACTGTATCTAATTATGTAAATAAAGTCAGGAATCAGAGGGAGTAGACGTGATAGAGAGCACTTGGGTAAAGATCAATTGAGGCAGAGGTATAATTGTCTTTGTAATATTGTACAGACAACCTGAAGGGAAAGAAGAAATTGATGAAGAATTTGGGAATCATATAAGCCTGATGCAAAGTCATGAAAAAATTGGGATGGAGAACTTGAATCATCCAGACATCTGCTGGAGCACCCTCTCTACCTAAAATATGGCAGCTAATAATTTCTTGAATTGTATTAAAGTGACCTAAAAATCTGGAAGACCTGGATTTAAAACTTGAATTTTGCCTTTGAGATATAATATTTTCATGACTCTGGGGAAGTCATTGTACTTTTTAGTACCCCAGCAACTCCCTAAAATACATAAATTGCAATGAAGGTGCTAATCCTTATTGGCAGAGAAATTTTTCGCCAAGAGATTCCAACATTTGTGAGATCAAAGGTCAGGTCCAAAAAGATTCATTAGCTTTTGTTTTGCCAAGTTTGTTTAAAAAAGAAAATTCATAGGAAAAAAAGTTCAAAGTAGGAGTTTGGGAGAGTCTATTCCCAATACAATGAATGATGCCACAAATAAATAAAGGTAAAAGAGGCCAAGAAACCAAGATTAAGGAATGGCAAATATATAGCCCAGTTTCATTAAGCCATATAATTAAGGAAGTTTATAGGTATAAAATAAGCCTGTAAATGTAGTTTGAAGTCATATTGTGGAAGATCTTGAATGCCAGGATTTTCCAGCAGGTAAAAACAATAACAGACTTTTGTTCCAAAAAGCTATGAGACAAGATCTATTCTTGATTGCTTTGACAGCATTGTGAAGGATAAATTGAAGAGAGGAGAGTCTGGAAGACACAGAATGCAGTTACAAGTCCAATACTATGAGCAGTGGATGCTGTACAAAAGAGGGAAGGAAAATCATGGTGCCTTGTGTAGAGTCAAGATAAAAACATTTAAGACAGAATCAGATCAAGTACCTTTCACAAATATGGCTAGGGGAAACATTACTAAGCAAATGGAAGATGTCACAAAAGACAAAATAGATCATTTCAACTGCATGAGATTGGAAAAAGTTTTTTTTTTCAACTCAACTAGAATAAAATGGAGTAAGGGAAGGGAATAAGTATTTACATAGCCCCCACATAATGATATGATTTTTAAAATACTATATCATAAGCACTTTTATAAATATCTCATTGGTTCCTCAAAAGAACCCTGTGGAGTCGGTGCTATTATTATCCTCATTTGACAGTTGAGAAAACTGATGTAAACAGAGGTTAAATGACTTGCCCAGAGTCAAACAGCTAGTAAGTGTCTGAGGCCAAATTTGAACACAGGTCTTTTTAACACCAAGTTCAGCACTTTTTCCATTTTGCCACCAGTTGCCTATAATATAATAATATAAATGCTATTTTTATATATTTTAAAGGAAGCTATCATCAGATATCTCCAATAAGGGCTTGAGATCTAAGCTGTATAGGGAACTAAAATATATAAGACCAAGAACCATTCTCCAATGGATTAGTGGTCGAAGGATAGGAACATATAGTTCTTGAAAAAATTACAAGTCATTGGGGCAGCTAGGTGGCACAGCCCTGAGTCAGGAGGACCTGAGTTCAAATATGACCTCAGACACCTAACACTTACTAGCCATGTGACCTTGGGCAAGTCACTTAACCTCAATTGCCCTGCCCTTCACCTTCCAAAAAGCAAAAAAAAAAAAAAAAAAAAAAAAAAAGACTAAAACATTCACACCATTTGATGTAGAGATCTCAGTATCCCAGAATATGAGAACTGGAAAGGAACCTCAGCAAGTATCTAATCCAATCCATATACCAAAAGATTCCTGAAAGTGGCATTTACAGGAACAATGACCTAAGCATAGCTAAAGAGGTCATCAAGCCTTTGCTCAAAAGCTTCAACAGTGGGGAACCAGCTACCTCTCAGGCAGCCCTTTCCACTTTTGGAGTTAGGCAAATACTCCAAGTTTATCTAAGACAGAAATAAAAGTCTCTTATACAGCCTATGATTCATAGAAGCGCTTTTTATGGTAGCACAGGAATTGTAAACAAAGTAGATACATATTGACTGGGTAATAATGAAACTGACTTCAGTTCATAATCTTGCTGGAATATTACTTTGCTATAAGAAGTGTTGGATATAATAAATACAAGGAAGCATGAAAATAATGGTATGAACTAAAAAGTAAAGTAATGAAAAATGGCTACAATAATTCAAATGGGAGAAACAAAAAATAAAATAATCAAAATAATGGTACAAAATTAAAATTATCAAGCCTTCCCACAAAGAAGAAATATTAGTGGATACCCTGCCCTGCTTCTTTAAAGAGGTTGGTGACCATGGATGTGAAACACAGTTTATAAATTCTACTTCCTTGATGTGTTCATTTTATAGAGCTTGTTTTTTTTCTTCCTCTTTTAAAATTCTTTATTATTAGAGAAGGCTCACTGGGAGGGGTTAGAGGGAAAGATACAATAAGAGTAGGTGCATAAAAACAAAATTATCAAAAATTTATTTTTAAAAAAGAAAATTGCTTTGTAATTGATCAAGAATATGTACTTCCTTCAGAACTTCAACTACCACAAAGGGTATCAGTAGATCTATCCTGTTTTTGATTTCTTGAACAAAGTTAAGTGCTCTTTAAGCAGTATCAAGGTTTTAAATTGAGGTTTTAAACCTGATAAGCCTAATATTTATTTGGCTGATGTTTCACACAGAGAAAAAGATGTTTTTCTTTCTTTTTGTCTGAAACCTTCAAAATGTTGCCTTCATTGTACATTAAGATCATTTATTCCACAAACTAACTTAAAGTTAAATGGTCTTACAAGGGCACCCAACATCAAAGAGAATAAAAAGGAAAGGTTACATGGAGGCAATTATTTACTCTGAGCCGTTTTGTATTGAAGGAAGTGGTAGGGTTTTTAAATAATTTTGGGGGCTTTACAAAAGTTTAATATAAAGGGGACAATGACCCTAGGCGTAGCTATAGAATGAAACTCCATCCCACTCCCTTCAAGCTTTTTCTTTGTTTATCAAAGCTTCATGGCAATTTGCATGGTCCTAATTGCCAAAAACATGATGGGAGTTAAAAGGAATTTACTAACCCAAGCTAAGGAACCAGTGATGCAATGGAAAGAGTGATGGATTTGGACCCAGAGAACCTGGGTCAGAATCCCTATTCTGCTGTATACTACCTATGTGAACTCAAGGAATAAACCAGCTCTCTGTGGAAGAGACATTCTGTTCCTGGCTTTCCAGACTTACCAAGCCTCAGTGGCAGTCTTACTCTGGAACTTCCCTCAGGGCCAGGGTCCTTCTCACCCCCAGAATATTCATCCATTCCCCTATTTCCTTATCCAGGAACAGCCCACCACCATTCCAACCCACTTTCTCCCATCGGCGAATTTCTCTTAGAATCTCTGTTTTGGGAAAGAACCCAGGCTGGCCAGCCTTGATTCCCTCCCTGGCTCTGCTTCTTTGCAGACTTTGCTACCATGCCTTAGCTGACACCTGATATTGCCACACCATGTTCCTATGTAATACTTTCCTGCCCTTTCCTGTCTTAGCTCCTTTTTGTGTGTTATCTTCCCCAGTCAGAATCTGCACTCTTATAGGGCAAATACATTTGCTTGTATTTGCATCCCCAGTGTTTAGCACAGTGCCTGGCACCTAGTAAGCACTTAACAGATTGTGGTTGCCTTTCTTTGCTTCTCTGTACCTCATTCACCTAAACTGTAAAATGAAAAGGTTGGATTAGGCCAAGATACATTCCAGATCTAAAGCTAAAATCCCATGACCCTAAAATATCAAAGGAGCCTTGGGGTATTCTCTCTGAAAGGGAATGAAGTTTGAACTTTCCCCTTTTCCTCTTTCACCCCCACATCCCCAAAATCAACACATCTTAACTGGGTGGACACTTCTGTGTACAGATGGCTAGTCAACTGACTACCAGAAGAACTGAATACCTGTTGATTAGCTCTGGGCATATTGACCATGCTCTCTTAATAAAAGATTATTTATATTCCTTTTGAAGAAAAACAAACCCTAGAGGGAGAAGAGAGCACCTTCTGAGTTGCAGGATCAGGGAAACAACTCATAGCTAAGTGAAAGAGCTGTAAGAGATGATCTAGCCAAGAGGCAAATCTAGTATGAGTTGTCTATGCATTGTTCAGTTTATAAACTGATGACAAAGGAATCTGGGGTAGATTCCCTTTATGCAATTGTCTCTTACTTACTGTTATGACTATTGCTTACTGCTATTTTGTCTTAAGTCAAGGCTTTGTTATTTGTTATATAGTTCTTGGTTATAATTAATTATGATTATCTAAAACATCTCACACTAAACTTGAAGTAACCAAAACTTCTGCTTTGGAACCCATGCTAAAAAAAATCCAGGGGACTCAGCTTCTAGAGAGCATGCATGGAAGAAGGGAGGAAAAAATTATTCTCCAGGTATTTTCCTTTAATCGCACAGACAGAGAGATCCCTTAAAATTACTTTTATATGAGCCTAGTTAACTTAGTTTTCATGAGCAGCCAATTCCCTTACTAATTTAATTAGCTCAGACCAGTTCCCTATTCTTTCTTGCTTCCTATAAATAGAATCAGACTAGGCTCTCCCCATTGCAGTTCCCTAGGTCCTTCATTTTCTAGTATCACAAAGGCTGTTCTGAGCTGACCCACAGCAAGCTATATTTAAGGAACCAAAACAGCATGGGCATGGAATTACCTTAATATCATGCGAAGTCTAGTACCAGTATGACAGTTGCACCATTTTCTAGCATTATTAGAAATATCTAGTGATATTGTAAGAAAACTGACAAAGGCATCTGGTGTCTTCAGAGAACCAGTAGCAGGGGAGTTTCTGAGAATCGTATATAGCAACTCTCATTCAACCAGCAGCTGATAAGAAAACATTTCTGGTTGTAACATCAGAGTGACTACCCTGCCAAGTTCTTATACCTTTGTCTCCATTTTCCTTTTCTGCCACAATGGGTAGTTTAGTACACTCACATTGTATGAAAGGCTTTGCTAAGGAACATATGTATGAATTTGTTTACTTCCTCAGTGGCATACATTCTCTACATCTCTAAGGCATTTTTATTTTTCTGCATTATTTTGGGAATTCTTTGCCACCAATGCCCAAGAAAACTCATCATCCCCATCAGCCTTAAAATGCCACCTTAACATCACCTTCTGTTCTTCTAATTCGAGGTTGGAACCATGAACTCGAAAATCTCCATTTAAGGAGGGATCTCAGCTTGGAACATCTAATTTCTACCTGGTTGCACTACTTTAGGAGTTCTCTGATTTTTCCACCACGCCCTGGTTCTGCCCTGATTACTGCTTTTCAGTTCTTTTTGTGTATTAACTCATTGAGGGCAGGGACTATTTCTTTTTTCCTCAGCAGATAGTACAGTAGAAATATGGTAGGTGCTTAATAAATATTTGTTGATTGACTGATATATTGGGATATATTTGATCCTACACCCACCTAGTATGAGTATAGTATAAAAAGCATTTGGAATCAGGAACCCAAGATTTAAATCCTTAAGCAAGGGACTAAAATGATATGAGTTTAAATTATAGCCTTAATTACTATATAAAAGTACTTATGTGTTCCAGGATAAGTGGGTGTGAAGTTCACTGTAGAAGCTAATACTATAATGAGGCCCTGTATTCCCCCCCCCCCAATTTATTTATTTATTTTTAGTTTTCAACATTTCATTTGCACAAGATCTTGAGTTACAAATCTTTCTCCCCATCATTCCCATACCCCACCCTGAAATAGTTAGCCTACTGAATACCCATTTCCCAATCTGTTCTCTCTTATATCCTCCTTCATCCGCCCCTCAACTTTCTAGTAGGATAAGATGTATTTCCATACCCCAGTGCCTGTATATCTTATTTCCCAGTCGCAAGTAAAAAGGAATTTTTTTTAACTTTTATTTTTAAAACTTTGAGTTCTACATTTTTTTCCCTTCTTCCCACCTCACCCACCCCCACTGGAGAAGATAAGAAATTCAATATAGGTTATATATATGTGGTTATGTAAAACATTTCCATAGTAGTTGTATTGTGAGAAAGACTAACTATAATTCCCTCCATCCTATCCCACTCCCACTTATTCCGTCTTCTCCTTTGACCTTATCTCTTTTCAAAAGTGTTTACTTCTAACCACCCTCTCCCCCAATCTGCTCTTCCTTATATCATCCCTTCTCTTATCGTCTTCCCCACTATTTTGGGTAAGATACCCAACTGAGTGTGTATAATATTCCCTCCTTTAGCCAAATTCAATGACAGTAAGGTTGACCCATTCCCTTTCACCTTCCTGTTCTTCCCCTCCATTGTAACAGTTTTCTCTTGTCTCTTTTATATGAGATTATTTACCCTAATCTATCTCTCCCTTTCTTCTTCTCCCAATATATTCCTCTCTCATTTCTTAATTTTACTTAGATATTATCCCTTCATATTAAACTCATCCTGTGCCCTCTGTCTATTTGAACATGTACATACATATGCACACACTCACATATATATTTATATACACATACACCCTCCTATACATACATACATATATATACATATACACATATATATGTATACATATATATATATACATATATACATATATATTCCCTTCAACTATCTTCATACTGAGAAAAGTCTTATGAGTTAAAATTATCATTTTTCCATGAAGGAATGTAAATAGATCAGCTTTAATAAGTTCCTTATACATTCTTTTTCCTGTTTACCTTTTTATGCTTCTCTTGCTTCTTGTATTTGAAAGTAAAATTTTCTGTTCCATTTTGGTTTTTCATCAAGAATACTTGAAAATCCTCTATTTCATTGAATGACCATATTTTTCCCTGAAGCATCATATTCAGTTTTGCTGGGTAGGTGATTTTTAGTCCTAGCTCCTTTGAACTCCAGAATATCATATTCCAAGCCCTTTGATCCCTTAATGTAGAAGCTGCTAGGTCTTGTGTTATCCTGATTGTTTCCACAATACTCAAATTGTTTCTTCCTAACTGCTTGCAATATTTTCTCCTTGACCTGGGAACTCTGGAATTTGGTTATAATATTCCCAGGAGTTTTCTTTTGGGGATCTTTTTTCCAGAGGCAGTCAGTGAATTCTTTCAATTCTATTTTGCCCTCTGGTTCTAGAATATCAGGGCAATTTTGCTTGATAATTCCTCGAAGGATGATTTCTAGGCTCTTTTTTTGTTCATGGCTTTCATGTAGTCCAATAATTTTAAAATGATCTCTACTGGATCTATTTTCCAGGTCAGTGGTTTTTCCGATGAAATATTTCACATTGCCTTCTATTTTTTCATTTGTTTGGATCTGTTTTATAGTGTCTTGATTTCTCATAAAGTCATTAGCTTCTATTTGCTCCAAGATAATTTTGAAGGAATTATTCTCTTCAGTGAATTTTTGAAATATCTTTTCTATCTGGCAAATTTATCTTTTTAAGGCACCCTTCTCCTCATTGGCGTTGTGGGCTTCTTTTGCCATTTGGGTTAGTCTATTTTTTTAAGGTGTTATTTTCTTCATTATTTTTTGGGGTCTCCTTTTGCAGGCTGTTGACTTGCTTTTCATGATTTCTTGCATCATTCTCATTTTTCTTCCCAATTTTTACTCCCCTTCTCTTACTTGACTTTCAAAATCCTTCTTGAGCTCCTCCATGGCCTGTAACCAATTCGTATTTTTCTTGGAAGCTTTTGCTGCAGGAGTTCTGACTTCGTTGTCTTCCTCTCATTCCATGCTTTGATCCTTTTTGTTCCCAAAAAAGGATTCTATGGTCTGTTTGTGCTTCCTCTGCTTGCTCAAATTGCCAGCCTATTACTTGACTTTTGAGCTCTTTGCTAGGGTAGAACTCTGCTTCCAGATTGCAGATAGCTATGTCTCAGATCACTGGGGTTTTCATAGCTGCCAGAGCTATTAGGAGAGCACCCTCTCTGCAGCTCCCATGAGCTCTGGCACACTGGCCACACACCCCAGGACCACCACCCAAGGCCGCAATCCAGATCCAAGCACATTAAAGCAAAAGCAATTACCCTCTGAATGGTCACTTGGTTCCCCTACAATCTGCAGGCCAGGAGCCCCTGAGGCAGCCACAGGGTGGCGGCTACACATTCACTGCTCCTCTGCTGCTTCTTGCCCTATTGCCAGAATTCCTAACGGACCTTTTATTTTTGTCTTTGGCATTTATGAGTTGAGAAGTGTAGAAACAACCACAGCTGCTGGTGATTCAGTCTCCTGAAGTCTTCTCTGTATGGTTTGATGCTGGTTGGGACTGCCCTGGGGCTGGAACCACGTGGTTCACAGGGGACTGCACTTGGCTCCCAGCTCAGTGCAACAGACCCTTCCTGTTAGCCTGCCAGGCTGCCTTCAGTGGGAAATTTGCTTCTCTCTGTCACTTTGTGGGTTCTGTACCTCTAAAATTTGTTCAGAGTCATTTTTTACAGTCATTTTACATTGGAAGTGGTGGGAACTGGAACTGTGCATAAATCCTGTTTCTACTCCACTATCTTGGCTCTACCCCAAGGTCTTTTATTTTAGCCACCTACAAATGAGCATTTCAATTGATAAAAATAACACTTAACTAACTACAAAGGACATATGAAGGAAGATGCTATATGCATCCAGAGAAAGAAGTGATAAAAATGAAGTATTTACAGAATGATTGTACATATATATATACGTATTTAATGATAATCATCTCCAGAGAGGGGGGAGGGGAAAAGGAAAGAAAACAAAAGGGAGGGAAAGAAATTTACATGATAACTTTATTATATATTTAAAAGGAATAGCAAGTTGTATCTAATATTATATGAGATCATCTTTTAAAAATTATACTATTGTTTCATTCCATAAATTAAAAATAAAAAGTACGATTTCAAATTGGACAATTGCTCTGACATAATAATTTATTAAAATAACCTAATAGATCAAAATATTTACGTGTGAGGTTAATATGTTTCCAATGAATTAAAATGTTAATAGGTATCAAGGCCCTCACTACTGTTCCCAAATCACATTTTATGTGAGTTTAGGTTGACTGCTTTAGGGCTGGCAAGGGCCTTGGAGGTCTTCTAGTCCAATCTCCTCCTTTAACATATAAAGAAACTAATGTGAGAAGTAACTTCCCTAAGGTCATTTAGGTAATAAGCAGCAGAACCAGGATGTGAGTCCAGGCCCTACAAATCTAAATCCAACATTCTGCCCTTAACCACAATGTCTACCTGAGCTAAACTTCTCATTCTCCTTATGCTATGCCACACCTCCACATCTGCCAAAGGGAAATAACATGACTTGCCACCTGTCTATAAGGATTCTTATTTTTATAGTGTCTTACAATGACAAAGCTCTTCATAAACAGGAATACTGTTTGATTCCCACAGTAACTGTATGATGTAGGTAATGTGAATAATCACATTTCCTCTTCACAGACAAAAATAATAAAACTCTTGAGTTAAATAATTTCCTCTAAGGACACTCGGCTGAGAAGCAATGGACTAGGGGCTTGAGCGCTGGTCTCTTATTCCTGAGTTTAGTGTTCTTACCCCTTCTGCTTCTCTGTCAGAAGCATTTTAAAAATGTATAAGGGTAAAAAGCCACCAACTGGCACAGGACACAGAGAGCTGTACTAGAAATCAAGAAGATCCGAGTTCAAATGTGACCTCAGACTCCTAAATGTAACTTGGATCAAGTCACTTAACCTCCCTAAAACTCAGTTTTCTCTTCTGTAAAAATGGGAATAATAGTGTGTGTGTGTCAGAGTTTTTACAAACAGTATCACATTGTATTCACACAGCAATCCTGGAAGATAGATGCTATTATTATCTTCCTTTTATAGATAAGAAAATGGAGGCAGGCAGAAGTTAAGTGATTTGCCCAGGGTCACATAGCTGGTAAGTGTCTGAGGACAAATTTAAACTCAGGTTCAGGTTCTCGACTTCGGATCCACCATTCTGTCTACCTAGCTATCAGGGCTGTTGTGAGTACCAAAGAAAATAGCATATATAAAGTGCTTTGCAAAACTTAACATGCTATATAAATGCTGGCTATTGTTATTAAGATAAACTACTCTGGAAATAAAGGTCTCCCAGGAAATCTCTTTATTAGTAGCAAGAACAGCAATCACTTCCGTCTCTCCTTTTTATAAACTACCCTGTCCAGGGAGCAATTAGTATCCTTCAACCTATACCATTTTTAGGGTAACTTGGCAGATGTCATACAGCTTAATTAGTTGAGGAAAATTTTCTTCTATTCCCAGTCTGGTTTAGTTAGAGGGAAAATAATTCGCTTTTGAATAGAATTCTAATATATGATAAATTTAATTAATTAAAATGACCAATTAATGATACTTATTAATTAAATTAATAGATTTAATCTAATATATACATTTAAATAGTTATAATTTAATGCACTCTAATTTCATCACTGGCTGACTGTGTAAAAAGATAATTAGTTTGAAAGCTTATCTGAATGCGATCTTTTTTTTTGGTCATTTTGTATAATTTCTATAGTTCAGATATCTCCCCTACAGAGAAAGTTATCAAAATTACACCGACCTAATTGCTTTTTTGCTTATTGCTTTACCATCTCCAGAGTATTTCACAATACTGTCTTTTCAGTGAGAGGCAACATGGTGTGGTGTATATAGCCTTGGCCAGTCTGTGGCAGAAAGACCTGGGTTTTCACAGGCTGGGAAACCCCAACAAAGTCACTTACCTTTCAGTGCCTCCCAGGCAACTCTCTAAGACTATAATCCAATCTGCATTGATAGAAATTATTTCCTTATTGAAGTTCCCAATACCAATGAAATCACATATCTATAAATATAGATAGATAGATAGATAGATAGATAGATAGATAGATAGATAGATAGATAGATAGATAGGTAGATAGGTAGGTAGATAGACAGACAGACAGACAGATACATACATACATACATACATACATAGATGGATAGATGGATAGATAAATGGATGGATAGATGGATGAATGGATGGATGGATGGATGGATGGATGGATAGATGGGTGGATGGATGGATGATAGATAAATAGATAGATAGATAGAAATATATATGCAAGCATATATCTTTCCCCCCCAACCTTTCCCCTTCAAAAGGATCAGTTGTCTGATTTTGTTAGACACTACTGAAATACGAAGAAGCATTGTTGTCTCTATGTAAATTATTTCTTTTCTTTAAAGAACACGTAATTTTCCCCTCAAGTTAGATTCATTCATTCAACATTTATAAAACATTTACTCTGTATTAGTGCCATGTACTAAGCACAGTGGGGGATGCAAAGATAAATAAGTCTCAGCCAAGTCCCTACCCTCAGGTGGATAATAGAGAAGATAAGATACGTAAACCAGTAATTATGAACGAAGATAGAATTTAGTAAGTCCCATAGGTGATGTACTGATATAAAATGCTATGGGATTTCAGAGGTGGGGATGGATCACCACCAATCAGGAAAGGCTTCATAGCCATTGTATTTGTCACTGCCAGGAAAAAAAATTGTTGGAGGATGACTGAATTAAATTATTATTTATTCATGAATATCACAATGATATAAAAATAAATGTGAAACATGGAAGGAAATATAGAGCTTGTGTGAGGTGATACTAAGTAGAGAAATAAGAACTAGGAGCATATACATCCTAATCACCATCATGATTATGAAAGAAGTAGGGAGGGGAAAAAAGGAAGAAAGAACAGGATGCCAAGGGATGGAATAAAACAGGGCTAAAGATGGAGAAATTTCAGAAAGGCTTCATGGAAGACAGACATTAAACAAAGGCATCTTATTTTCTTTTCTCACTTCTTTTGGTTCTGATTTGTATGGTCAAGGGGATTAAGGCAAGATTTTGACCTTTTTCTATATTTTGTGTTATTTTTTGTTGATGGTTATTTATACTTTTTTATAGTTTTAAAGCAATAGTTAACCATTGACAAATATTGAGAAAGACAACAACTTGATGAAAGCTGTGCATTGTGGGAATGTTAATTCACCAGGTGTTTAGGATGGGGAGGAGGAGGAAGAAACTTGAGCAATAAGTTCAATGAGGAATGTGTTGTACCCTTCCAAGTGAGAGGGAGTTAAGAGCCTGAATTAAGAAGTGTTGTCAGCAGAAGTGGAAATGAGAAGAGAGGATGGATATGAGACATTGCGGAGGTACAATAGACAGTACTTTGATAGTACTGCAGAAAAACCAGTAATGACTCCTGGGTTTCAAGCTTGGGTTACTAGGAAAATTGTCATAACTTTGGTATAAATCAGGAAGTTAGGAGGAGGAATAAGTTTAAAGACTAAAGATTATGGTTTGATTTTGGATATGTTAGGTTTAGGGTATTGAGAATGCTGGTCTGGATTGGGGAATGGCTGAATCTCTCCTCTTAAACCTTAGTCCAGCAATTGACTTTAATTCCATATGTCATATCAGCAACACACCAGTAGAACTATATATAAGACATAGGGAGAGGCCCCTCACATTCCTCTTTTTAAAAAAAGACCCATATCCTGTAATCTCAAATTGATTAGGGAAATCATAGACTTGAATATGAACTTCCTTGAGCAATACCCTTGCATTGCGAGTCTCTGGGTGGTAAAGGAGTGAAGACAGTAAGCACAGATTGCTTTTTCAAGAAATGTGGTGATGAAAGGAAAGAGAGCAATGAGAGGGTAGCTTGGGGAGGGACTTTGTGGGGGGTTTTTTAGGTTAGATGATCCCAGAGTATGTTTGTATACTAGGATCTAAGGATCCACTAAAGCCAGGGGAAGATTGAATATACACAAGCCAAAATTTAAAAAAAACCCAACAACAGAAGGTTATTGGCACAAAGATAGTCAGGATAGGATGGAAGGAAGGGCATAGAGGGAAAACTTAAATAAATGTTAAAAGAAGAGATTTGGCTTCCTCTGAGTTGGGAGAGAAGAGAGGATAAAGGAAGAGAAAGAGAAATGAAGAGAAATGTAGAGAAGTCAAGGAAAATCATAAAACATAAAACTCTATCTCAGTAAAGTAAGAGATGCTCAAAATTAAAGAGGTGGGAATACAGCGTGAGACTGAGGAGGAAAGATTTAGAATAGCTGTTGGAGATTTGATAAGCAGTCAACACATGAATGGAATAATTGTTGGGAAAACTGAGAACCTGAAATCAGAATGAATTTCTGTAGATTGTATCAGCTGAATTTCATGATTTCCTCCAATAATGCTTCTCAGACCAAGGGTTAGAAGCAAAGAAGATTGTTGATGGGAGGTATCCAGGATAAGAGGGCTAGAACAGAAAGAGGAAATCAGACCTGATATCACTGTTCTGGGAACTCCCAGAGAGAAAACTCCCCACCACCAATGCTGTTCAACATCATCTCTAAAACTTAAAGCAATGAGGTAACTAAGTGACATTCCTATTGTTACATAGCCAGTATGTGTCGGAGGCCTGGCAGGATAAAGTTTTTTAGGAAAATTATTCCTATACTTATCAATTTTTACATGAGACATCTTCACTCCAAATGTTCCTACAGACTATTTGTCCCTGACCTGTGGTAGAACATTCTGAGCTCATATTGGTCTGATCAGCCAGTCAGACACACTGTACCTTGATCCCCACATAGTGATGTCATTTGGTCCTCTTTGAGAATGAGGGACAGCAACCAAGACATACAAGTAAGAACATCAGAGTAATCTAAACATTTTTTAAAGGAATGTAGAAAGTAAGCTTTCTTTCCTTCTTTATAGGTCAATAAAAACAAAAGTGTTTGTTTTTTCCCTCACTCAGTCTTTCCTATTATGGTTACAACAGGCTATTTATACTTAGCTATTTCAGTTAAAAATATTGTGACAGGAACTGAAACTTGCACTCTTAAGGTAAAACTCAACCTTCAGCTTCAAGTATAGGAGGAGAGGGGAAGGAGACAATATGAGGTAGCAACAGCCATATTGCAGACTCTATTAAGAGTGTAATAATGCGAAATCTTAAACTCTTATCAGTATTTTCTCTTCTCAGATTTCTTTTGTTAAACCTCATACATTCAAAGGACAAGGTTTTTCCACACATGATCAGAGGTTTGTTGATAGCCTACATGTGTAACTAAGACTTTGAAACAAAATTTTGACATCGTGAAACTCCATTTTCTGGCCAGGAATAGCCCTATGCCAGTGAGTCCAAGGGAAATTTGGAAATGATTATTAAATCCATGCTTAGTGTACTATTAGTAGGCTTACCAGTGTGTACAGAGCCCTGTCTCTGGAGTCGGAAGTCCTAGGTTTAAATCTCATCTCTGACTACCTATGTGATCTTGAACAAGTAATTTAAAGTCCTTGGCCCTTAGGTCTCTCATTTGTAAAGAAGCTTGGACTACATAGCCTCTGAGGTCTCTTCTAGCTCAAAATTTATGATTCAGTGGTGCTTTGCTCATATTTCACGAACAAAATACTTCACAGGCATAGAAATGTGGCATGCAGAGACATCCCTATAATGTTGCATGACAACAAAGTAGAAATTAAGGATAGAAAGGCAAAGTAAAAAACAATTGTCATCCATAGAAAAATAATATCTAGTACTATAACATTGACAGAAAATTGTTAATATGATTATTAATATGACAGAAATTATTAATACCAAATGTATATGGACTGCCACTCCCTTAAATGTTCCTCTTAATGTCAGCATTTCAGTAAAGTCCTTACATTCCTACTCTTTAGATATTTGCTCTTGATTAGGTTGAGTTGAACCATACCCTAGGTCCCCCCCATCCTGAGATCTTGTCTTGTGGGGGGAATCTGGCTCAAGCTGGATCTAGATCTTTGATTTCCTTGCCCCTTTCCATTGGAATTCATAACACGAAGGGAAAATAACCAGAATGGAGTGGCTTTCCTTGCCCAGATTGCTAAGGGTCACTGGAGTCTCATGACCAGGCCTTACTATCTCATACTGTCTCTTCTCCCTCTCTTACTAAAATGATAAAATCTTTTCAGGGTCTCTTTGGTTGGGAAATCCACTGAATATCCCCCAGGGTAGCAGGTTTGTTACCCAGTCATCTCAATTGAAGACACTTTATTCCTCAACTCATGACTTTGGTTTATTTCAAATCTTAACAACATTTTAGCTGAGTAACTACAACTGTGAGAAGCCCTATCTTCGGCTTCCTCAAAAACATGTAGGAGACCCCTGATATGGAATTTGTTGATATGCCTTCTCTTGTATCATCCAACATTGTCATAGAGTCAGTGTTGATAGCATAGAATAAGCAAGACTCATTGCCCTCCCACATGGAGGTAGTGATGTATATGAGAATAAAGATGTATCCTAGAGTCAGAAATTGAGTTTAACAGGTAACTGTCCTGTGATATCAGTGGAGAATTATGTTTAGCATTTATTATATAACATGATTAAATCTTGGGGATGCTAATGTATATGGAAGGGGCTTAGGAGTGATTGTCAAGGTTTTGAAGATCAAGTTTCTATTGTGAACTCGTGTCTTTATCTGTTTGAGGCCATGATTATGTCTCCCTTGACTTTTTTTTAAGCAAAATTTAACTTTTGTTTATCCAAAACATATAGATATCCATACTTATCTCTTATATTTGTTATCTTAAAAGTTAAAAATAGGGCATTTTCTTCAAAGTAGTTTCCAATGTGTTTCAAAATAATATAGTAAGAGAAATATTTATATGGATATGCATATATATATACACATGCAATTTAAATTAATAAAATTTATTAAAATATTGCATACAATAAATTCATTAAAATAATAATGTAGCAAGGAGTTTTTACTCCATTTCCTAAATGTTTTCAATATTTACTTTTTAAAAAAAGATTGAAATTTTTTCAATCAATGAAAGTTTTTTTTTCTTCTTCCCACCCCTCTACCACTAAGAAAGAAATAAAAGCAAACAGATTCCCATATTGTCCATAACCAAAAAAAAATGATGGCAACTGTATTTTGAATTGATCACTTCTCTGTCAGGAGGTGAGTGGCATGTTTTTATTGTGAATCCTCTGCTATTATGGTTGTCATTGCATTAATTTCCTGTTTCCTAAGAGTCCCACAGTCCTTTGAAGTTGCTTGTTTTCATAAAATTATTTTTGTACAAATTTTCTTATTTTGCATCAGTATATACCAGTCTTCCCCAGTTTTTCTGAAACCATCTCTTCTACCATTTATTACAGCACAATCATATTCCATTATACTAAAATGTTGTAACTTGTTCAACCATTTCCCAATTGATAGACATTCTCTCAATTTTCAATTATTTGTCACCACAAAAATAGCTACTATAAATATTTTTGCTATAGATTTTGTGGTAATATTACTAGATGAAAAGACATGCACATTTTAATATCTTTTTAAGCATAGTTCTAAATTATTTTCCATAATGGTTGGACTACTTCATAATTTCACTAAAAGTGCTTTAATGTACCTGTTTTCTCATATTTGACTTTTTTTTCCCAATTTTGCCAAACTGTTAGATTTGAGGGAGAGATCTGATTGGTGCAAAATAAAACCTTAGAGTCTGACTTTAAAAAATAAGACAACTATGGTCTCATCACAATATTTAACGATTGAATCTTGGTTTTGGTTTTTGTTCATTCCCATTGGTTTTTTCCTCTAGATAAAAAAGTTATATTTTAAATGTCTAAAACTAAATGTTAAAAATATAGAAAATATCATCCCTCAATTGCACCTTTTTCAAAGCTCTTTTACACCCCCATTACTCTATAGAGACAGGACTTATAATTTTCTAACACCCCAATGCCCTCTGAGCAATATTATCCCATTTCCAATAGGTCTTAAGAGGGCTATTAATGGAGCTGCTGAGTAATGATTTTCATATGTTTTTCATAGCTATGAAGCATGAATTTCTCCATCTGAATGTTTACCAACCTTTATAGACATGTTTTTGATCTCTAACCATGAATTAGGCTCCAACAGATTCTTTTGATGGATGATATTTTTCCAACAAGATGAACACTGCCTTATGGGAAATTCGATCTGACCAAAATAACTAGTTACTTTGCTTTCAGATACAATTTACACAACATGAACAAGTTTCATGCTGGGATAAGAAGAGGTAACTTTCCTATTAGAGTATAAGCAAAACAAAGCCAGAATATCAGAGCACAAACTGACAATAACTACATGTCTTTGTTCTATTATAGTAGCTTCCTGTTTAGGAATTCAAAGCAGTCTTCAAACACCATTAACTCTCTCATCTTCTGAGTGCCTTTCTAAGATAGGCAAGCAGCCAGCTTCAATATTCCAAGTTCCAGAAAAGAAGAAAATGAGACTTGGATCACCAGATCAAGATTGTACAAACTCGTTTTTTTGTTTTGTTTTGTTTTGTTTTTTGCTTTTTGGAGGGGGGAGGCAGGGCAGTTAGAGGTGACTTGCCCAAGGTCACATGGCTCATAAATGTTAAGTGTCTGAGGTTGGATTTGAATTCAGATCCTCCTGACTCCAGGGCAGGTCCTGCACCACCTAGCTGCCCCCACAAACTGCTTCTTAATCTCTGACTTTTCTACCTATGCCACTCTGCACCAGGCTAAGTAAGACCTTCATTATCTCTACTCACGTAGCTCTGATGGTGCTTTCCTTTCATCAATGCCAAATTCTCCTACAATTGTACACAAGCTACACTGCTGTAGTCAAAGATGTGACTCCAGTAAAAATCAGTACTCTGACTGAATACAGTCTGACAGAAGATAGTAAATATTGTCAGAGAGGTGATTATCATTGATAGAAGTTCAAGAAGCTGTGATTCCTCCTGAAAAGCCAACAATTGCACACAAAGGGAAGCAAATGCCAGTCTCCTTCCAAGAAGTGGAGTCCCTGCCAAGGAATGTCAATAACTACCCTAGAAGATCCTGAGCTTTAGAACAAAACCTAGTACAAACTAGTGAATATTTTTTATCTAATGGGATTCTTTACCTGGTTCTCATTTTGTTTTATGACTTACAAGATCATGGATTTAGGATTACCAAACCTCTCTTTTGCAAATGAAGAAATAGCTGTAGTGACGGATGACAAGCAGGTTGGTTTTGTTATGTTTTGGTTTTATAAAGTAAGTCATTTATCTTGGTAGATAAATATTGGACTTCTTGGGGAAAGGGATGGTTTTTTAATTTAGAAATTTTTGTATTAATTTCATATTGCCCAGTAGTCTAGGAGGTATATAATTATATGCCAACTATAGGTTAATTATCTTTCTTCCTATCTCATAGGCTCATGCTTCATGATTACAAAATCTCTTTCCCCCTCTATTTTCCACCATCTTTCCCACCAATTTTTCTAACTGTTTGTAATCTATGTCTACTCAAAAGCCACCTTAGCCCCCTAGATCTAGGTCTGCTACTTGCATTGGCAAACTTGATGCTTCTCTAACATGCTTTGGATGAATTTTCTCTTGTTAGTTTACAGTTAATTTATGTCCCCAAATGTTAGCCAATCAGTTAGTCAATAAACATTTATTAGGGGGCCATCTCCAGTTGTCCTGATGTGTATCTGGCCACTGGACCCAGATGGCTCTGGAGGAGAAAGTGAGGCTGGTGATTTTGCATAACCCTCCTTCACCTAAATCCAATTCACTTGCATGTCATGGCATCACCTCCATGATATCACAGTCCTCTTAGAGACTGAAGGACAAAGAATGACAAACATTAAGTGCCTATTATATACCCTGGATACAAATAGCTAAGACTACAAATACAAAAATAAAGACAGTCCCTGCCCTCAAGACGAATAAAATCTAATGGAGGAAGACAAAATATAAAAAGAAGCTAAAAATGGGTGGTGGTGGTGGTGGCGGCAGGGAGGATGATGAAGTACGAAATAGTACAGCCAGGTGGGAAATGAAGTAATGAGTGACGTAGAGAGTCCTCCTTAAATAGAGGTTCTCTAACTTCTAGAGGGGTCCTAGGAGTAGTAGGAGTACAGTAGCCTAGAGGATACATTAAGATATGAGTAGTAAAGCTGATTTGATCTTGCAGGAAAATGACACAATCCAAAATAGTGTAGCCAGATGGGAAAAGAGGAGAGTTTCTGACCTGGAGGCCTTCCTTGAGTAGAAGTTCTCCATTCTCCATTTAGAGAGGTCCCAGGGGTAGAGGGTGGCATCTAGGTGATGCAAGGGCAGATAGGTGGTTCAGTAGATACTGTGCCAGACCTGGAGCCAAGACAACCTGAGTTAAAATCTGGCCCCAGACATATACTAGTTGTGTGACCTTAGTCCAGTAACTTAACCCTGTTTGCCTCAGTTTCCTTATCTGTAAAATGAGCTAGAGAAGGAAATGACAAAGCACTCTAATTTCTTTGCCAAGAAAACCCCAAATTGGGTCTTGAAGACTTAGACATGACTGAAAATGACTGAATAACAGGTGTAGAGAGTATTGATGAGCTATAAGTAATAAGGCTGATTTGACACAAATGTTATATTACTCCATTTTTTAAAAACAGGATTGAACAAGTCACTGGTAGTATCAACAAGTAAATCCTCTTCTTTTGGTTCCTGATAACATTCCACCTGTACTCATTTTCTTTTTTTTTTTTTT
>CM053595.1:182906569-182934757 GCA_028646575.1 Pseudocheirus occidentalis | reverse complement strand
GGCCCCTACGACATTTTTGTAAGCAACAGAGAGAAGATTCCTCTCCTCATTGGATAATTCAGCTCCTTGCTCAGTTACAGACTTCATGCAGGCTGCCATGTCATCATATCTCTCAGCCTGCTCAGCCAATTTGGCCTTCTGCACCAGCTCATTTTTATCCATGACTGAATGTTCTGTGCCCGGAGTGAGTGGCAGCGGCAGACGGACGGACGGGGGTTTCAGCGGTCTCTGGGCGGCCTCTTCATACATTTTACAAACTCCTTCCATGCATTCATTCACTGATTCATAATCAGCATAAGTTTGGCCCTCTGGCCTCTTGGTAGGTTGTACCAACAAAATGGTATGAAACATCGTACTGAGTTCTGCCGCTGCCGCCGCCACAGCCCCTGTACTCATTTTCAATGATCACCTCAATATCCACACTGAAAAATATTTATTTCAATGGATCCATGATGCTTGGCAATGCTAATCCCTCTACCAGCATAGACTGAAACCCACTCATATCTTTTCATCCAGCATGATTCTTGCCATTTCTAAATATTATTGTTGTTGTTTGTCCTTTGTTCTAGAAAAGGACCTATGACATCACGGGGGTAATGTCTTGACTCATTTATGAATTAGATTACAGTGAGTCAGAGTTTCAGAGTTGTCAGTCTCTCTCTTCCAAAGTCATTGAAGTCCAGTTGCAAGATAAAAGTCAAGATGGTTGGCATTGGCCTGGGATGTAGTACAAAAACCTTGGCAGATTTGATGTATGACTAAGTCTAAGTGCTCCACAGCACCTGCTTCAGCAACCTTCATGGTCATTGGAACAAGTTGTTCTCATACACCCATTGGGCCTGTGGAAGTCTTCACGTGCTTAGGGAGATATCTCCCTAACTCATTAGTGGTTTGAGGCCTATCAGTTACCCTTGACCTGGCTTAGGCAGAGACACTTTATCTGGGTGGTTATGGCCACTGTGCATGCTGCAGCTTCTTGCAGCCACGTGTATGAGTTGGGTGAAAGGTGGATACCAAAGGTGGATGAATAGGTCTGAAAAGGGCTCCTCAAGCCTTTATACCAGAGGTGCTGCTCCTCCTGGAACACCCATATACCCCAATTTCTAAATGTAAATCTCCTTTAAAAGATCCACCCAATACTCTGTTCGAGTTTGGGGGTATTAGGAATGAACTAAGATTGTTTATCTGTTATCCTTCAGTCTTCTCAGAGGACTGGCACAATTCCTCTTCTAGTTAAGCATATTTATAACCTGTGACTTAGAACCACAGCTTGGGACTGGTATAACCAGATTCAATTTGGGGGTTAAAAAATTGATTTGATCTAGTCTCCCTTCCATAGTTTCGTCTGGGAACACTAGAATTTGGTGCTTTTTTCCCCTAAAAGGAAATGTTCAAGCATTCAGTCTAACAAGCCATAAAATACAGGACAAGCTTTATTTAACCTGAAAAAAAAATGCAAGGACAAATAGAAAACCCTGTAAACCATCAAGATAACTCACCTCTCTGTGATTCTACCTCCTGCATTATTTTAGGTGGTCATTTAATCTTCTTGCACTTTATTTTCCTCACCCACAAAATGAGTGGATTGGACTAGATAATTTCTCCAATTCTTTCTAGCTCTAAATTTTTTATCCACCAAGGACCTACATTACCACTCTGACATATAGCTCCTCACTGGGTTTGATGCCCATTATTCTATACCATACTTGAAGGGAAACACTCCTCAAGGCTACTAAGGAGTCAAGAAATCTTGCCCTATGATGAGCCAAAATGCCACCCTGATTGTTGTTCCCTCTTCCACCCAACTTTCTTCTAAAAGAAAGGAAGAAGAATGCAGAAGACTGGATCAATACTTTCTGGACATCCACATAGTCATCAATTCCTCTAGCTCAACAACCAACCTGAGGCCACCTCAGAGTACAAACCTTTTTAATCTTGAGCATGCATACCAACAAGCTGACCCATAGGTCCTAAAGAAGCAAGAAGGACAACTCTGAGGACAATCTACAAAAATGACCCTTATACACAAGATTAAAAATTCTTACCACTTCTTACCACTTAGCATTTCCAGACTATCCAGATATATTATTTTAAATTTGTACTCTGTGTCATATCTTTCCAGCACTACTAGGAATACCAGTAGCACATTCAGAATGGTATTTTTCTTTCTATAAATAAAACTATAAAATATACAGAGCTTTCAGTTAAAAAGAACACCTTAGAAGCTCCCCTAAGAGAGGCAAATAAATGAGTTGAGGGGATAGAAGTCACACAGTATTGAGGAAAGAATCCTAGAGTTGTAGTCAAAGGAGATGATTTTGACTCAGTTCTGCACTTTCTACCCATGTGACCTTGGACAAGTCATTTAAACTACCTTGGATGCAAAATCCCTTGTAAAATGAAGGAGTTTGACTAGACAACCCATGATATCCCTTCTAACTTTAACTCTATTATCCTATGAATTGGTTCATCTTGTGATCAAAAGCAAAGAGAAATATTATTTAATGGAACATTTGGCCATCTCACCTTATAATGTTCATGCCAAGCAAACAGATCACAATGAAACTCATTGTAGTGTCTGTGCCAATAACTATTCCACAGAATGAAGAAATAAAGAGATAAGGAAGCCAACAAGCCTCTAAATGAGATCAACTAGTTGTGATCCATGACCTAAAGCCCTAGCTCCCTCCAAGGGCTCTGAGATTAGATTTGAGGCTTGGAGCTGACTCTGAAGGATCTTTATCTACCTGTCTGTCTATCTCTGGGTCTCTCTGTCTCTCTGTCCCTGTCTATGTCTGTCTCTCTCATTTTTCCCATGTTTGGATAGCAGGATCCCCTATTCTCACACCAATATTTAATGTATGTTATGAGTTTTGGGTATGGAGACAGCTTATATTTCATTCCCCACAAAATGTTTTCATAACAAAGGACTTTCAGGAGTTCTTGAGCAGATAAATCAAGTATTCAAATAGCCCATCAACTTCCTCAAAATGGAACAGAACTTGGTTTGTTGTAAGGTAAACCTTTGTCATTCTGGTAAGCCCCTTTTTCTCAGTTTCCTTTAAGGTCCCCCATCCATCCCCTAAGACTTATAACACCATCCTCTGGGTTAGATTATTTCCCATAAAATAAACATATTGAGGGAAGGGAGAGTTGCTAGATAAGCATTCTGCTTCTCATCAGACCTACACAATCATAATTTACTAGCTGTGTTCTTCAAGTAGGATGCCAAACAGGATCTAGATGGAATAGCCATTTATTTCTCCAGGGAGCATATGATTTTATTTCCAAGCAGAATTCTGTGCAAAAATTATGCAGATTGTCATTTTCTTTCTCCAAGGACTACACTGTACCAGGAAGTCTCTACAGGAATTAGGGTTCATGAACAATGAACTATCCCCTTTAAGCTCTGTGTGAGATGCACATGTCCACCTCTTCAATGTGCTTCTTTTTCCTTCTTCAGTTTTGGTGTGTATGTGTGGGTGTATTTTGAACTAGAGAAATACCAACATGAGCATTTCCACACATAGAGAAAAAATGTACAGTCCATAAAAACACAAATTTAGATTATGTATAGCTTACATTAAAAATCAATTTCATTTCAAAACTATACTGCTTATCTATCTTCTGTACCTTGTGTTTTCTTCATTGCATTTTAAAAAAAGATAGTTACCATAAAGAGGAGATATAAGGGTATGGTGGTGGTAGGGGGGGAAATTGGAGAAAGCTGCTGGGGAAGAGGTACTCTGGAGAGTAAAGAAAGAGTGGAACTGGGAATGAGGTGAGTGTGGCCTGGGCACCTGAAATGATGGTCCAAGACAGGAACTTCCAATTAGAAAAGAGAAGTTCAGGGCAGAGGTCATCTCCATGGTGAGTAGGTTACTGGTATGGAAATGGAAAAGTCTGCAGAGGAAGCAATGGAGGCAGGAATGCTATAATCCAGTCTGGAAGTCCAAGGTAAAGAAAACCCACCCAAAACTTCAGTCACTGGGAACCAATGGAATTTCCTGTGTCTTTTCAGCAAGGTACCAAATGTCCCACATCTACCCATGAGAGGAACCTTCTAGACAAAACTTCTACAATCTATAATCTATTTTTGTCAAGTTTATTTACAAACTCTGCAAACTAAGTGCTCGCCTGATCAACCTGACTTTAGAAGAAAAATGCAGAAAAGAAAAACTGAGGATTTAAAACCAAGAAGACATTCACTTTGAGTAAATTCTTGTGAGAATAATTTTTTTTACTAAGTTTCCTGTTTTTCTGTGGTCTTAGTTCTTCCTGAGAAAGTTACATTCCATTTAAAGTTTGGAACACTGAAGTTGTTTTCTCACAACTATTTTGGATGCTTCTTTTTTGTTATCTTTTTTTTCCCCTTAAGGAAAAAGTCCCGGGAGATTTCAGTAACTGGACCATTAGGCTGTGGTATTTGTTTGCATGTAAAACAGAATTAAGAATCATATTTAAATTTTTCTACATCCATAATATGAATGATTTCAAATTAGACTCTGCTGCTTTAATATTTAAAGATTCCTGTCATCCAGAATCATGAACAAATTGTAAATAGAAATTAACAAGAATATATGTATATATATGTACCTGTACATATATGTGTCTCTGTGTGTGTGCATATATGTATACACACATATATACTTAAGACCCCAGTAAAGTTATGTTCTATGTTCCTTATATTTTGGAGGTGACTCTGGGTCCTCAAGAGACATGCTAGAGGACTGCAAGTTCTGGAAAGTTCTACCAAGATGGAAAAGCTCATATTTCTATAGTATTCCAAGGTTTACAAAATTACTTTCCTCAAAAAACCTTGCAAAGTATGTAGGATATTTAATATTATGCCTCCATTTCACAGATGAGAAAACTGAGGGTCAGAGACGTTAAATGACTTACCACAGTCCCCAATGGTGAATGGAGAAGCCAGAATCTGAAGTTAGGTATTCTGCTTCCAAATTCAGGACTCTTTTAATAATGTCCCAGTGATGAGTTGTGGACTATGTCGTCTCAGCACCAGCTAAGTTAACTTTGGAGAGGTTCATTCTCAAAGCCGGATGCTCAGGAATGAGTATTTTTGACCTAGGCAGCTAGGTGGTGCAGTGGATAGAGTACAGCACTTGGAATCAGAAAGACCTGAGTTCAAATCCATCCTTAGGCACTTACTAGTTAGTTTCATGAACCTTGTGTCTCAGTTTCCTCATCTGTAAAGTGAGGATAAAAACAGCATTTACCTTCCAGAGTTGAAGATCAAATGAGGTAACAATTATAAAGTGCCTGGTTCATAGGAAGTGTGACAGAAATGTTGGCTATTTTGATTTTTATTATTAACCACAGTAATTAGACTGTCTTCTTAAGCTTATTGTGTGATTGTTAAAGGACTCCTACATCAACAAAATCGCAGATCTTTTTAGTATACACCGGAATTTAAAGGCTAATTTTCATTCCTTCAACCTAAGTTTATTCATTGTATGTTAGTGTTACAATGAGTCACTAAATATTAATGTGCCATTAAAACTGAAACCCTGTATATCATTGGCTAGAAACTATAGAATTTATGTAGTTATTTGACTCATGCCCAATCACCCTGAGCAATTTATCTTCATTAAAAAAAAATAAACTATTATGTACTTGAGCACAAAAGGATTTTGGTGTAATATGATGGAGTTAACAGAGGAATTAATTTAGTTCTATTGATAAGTTATTGATTATTAACAAAATATATCAAATAGGCTTCATGATTGAGTTTCAAATCACTAAATTTCAGGATTTTAAAGTACTCAGAAAGGTACTCATATACTCCATTCTACTAGATAGATAGATAGATAGATAGATAGATAGATAGATAGATAGATAGATAGATGGGTATATGTATGTTACATATAATATGCACATATATACATACATTAAATATGTGTGTATATGTATTTATAGATATGTATTTTTTGTTTAATTATTTCAGTCATATCTGACACTTTATGACCCTATTTGGGGTTTTCTTGGCAGAGGTACTAGAGTGGTTTGCCATTTCCTTCTCCAGCTCAGTTTACAAATGAGAAAACTGAGACAAACTGGGTTAAATGACTTGTCCAGGGTCATACAGCTTGTAAGTGTCTGAAGTCAGATTTGAACTAAGATTTCCCTGATCCCAGGCCTGGCACTCTATCCACTGTGCCTCCTAGCTGCCTCTGTGTGTGTGTGTGTGTGTGTGTGTGTGTGTGTACGCACGCGTGTGGACATACAAGTATGTATGTATACACATATGTATATGTGGACATATATTTGATTAGCCATTAAAATCTATCCCAAAATGTTTCTAGATCTTTAAAATTAATAACAAAACACTAAACTTATTCTTAATAGTATTCTCTAGAGAATGAGCATATTTTGCACGAGAACATCATGCACTGACCAATGTCCCTTTGAAAATCAAGGATTATTATTATATTATTCCAAGTAGGGTGATCAGATACCAAGTCAAGTACAAAAGTTCCAAGCTGATAGGTCTCTAAGGAAATTCTCTCTATAAAAATCTGCACTGTGGCTTGTTGTTTTTGTGAGAAGAAAGAATGATGTCAGCTCTGAAAGAGCTTTTTCCAGTTGTGATTCTATCTGTCTCACTAAAATAGGAATTATATTCCGTATCTAATTAAACCTGAATGACATGGTAGGAAAAATGGCAGTAAGAGAAGCTACATTGATTCTATTTTTTTTTTGTCAATTCCATTATGAAATGCTGCTGATTAAGTATCCTGACTGGGCGAAGCATATAATTTAGAATCAGGAGTAAACATTCTCCCTGGATGATTCCAGGGAGGGTTGCAGTGAGCACCTCGTTATATTCCCTGGCCTACTGGCTTCCTTATAGAAAATTGCTTCAGTGCTATCTCTTACTCAATATATCTGTTAACTTCCTGGAAGAAATTTTGAAATGTCATAGCATAGGAGGACACTCAGCCCTTCATTTGTTGCTTAGAAACAAACCCACATTGGGTGTTTCTGTTTTCCCTTTGGTCGCTGTGTTTTTTTAGCTAACATTGCCTGATCTAAATAGTATTTTCCATCTTTAAGACATAACTTTTTAAAAATTTACAATTTATCAGACCATTCTTTCATAAAACCATGCAATTTGGGAGTAGGAAGGGATATATATGTAACGGAGTCCAACCCCTTCATTTTATAAACTGTGTGAAGTACAAAACATAGATTTCGATACTCAGCACAGTGGGGACTGGGATTAGGATTTAGCTCTCCCCACTTTCATCCCAGGGCCTTTTTTTTTCACATGACTACTACATACTGCCACTTTTTTTAATCAAATGGCTACACAATAATTCTGTGGAAACACAATGGTTCATTAAAACCTGTTCCCAAGGTCCATGTTATAGGACTTCCTTACAGGCAAAAGATCCTTCTAGGGTATTTTGTCTTTTGAAAAGCCACCTTCATGGTATCTGCCTTTTACTGACCTCTGCTCCACAGAAAACATTGTTACAGCAAGATGTCCAAGTGGCATATATACGTAAAATTATTCTATACGTACTTCTATCTATCAATTCTTTTTCTGGATGCGGATAGCATCTGTCTTCATATCTCTTTTAGAGTTAATTGGGTACTTATAATAGTCAAAATAACTTATTCATTCAAAGTAGCTCTTAAAAAATATTGCTGTTAATATATACAGTGTTCTCTTGGTTCTGCCTGACAGCGCTGGGCAAATTGAGTAAACTGGTTCACCCTGCTTAGCCTTACTTTCCCTCTCTTCAAAATGGGGCAGTTGAATTCAGAGGTATGAAACATGCAGCCAGAGGGCCCCATTATGCTACACTGCCAAAGCAGATTGAAATGTAATTGGGAAATATTTAACAAAATTAATAAAAATACAATAGAATATAGATAATGTTAATGTTGTTTTCTAAATCAATCCATGGCCTTCAGAGAGCCTTATGTATGGTTTAGTGGTTCCTTTGCTATTTGAATCTGATATCACCTAATCATTAAATGACCTCTAAGGGCTCTTTCAGTACTGATATTCTGAGAGTACCAAACTGTACCAAGAGAAAAAGTAGCCTTTAAAACAGACCTGAGTTCAAGTCCTACTTCTGACTCACACTGATTGTGTGATCCTAGGCAAGTAATTTAACCTCTCAGTGGTCTAGATAACTATAACTTTAACCTTTTTGTGTCTAGACAACTATAAAACTTGAACTCATAATGAAAATGCTGAACTGCAGGGGCGGCTAGGTGGCGCAGTGAAAAGGGCACTGGTCCTGGAGTCAGGAGGACCTGAGTTAAAATCCGACCTCAGACACTTAACACAAAAACTAGCCGTGTGATCTTGTCACTTGACCCCAATTGCCCTCCCTTCTCCCCTCCAAAAAAAGAAGAAAAAGAAAAAAAGAGAAAAGAAAAAATGCTGAACTGCATTAGTAAAGGAAGTTTCCCTACCAAGGAGTTCTTAAATCAATGAGATCACAGGTCTAGTTCCTGTTCCTAATGTATTGTAATCTACTTAGAATTACTGTAAGGATTTTTCAGTAGTTACTCTATGGAGAATATAAAAGAGAAATTCCTTCATTTTATAGCATATCAAATGTGGAAATACCCAGCTATTATAGAGAAATATTTAGATCAGGTCATAATGGTTGTTTTCATCCCAATTCCTACTTCACCAGCAAAATTAAAGGAAGTGGAAATTATCAGTGCTTTGTTACTAACTACTGTAGATGTTTATAGAGATCCTTTCTTTTTTGAGTTCACACTTCCTTTATGTTACTGGGTATTTTTTCCTTCCTTTCTTTTGTCCTTCTTTCCTTCTTTCCTTCTTTCCATCTTAGCTTGGTGGGCACAAACTGATTTCATAGCACTTATATTTTTTTAAATTTTTCTTCATTTTGAGCTTAAATACAAAAAGACAAAAAAAAAAGAACATGAAGAGAGGATGCAATATAAAACCATGAATTTCTATTTCAGATTGTTTACTTAAAAAAAACCCTATATAATATACTATACATTGTTTCCAAGGTTTCCCTGCTTTTCTGGGCTATCTTTTTCTTTTATTTTCTTTTGTTCTCTGCTGTGCATTTTTTTCCTCCGTCCCTAGCTTGCCCTAGAGAAGGCTACAATTAAACACAAATACACACAAACATGTACACACACATATGTAAAACTATACTATACATACTTCTACTTATCAGTTTTCTCTGGAGCCAGATAGCAGCTTCCTTCATAGGTCCCTTGTAGCAAGTTTTGGTGTTTATGATATTCAAGATCGATTAGTTGTTCACAATTGTTCTTAGGACAATATTTCTGCTACTATATATGATATTCTCTTGGTATTTGGTTGTCTCTCATTTCACTTTTCATTATTTCATTTATAGCATCCACATTGAAAAGAAGGAGCATGATCAGTTTATCACTTTATTATCCTTTGTCCCCTTTTGATGCCTGGGAATCATTTCCCAAGAATGATCCCATGCTAATATTGATTTTGTGGAGGGAAGGGAATTATTCCTCCTCTGTGGATACATGGGGATAGGAACAGGAATAGGACCTGTGATTTCATTGGCATAGAATACTCCCCGGTAAAGAAACTATTTCTATCGATGCAGGCAAATTCTCTGCAACTTCCAGCATCAGAGAATTGCACAGTACACTGAAAAGTTAAGTGACTTGCCTAGAGTCATATGGGCTCAGTTGAATCCAGATCTTCCTAGCTTCAAGGCCAGCCCTCCATCTACCATGTCATGCTATGAACCAAAACTATGAATTCCTTCCCCTAAAGCAGAGATAGTGATTGGGTTGTGCCACAGCAACACAGAGGACAGTCGAGCCATGGGCATAGTGATGCCAGAAGATGAAGTATTTTGGTCCCCATAGAGACTGGATCATACCCCAACAACAGTTTGGGGTGCTAGGAGAAGGACTCCATAGAGGTGGGACCCTGAGAGTGACAACCTGTGCATGGAACAGAGAGCAGGGTCAAGCCATGGGGCAAAGGTCAGTGGAAAGTTATACAACACAAGGTGAAGGGATTGATATCCAAAGAGCTCAGATTTAAATCTCATGCTCTTTTACTTACTGAGGCATTTAGTGTGATAAAAAGCACTCAATTCAAAATCTCATGGAGTTTTTTTTGTGGTTAGAGTTAGGCAACTGACTAATAAATATTTATTTATTAAGCATCTACTATGTGTCAGTCATGTTAAACACCAGGTCAAAAAAAATCCCTGTCCTCAAAGAGTTTACATTCTATTGGGAGAGACAATATATACATAATTACATAGAGCCAAGATATATCCAGAACAGATGGAAGATATCTGAGAACTAGAGGCCCTTTAGGGCAGGGAGAAACACTGGGAAAAGTGTCCTGCTGAAGGTGAAGATTAAGCTACGTTTTGGCGGAAGTCAAGGAACTAAGCTGACAAAGGGAAGAGCTAAAGAAGTCTAGACCTAGGAGACAGACCATGCAAAGGCGGGAGATGGATTGTTTTGTTTTTGGAACAGAAAATAGGCCAGTGTTGCTGAATTACAGAACGTGTGGAAGGGTGTAAAGCATGAGGCTACTGTAAAGGTAGGAAAAGGTCAGGTTATGAGTAGCTTTAAATGCCTAACAGGAGTTTATATTTCATGGTGGCCGTAACAGACACTGAAACTGAGCAGAGGAAAGAAGGGTCAGAGCTATATATTAGAAAAAATTGTCTTGACAACTGAGTGCAGAATGAATTATTGTAAGGAGAAGCATAAGGCAAAGAGACTAGTTACAAGTCTATGTCGAGGGTCAAAACAAAACTTGATGAAGGTTTGAAATAGGGTGATGATTCTGAATAGAGGGAAGGACATGTAAGATAGATATCGTGAAGGTAGGCAGCAATGTTTGGCAATAGATTTAGATAAGAAAGGTAAGTAGGAGCGAGGAGTTGAAGATGCCAATTCAGTTATGAACCTGGGTGATTGGGAGGATGGTGGTGCTTTCCACAGGAAAAAAAGAAAAAAGAAATTTCCAAGAGGAAGTTTTTTGGGAAAAGATAGCGAGCTCTTTTGGAGATATATTGAGTTTGAAATGTCTGTCGTACATCCATCCAGTTCAAGATGTCTAAAAGGCAGTCAATGATATGAGCCTTAACAGAGAAATTGAGACACAATATGTATATTGGCGGTACAGGTAATGGGGTATAGAAATCTATCTTGCCCTACAAGAAAGTGAGGGAGAGGGGGACAGAAAGGGAGTAATAGAGGGGTGACTAGGGGAAGCGATAATCAGAATACATGTCCTCTTGGGGTAGGGGTAGGGGAGAGATGGGGAGAAAATTTGGAATTCAAAATCTTATGGAAATAAATGTTGAAGACTAAAATAAATTAATAAAAAATTTAGATAGATAGCTAGACAGACAGACAGATAGATAGACTGAGGAGGTAATGAGATGGTATAAAGGGAAAAGAAAGGCAGGCCCAGGATAGAGCCATGGGGAGACACCAATTGTTAGTGAGTATGTCATGGATGAAAAACAAGCAAGAGAGACTGAGAAAGGGGTGATTGGACATGTAAGAAGAAAATCAGGAGAGATCAATATTAGGGAAAAAAAACTAGAGGAAAGAATGTCCAAGAAGAAAGCATGATAAACATGCTTTGCATATTTCAAGTGCTTTAGAGAAAGCATGAATGACAAGGACTGAGAAAAGGTCACTAGATTTGGCGATTAAAGGATTATGTGTAATTTTGGAGAGGATGGTTTCTGTTGAACAATGATGTCAAAAGCCAGATTTCTGAGGGTTTGGAAGAAAAGAGGAAATGTATTCACTGAGTGCAGATGGCTTCCTCAAAGGATTTAACCACAAAGGGAGAGGAGAGATATGGAATGATAGTTGTAAAGAAAAGATTAACCGAGGGATTTTTAAAAGTGGTCACATGAGCTTTTTTGTTGTCAGCTAGGAAGAAGCCAATAGATAGTGAGAGACTGAAGATGAGAGGGAGAATAAGGATGATTATGGGGGAAATCTGCCAGATATCATGGGAGGACATGGGAATAAAATTACAAGTAGAGGGATTCACTTCAGCAAGATAAAGGTTCTTTCTGAAATCAGTTTGAAAGGGAAGATAGTGGGAAAACATATCTGAGTGAAGAGGAAGATAAAAGAAGAGAGAATTCTTCGCCTCTTTTTTTTTTCAATTTTTTAAGTGAAAGAAGACATCCTTAACTAAAAGTGATATGGAAGCTTGCAAAAGATGAGACTGTCTGGAATAACTGCTATAAAGAGTGGAATATCAAATCAATTAGAAAGGAATCAAATTTATACTTTGCTGTAATGAAGGCCCAGTTGAGATTGGATAGCATCACTTTATAGTTGATTCTATCAGCATATTTCACTATTTTCTCCAGCTCCATTCATTATGTAAACAGTAATGAGTTTGGCTGGGTGAGGTATGAAAGGTAAAAAACATAAGAAGACAAGGTATTCAAAAGTAGAGAATAGTATAGATTTGAGTTGGTTCACTAAATGGTCAAGATAGGGAAAGGAAAAGTGTGTATCTAGTACAGAAGTAATGGCTTAAGAAAGAACAGAGAGTTGTAAAGCATGGAGGTCATGGTGGGGACAGATAACAAGGTTAAGAGTCATAATGGATAGGAAAGATCTAATCATAAAAGGTTATGTTCAGATAAAGAAATTTAAAAACAAGGAATTGGAATACTTGTCAATGATTTCAAGATCATGGGTGTGACCCTTTCTGTGTGAAGTTGAGGTAGAGTGAAGGAATAGGTCATCGGAACTGAGTAGATTGAAGAACCGGGAAATTAAGAGTATTCGATATAGCATCAATAGGTATATTTGAAGTCCCATAGTAAAAAAATTAGAAGATGGAAAAGAGATAAACACTCTGAACCAAGCACTGAATTCATGATAGAAGGAAGGAGAATGTCTTGAGTGTCAGCAGAGAGCAGCCAACAGGATCAGAATTGAATAATAAATGTGTATAACAGGAATCTCAAAGACAGAGAGGTTGCTGAGTAAAAGTAATAGAGAAAGTCTCAAAATGGTAGTGGGGAGAAAAGAGTATTTTAACTTTCCCACCAGTGAGTTGAGTCATATGAGAGAAAAGAGTAGTCACTATTTGAAAGGATATCAAGAAAAAAATGGTACTATCAGGAGGGAACCATATCGCAAGGAGAGTCAAAAGACTGAAGGAGTGAGAAAGGAAGTGGTTTATGATGAAAGGGAGTTTGTTGATTATGGGGCAGGCATTCCAGAACACACAGTGGAAGGGGAGGACATGTATGCAATTGACAGCAGGGAATCTAAGCATGAAGGGGAGAGGGAAAAGGGTTTGTACATCAGCAACTGAGGGTTCAGAATCAATAGTATGGGATGAGTATAAGAGAAGGGGAATATGCTAACTATGGAATAAAGAGGTCAAAGTTCTGGTGGTTGAAGAGAAGTCTTGAAGGAAGCATGTGATTAGACTATTTAGGGTTTAAACTTGTGGCAGGTGGTAATACTGTGTCTTGCTAAAGCCTGGAAAGCCTACCTTACAGCAGGCAGAGGCAGAATGAGGCATGGAAGTCCTATCAGGAGGAAGAATACCTTGCCAGAGAAGGCCTTGGAGAGAAGGGTGTAGTAGACGTCTTGATCCCAGTTACAGTTAGAAATGGGATGAGGCCTTGAAGTGGGAAGTGGGCAGTGACCTTCCCTATCCTCATGCCTCTGGAATAGGTCCAATTGGAAAATAATAGGGGTGGGGAGTAGGGATTTTTTTTCTAAGTGTTCCTCCTCCCCTGCTGGAGATAGCTTTAAGCCAGGGGCCTATCTGAATTAAGCAGGTGCCAGTGGGGGACTTCCTTGGAGTTTACCTTGTTGGAGATGGCTCTGGAGTCAAGGTTAATGGGAAGTTAGGAGTTTCAGTCAATTAATCAATAAATATTTGTTAATTCCTACTATATACCAGGAACTGTGCTAAGTTAAATACAAAGTTAAAAGACAATCCCTCCTTTCAAGAGGCTCACAAATGAGATGATATATATATATAAAACTCACCACAAACCTCAAAGAACTATACAAATGTCAACTATTATTGTTAACTCTTGTGCCACCTTGAATGAGCCCCTTAACCTGTCTTAGACTCAGTTTTGACATCTGTAAAAATGAAAGGTTGGACCCTATCTCTAAATTCCCTTCTGATCTAGAACCTATAACCCCCATAAAACCCTTTCAGGAAATGAGCAGAAACACAGAAGTTCCTCACGTTTCCTCATTCTCAGCCCCAGCAATTTATATTCTGTACTAAAGAGTCAGATGAAGTGGGGAAATTACAGGAAGAGCTAGTCGCACTATTGCTTCTGAAGTTCTGTAAAGTTAATTAGGGTCAACACTAGCTCAATCTCATGTTACCAGAAAATGTTTACTCCTTTCTATATTATTCATTCTTTCCTTAATCTCACCCAAGAATTTTCTGGAAGTGAACTCTGGTACCAACCTAATCAGTTTTGGATAAAAAACTATAAACCTCTTTATTCACTTAAGACCAACCCTTAAAAAAATTTAAAACCTAGGACCCCTCCCCCCCCCAAAAAAAGTCTAGACAAAAATCTAAACCTAGATTGATCACACCCTTAAGACCTAGTTAGTCTGTCTGGACTCTAGGGAGAGGGGCCACACATCTTGGGCTCCTAACTCTGAGCTTGTTCTATCTACATACAGTGTCTGCTTATACCTTATTCTGCTCCCTTCCCCAGACACCTGACCACCCTGTTTTCCGACCCTTGCTTTTCTGCTAATCTTGTTTCATAGAACTTAAGATAAGACACCTGGACTTTCTTAGGGACTGCTTTCTACCAGACCTGCCTCTGGTTCTAAGGTTGCCTAGACTGATTGCTTATGGGTTTCCCCATAACAGAACACTGATTTAATTTAGGGGCCTGAGTGGCCCTTCAGATAGCTGAGGACTGTGACATCATAGGGACTTCACGTCTTTGCTGATAGTGCTATGGACTGAGGTTAGGGGAAGAGAAGCAGAAAGTATTGTTCTGTCTTGTTTGCTTTCCCTGCAGAAGACTTGGGAGATCAGTTTGCTAACACCAACGCAGTCCTTGCTGTGGAAATCACCTTGTAACAAGGACAAATTACATCATCTGTTTAATTACCTGCAAAAGGAAGTGGATAGCTTCTTTGATTACCTATATTCCAGGAGTTGGACTATAAAGCCTCTGACAATGGCGTGTGGGACCACCCTTGCACACAACCTCTCCCCCACAACTCTTCACACCCCTATTGTTACCAACACCCCTCCCCCACTGAGACTGAAATTCTCACTCTACCACCATCTATTAGCAGAGACATGTTGTTGACTTTTTCGGGCTCTACTTGGACAAATGGGGGGCTAAGACAATTATTCCAAGATAGGCTCATACCCTCTTCTATATCTGGCTACTTGGGTAAAAATGGGTACTTGGATTCTATATCAGCTTCAGGTTTCCCTGAAAGAAACCTGGTAGGTCAGACTAGTTTCATTTGGCATAATATGGATGCAGGGCAGATTGTAAGCACTTCAGCAGCTTCCCAACCTAACTAACTGAAGATGCTCAGGAGTTTCACATCCTTTGAGTCATCTTGTCAAAATAAGAGCATCAGGAATAGCCTAAAGTCACTTCCACCCCCATTCCCTGTGGAGAGTTTGAATATCACCCCCACCCCCTCCTACACACACACACCAACCAAACACCAGTCTCCAAGTTCAGACTCCCAATTCCCTCCCCTTAATGCCTGGTAATGCTTGACCTAGATAAAAATCCTATAAAAAAATCATCTTGCTTCACCAGTTTTAAGTGCCTCATTCCATCAGGATCCCAGAGGACTGCCCTGTGTCCATCTTCCCTGATGAATCCTTCATTTTGCTATTGTCTCCTCTTGATAAAGTGTTGGCTTGCTTCACATTCTCTTTGCCCATTCCCATATTGTCTTGAGGTGCTCTTCCTCCTGTTCAGTCTGGACCTGATGGTCGTGGCTTCTTCACCTATCTGCCAAAACCTTAGCCTAGAATATAGAAGGCAATGTGTGGATCACAAAAGCCTAGTGTGTGTGACATGGAACTAGTGAAAAACTTCTCAGTCTGGAATATAACATTTCCCCTGAGTGCTGTACCCTTCCCCTTCTCCTGTCAATTACTTTTACCTTCCTTTGTCTGTTTTCCCGCCTTGGTGAGGCCCGTCCCATCTCCCTCCCCTTGCAGTCTCAGTAGGGAAGGGATTGGTGAGGTAAAATTTTCCACCAATGAAAGGAGATAGCTGGCCCGGAGGGAGGACGTCCTAATTAGGCCTACTATGGGTAGGTGAGTAGGATTGTAGGTTTACTGCTTTCAGAGTATTCTCATGCCTGTTAAATGGTGCATCTCAGAGGGGAATCAAGCACTAGTTCAGCTTCCTATTGGGTTCTCATGGTGATCAAATAGGCTTAAATGTTAAAAACAGAAGTCCTCCTGTGGGTGGTTTGATCCCTAAGAAATCCAGTGGGTGCCATCAATTAGCATTACCACTTACCTTCTGAGTACACTGTATGCCTGAATGTTCCTAAAATAATAACAGTCTTCCATCAATATAGTAGATAACCTCCCTCTTAATTTAAGAAATGGCTACAATTGCAACTAAGCTAAAACGAATCTTGCCTTTTGTACCATCTAGAAATAAAAGATGGGCTAAACAAATTAGGACACAATAATAGGGTAAATTAGCCTGCAAGAAACAAATTAAACCTTAAGTGAACACATTTTTCAAGTTCTTCAACAGTACTGATTTGCATAAGAAACAATTAGTGTACTGACTGCAAATTGTCATTTCTACCACTAAAGTCCATCTGTCTGGAATTTAAGGCTTGCTTGCTTTAAGGTTTAACTTCAGAGCCACCTCCTAGGGAATGAGACTTGGCTAATTTCCATAGTTGTTAGTGCTTTCTTCCTGCTCAAGTTATCTTCTATTTACATATGTGTTTACATGTTTTGTCCCCAAGAGGAATGTAAGCCCTTTGAGGACAAGAATTGTTTTACTATTTTTCTGTGTTTATTTCCCCAGGAGCTGACACAGCACTTTACACATAGTAGATTCTCATAAAGTTTATTGATTACATTTATCTCAAGACTTTTGGTTTAACTAATTCGTACTGTATTATACTCTCTCCTCCACCTCCCTTTTTTAAAGCTGTCGTAAGAAAATTATCAATAAGCACAAATATTTCCATATACAGAGAAGACCAGGAGAATAGGATTTGCACATGAAACCATTAATTTCTTATACAGAGCTTGTTTTTTAAAAAAATATATGTTAAATTTTAGATGATAGTGCCAGCAATGGTTCCTTGCTTGTCTATCTCCCCTTCTCTGCTCTCTTCTGTTTTTGAAAAAATATTTTTAAAATCTCATTGATGTTAACTTCTGCCTGCCAACATCCCCCCCCAAAATCCTTCTTTCCAACAAATAAACATAGTCAAGCTAGGGTTAGAGTGTCATCTCCAAGAAAATATATCTTATTCTACACTTACAAGTTATTACCCCTCCACCACCAATAGTTGGAAGACATGATTGCTTATCAGTCTTATGGAGTTGTGATTGATCATGACATTGATCAGAATTTGTAAGTCTTTCAAAATTATTTTTCTTTATGACACTAAACTCATATATAAATAGTTCTCTTGGTTCCAATCACTTCACTCTACAACAGTTCATATAAGTATTCTCATATTTCTCTGAATCTGTTCCTTTTGTCATTTTTTATGGTGTAGTAATATTACATTACATTAATATATCATTTTTCCCCCAGCCATCCCTTAATTGGTGAGTATTTTCCAGTTCTTTGCATCAAGAAAAAAAGATTGGTTACATTTTGGTATAGGGTCCTCTTAATAAATCATTCAATCAATAAGCATTTGCCAGACATCTATATTATTTCAAAAGATCATCTATCTCTATTCCATCTCCTCATTCTATGCTATTGTTCAGACAGCTGTAAGAATAACCTTTTCTTTTTTGGAGGGGGGATGTAATAGTAATGAAATTTGAAGATCCCTTTGTCTTGCCAAGCTAAGAGGTACTTAGCACCTCTGTTAAAAATAAGCCTCTGTTAAAGAAACAGAAGGTATGAACCCCTGTTGCTGACATGACAGGAAGGGGCTGAACAGGGAGAAACTAATACCATATATAAGGAAGAGGATAAGCTGGACAGACAGAACTTCTTGGGATAAATATCGTGGAGGCAGGACAGCTGCTGCTGAACTGAAGACTGAACTAAGAATTGAGAAGAATCAAGAAGAGAAATGAGAACTGAGAACTGAGACAGAATTTCTTGGAGCAAGCCATGTGGAGGCTGGATAAAGTGATTTTGATTTTGAGAGCAGAGTTTATGGTATTGAAAACTTCCAAGGGCCACCAGAGCTGCTGAGGATTTCCAAGGGCCAGCTGGAGCTGCAGAAGACTGAGAAAGCATAACTGTAGTGCTGGTATTTTGTACAAATATTGTTGTGACTTTGTTAATATATATGAATGTTACTGTGGCTTTGTTGGGCCTTATCTTCCCAGGAACAGAGACTGTGAGAGATTTGAAATGGACTGGATACTGTGAGCTTCAATGTGAAACAGGAACTGCATGGAGAACTGGACAAGGAACTGGGATCTTTCTGCCTTTGAACCCAGGTGACAGTTTGGTGGATTCAGGTAGGAGCTGCTTGCCTCAAGTCAAGATGAAAAGAGCTCTCCATGGATACTGAGTAGTGACTGATGAAATTGTCTGTGTTGTGACCTAGGGGTGGATGGTTTTTGTACTTTCCACTACCCCTTACAAGGGTATTGAGTAGTGACTGATGAAATTGTCATTTAATTGCACCCCGTGGGAGGAGGGCTTTGACTTTTGTACTTTGTGTCCCTGAATGATTGAGTTACTAAATGATTATACTTTGTTCAAAACTATGTGACCACTTTGGTGAAAACTATGTGGCCATTTTAGTGATAAGTTGTTGAGTTGTGACATGGTAAATGCTGTTTTTTTATTTTCTGTGATAAGCTGTAACACTGTGAATGCTGTACCTTGATTTTCTGTGAATGTTTTGCTCTGATTTGTTATTGAATAAATAGAGAGTCTGCTTTATACTATGTAATCAGAACCTTTAAAGCTGTTCACAGCAGCAGTCCTCTGGAAAGCTGCTCATGCGTGACTTTACAGGGGAAGGCAGGGCAATTGGGGTTAAGTGACTTGTCCAAGGTCACACAGCTAGTAAGTGTTAAGTGTGTGAGGCTGGATTTGAACCCAGGTCCTCCTAACTCCAGGGCCAGTGCTCTATTCACTGTGCCAACTAGCCACCCTGAAAAATAACTTTTTTAAATTGATAAATCCAATCATATTTGTCACTCCTTTGTTCAAAATGCTTGTGACTGGCTATTGCTTACTAAATACAATTCAAACTACTCGGCAGGGTATTCAAGGTCACCATTGTGTCTGGTGTAACAACCTTTCTAATATTTTTCTAATATTATTTTGCATTATTACTCTCCATTTACATATGTTTCAGACTAAATCTCTGTCTCTCTTTTTGTCTCTTTTTTTCTCTCTCTCTTCTCTAAACATGCTAGGTGCTCTCACATATCAGTTCTTTTATTCAAGCTATTGTTTATGACTAGAATGTCTTTTTTATTCATTTGTTGAATTACTATTATTCATCCTTTAAAGAACAACTCGTATGGCATCTTCTTTGTAAAGTTTTCCCAGGTCTATCATTCTCTTTGGGTAATGGTCCTAGCCCTCAAGACTTCATGTAGCACTTTGCTGTATAATTCTCTAGTGAATTTATAATTTACTCTTTAATATTACATCTACTTATGTATGTATGTGTATTATTCCCCAAGTGGACTGCAAGCTCCATAAAAGCGGGGACAAGTGTCCAATATAGCTTTGTACAGAGTAAGTGCTTAATATGTATATGAAGAATGCATGAGAGATAGGTTAAAGAAAGGATTTTCAGAGTTAGAGATATTAGAAGCAGAGTCATTTGTTAATGTGTAGCTGTATTATGCAGTGCCTATTGTATATCTGCATTCTAAAGCCTGCAAAGATTTTTTTTTCTCTAAAATTGCCTGAAACTGGGTAGTACCTAATTATGTTATCCATCCATGAAGGTAATATCAATTACCAATTATTATTCTCCCTGACCCTCTACACGTGCCCATGTTCTTTGAAAATCAAGAAGAAAGCAAACAATGCCACATTTTTTTTATTACTAAAATAAATTCCGTGGTGGTATAATATAAATTGGACCTGGAGTCATGGTTCCATCTCTAAAACATTCTATATAACACAAAGCAATTCTAAGTTTGTCTGAGTCTAAGTTTCTTTTTTTTTTAATTGAGATGAGGATATCTATAGTAGCTACCCCACAGGAGAGTTGTAAGAATCAAATGAGAAAAAATGCATTAAAGCATTTTATAAACTTTAAAGCAAATTATGAAGGTTAGCTATTGTCATTTTAAAAACATATTTTATTGTTAGCATCTTTAAAAAAATACAGTAATTTCTGGATATAACAATTTCTGCACCCACCTTGAACCTTCCCTTGTAAAAAAAAAAAGTTAAGTAAAACTAATGGACACAGTGACCACATTTGATGGTGTATATGCCATTCTGTGCCCATATTTACCTGCCTTCCTTCCTGGAAAAGATTTGTTTGATAATCATCATCACCTATGACAATGATGAATATTGGTCATATTCTCACCGGAGGATTGTGCAGTACTGTGTTCTACAGCATGTAGAATATGGAGAACTTACATAGGTACAAAGGTGGAGCCACAAAAAAGAATTAAAGCTTTGGGAACTAGCTTTTATCAGGTAAAACCTAAATACTTGAAGGCAGTGGGCAATGGATCAGAGGTCTCAAACCTTTACAATTCATGCTACTTTCTTTTCTTTTCTTTTCTTTTTTAATCCATGCTACTTTCTATTTCTGTTCAGTTGAATATGGAGTCTCACCAGCTGGACTTTTTAACAGAGCTTCAACAAGGGATAGATGACCTTACTTAATCTTTTCTAAGATACTTTCTTTGATCCTCAGAGTGAAATTAAACATAAAGATCAAGAGAAAAGACCTTGGACACTTTTAAAATTCTAATTTTAATTTTTTTTCAATTGCTAAGCAAATTGCTACATCAAAACATCAGCCCATCAAAGCTGCATCCAGTAAAACCCCTTAATCATGACAAGTTGTCATGGCAACCCCTGCTTGTGCAGATTTCCTGTACAAGAGTTGAATGTGATCAATTCAGTCTCCAAAAATGTAGAAATATAATAAACATCTATGGCTTTTGTAATTAATTCCCTAGCAACACATTCTGTTATACTAAGTGTAACTAGGGAAGAAATTTTTACCTCTCTTCTCTTTTATCAAGTGTTTCTATGCCTCATCCTATACTTTTCATTTAACAAGGAAGCATGGGTATTTGCTGATGTCTTCACACTAAAGTAAAGTGAATCCACCCTGGGAAGGGAGCAGTCTACAAAAGAAAGGAAAGTATTTAATAAATCCCTAAAATAGTCCTAATAACTAAATATTTCCAGACACTTCCTCTTCTGTCTTCTATCCTTTGTCTACCCTCAACTCTCAGCCACATCCTTTTTCTTTTGCTGCATGAAGAAATTCCTTTTTTCTGTTGGAAACAAAGTGAATCATATTTGTTTTCAAGAGTACCGCAAATCTCCCAAGTAACACAGCAGCTATTTTTAGAGGATCTTGGGGGGGGATGGATCTTGAAGTCTGCTTCAGCTCTGATGCAGCTTGTTATATATATACCCAGAGATTTCCTCAAAGTGTTTACCATTTTAGGGCTTGAGTAGCTGTGCATGAACGATGAACAGTGTACTGTTTCTTTAGGTTCATCCACCTTTTCCCTTCTTTACTTTGAAGATTAGAATCTGTGGTAGGATGTTTTTACCCAGTGCCAATAAATAAAATAAAATAAATAGCATGGTTATGAGTACATAAATAACCATGCTATTTATTTTATTTTATTTATTTCTTAGTTTTCAACATTCATTTCCACAAGATTTTGAATTATACATTTTCTCCCCATCTCTCCCCTACCCCCCCCACCCAAAAGGGCAATCATGCTGAATACTCCCTCCCCCAATCTGCCCTCTCTTATATCCCCCATCTCCACCCCTTATCTTCTTGTAGGGCAAGATGGATTTCTACACCCCATTGCCTGTATATCTTTCTTTCCTGGTTGCATGTAAAAACAATTTTTACCATTTGCTTTTAAAACTTTGAGTTCCATGTTCTCTCCCTTCTTCCCTCCTTACACATCCTCACTGTGAAGACAAGCAATTCAATATGAGTTATACATGTGTAGTCACACAAAACATTTCCATAGTAGTCATATTGTGAAAGATTAACTGTATTTCCCTTCGTCCTATCCTGCCTCACATTTATTCTATTTTCTCCTTTGACCCTTTTCAAAAGTGATTGCTTCTAACTTCCCTCTGCCCCAATCTGCCCTCCCTTCTATCATCCCCACTTTCATCCCCTCCCCCCCTACTTGCCTGTAGGGTAAGATGCCCAATTCAGTGTCTATGAATACCATGTTATTTTAAGAATTTCACCATAAAGTTAGCTTAGGTGTTCAGAAAATTGAAAAATTTGTGTTATATATAGGTTGTCTGAAGGCATTCACTTGAGTGAGTTGCTTTTTGTTTTTGTTTTTTTTTTACTGCAGGTCTCCTTGCAGTGGTAATTTTGTGGTTAGGTACTTGATTTAAATACTCTAGATTAGAGGTGTGTGTGTGTGTGTGTGTGTGTGTGTGTGTGTGTGTGTGTTCGCATTATTTGTAGATTAGGTTAAGGAGAGTAATATTTTTGTGGCCATGGAAGGACTGCAATCTGTACCAGTAGAGAAAATACTAAAGACAAAAGAGAAGAAGATGAAAAATTTCAGAACTTTAGACTCCTGGATAGGGGTTTGGGGTGGGAGGGTCAGATGGACTACTCTGTTTTACCAGATTATGAGCATCAGTCAGATCACAGGTTTGTATGACATAATTTGTAAAAAAAATAAAATTAAAATACTTCCTTTAAGAAGTAAGGGACTATGGGTATGGAAAGCAGTATATGTCGTGAGATATGATTTCATTATTGTAACAGAGTTTATGGGGTTCGCTATCCTCATACAGGTCTGTTACTCCTCACTCTGCTAATTGACTTCTTACAACATTTATTCTTATTAGTCAGAATTCTAAAGTATTCCAGGGGCATATGTGGATAGTTCATTATTAATGCAGAAAATTGTAACATCTCTCATTAATCAATCAATTAGGTCTAATCTATACCCTATTTTATTAAATATTATATATAGAGAGAACTAGGACATCTAGGTGATACAGTTATTAGAGTGCTGGGCCCGAAATCAGGAAGTCTCTTCTTCCTGAGTTCAAATCTGGCCTCAGACACTAGCTGTGTGACTTTGGGCAAATCACTTGACCCTGTTTGTCTCAGTTCCTCATCTGTAAAATGAGCTGGAGAAGGAAATGGCAAACTATTCCAATATCTTTGCCAAGAAATCCTCATGGATAGTATGGTCTATGGGTCACAAAGAGTGGGACAAGATTGAACAACTGAACACAATATGACTAACCTGGAGATATGTTTTGCATGACTGCACATTTATAACCTGTATCAAATTTCTTGCCTTCCCAACGAGAGAAAGGGAGGGAGGAGAGGGAAAGAGAGAATTTGGAATTCACAAATTTTAAAGAAAACAAAGGTTAAAATTGTTTCTACGTGTAATTGGGGGGAAAAAATTCAATAAAAGAAAAATTTCCCAATTTTCTGTTTCCTTTCTAATCCTGGCTACATTGTGTGTGTGTGTGTATGTGTGTGTGTGTGTGTGTGCAAAACTTTTGAAATTTAATATAACCAAAATTACTCATTTTATGTCCCATGATGTTCTCTACCTCTTGTTTGGTCATAAATTCATAAATTCTTTCCTTCTTCCTAGATTTAACAGGCAAAATTTTCCATGATCCCCTAATTTGCTTATGGTATCACCCTTTATGTCTCAATCATGTTCCCATTTTAAGCTTATCTTGGCATATAGTGTAATATGTTGGTCTATACCTAGTTTCTGACAATTTCCAATTTTCTCAGAAGTTTTTGTCAAACAATGAATTCTTGTTTTAAAAGCTAGGATATTTGTGTTTATCAGATATTATATTACTGTGGTCATTACCTACTTTGTATTGTGTACCAAATCTACACCACTGATCTGCCACTTACCTCTTATCCAGTATCAGATTGTTTTAATGAGTATTGCTTTATAATAGTTTGATATGTGCTATGGCTAGGCCACCTGTATTCACATTTTTTTTCATTAATTGCCTTGATACTCTTGACCTTTTGTTCTTCCATTTGAATTCTGTTATTATTTTTTCTAGCTCTATAAAATAATTTTGGTAGTTTGATTGGTATGGCATTGAATAAGTCAATTAACTTAGGTAGAATTGTGATTTTTATTCATTGGCTCAGCCTGTCTATGAGCAATTGATATTTTTCCACTTGTTCAGATCTGACTTTATTACTATAAAAAGTGTTTTGTAATTGTGTTCATATAGTTCCTGGATTTGTCTTGGCAGGTAGACTCCCAAGAATTTGATATTGTTTTCAGGTATTTTAAGTGGAATTTCTGTGCCTCTTTCTGCTGGGTATTGTTGGTAGTATATAGAAATGCTGAAGATTTATGTGGGTTTATTTTATATCCTGCAACTTTGCTGAAGTTGTTAATTATTTCAATTAAGTTTTTAGTAGATTCTCTAGGATTTTGGAAGTATATTATTATATCATCTGCAAAAAACTGATAGTTTTGCTTTCTCATCAACTATGGTAATTTCAATTTCTTTTTCTTCTCTTCTTGTTATAGCTAGCACTCTTAGTACAACATTGAATGATAATAGTGATAGTAGGAATCCTTACTTTGCCTCTTGATTTTACTGGGGAGGCTTCTAGCTTATCCCTATTACAGATGTTTGCTTATGGTTTTAAATAAATTTTACCTATCATTTTAAGGAAAACTCTATTTATTCCCATTATTTCTCATGTTTTTCTATAAGAATGAGTATTGTATTTTGTCAAAAGCTTTTTCTGCATCTATTGAGATAATCATATTATTTTATTGGTTTTATTATTGATATGGTTAATTATTCTGATAGTTTTTCTTAATATTGAACCAGCCCCACATTCTTAGTATAAATCCCACCTGGTCAGGGTATATGATCTATGTGATATATTGCTATAACTCCTTGCTAGTATTTTATTTAAAATTCTTGCATCAACATTCATTAGGAAAACTGGTTTATATTCTTCTTTCTCTGTTTTTGCTCCTCTTGGTTTAGGTATCAGAATGATATTTGTGTCATAAAAGGAATTTAGTTGGATTCCTTCTTTGCCTATTTTTCCAAATAGTTTATGTAATCCTGGAATTCATTGTTCATTAAATGATCGATAGAATTTATCTGTGAATTCATCTTGACCTGGGGATTTTTCTTAGGAAACTCATTGATGGTTTCTTCAATTTCTTTTTTCTGGAATATAGTTATTTAAGTATTCTATTTCTTCTTCTGTTAATCTGGATAATTTACATTTTTGTAAATATTCATCTATTTCATTTAGATTGTCAGATTTATAGGCATAATAACTCTTAATAATTACTTTAATTCCTCTTCACTGATGGTGAATTTTATATGCACTGATTCTTAAGCTAGAACTGATCCTATTGCCCTACATTAATCAATATGTTTGGCCAGTTTAAGGCTCACTCAAAGTGGGAGTGGGGAATAAGAAGATATCCAGAAATCACTATAATGTGAAAAATAAAATCATCAATAAAACCTAAAGACAAAGGGAAAAAAAAGAAACCATAAATATGAGATAGCGACTAGACCTATGTAGGGGGTGGAAAGAGGGTGAGGAAACTCCCTTTACCAATGCAGTACTATATATTCTCCTTAATTTATGATTTTATAGAATTTCCTAGGACACTAAGACGTTAAATGATCTACTCAGAGTCATAGAGACAGCATTTATTCAGGGGAGGGTCTAACCAATTCAGAGACAGCCTCTGTATCCTTTATGCCATGTTGTCTTTATTGAAAATATGTAAAAAAAATAAATGTGTATAGGACTATGTGTAGGAAGCAGAGAGTTGAACTTTGTTTTTCATCAGTTGCAAGACAGCATTGGAGGCAGTCAGGCATTTGCCTAAGGAAAACAATGCATCACTACCAACTCCACACTCCAGGCCAAGGAGCAGTCAGTCTTTCAGAGGGGGCCTGCCAAGTATCCATTTGCTCATACCCTTTGAAGAAAATGTGTAGGTACCTGCCTACAAATCACCTTTTCCTCCTACTGCTAAGTAAACTCTGATTTGAGATAGACTGGATGAGTCATCAGTCAGGGAAAGGTAAAAGGGAGTAGTTATCCCTCTTCCAACAAGAGGAAGAAACAGATGGCCAGCCATCTCTTCAAGGGATAAGGTGGTAGTATATGAGTACCCAGCTGTTAAAAAAAAAAGCTAATATACACAAAGCAAAACGTAAATGAAGCTTTATAAGAATAACATAATAAATTAGATTGCAAGTAGGCACAAAGGATTTCCAGAAAGCTTCCTTTAAGACATAAGTTCCTCTGATACATGAAAAACATTTGCTTTGATGTGCACTCAACTTTCCAGGGAGACATTAGATAAAGGCAGGTGAAATTAGAGGAGGTTAGAATGCATTCAAACATCCACTGGCTAGCACTGAGGGCATGGTGGAAAAACCTCCCTCCCTCGGGAGGGAGAATCAAATTGAAGCCAACCATCATCTGTGATTCAGTGGAGGGGTAATAAAGGCTGACCTTATCAAACAGACCCATAAAGGGAAATTCACTTAATGGGCAAAAGTGCTTTATGTTTTCCATTTTAGTTTTCATCAAAGATGTGTTCACTCTGTGTAGCAGGAGAACCATATGTGTATGTTCATTACAAGTCTTACAATTTCAGAAAATGTTTTTTGCTGGTTTTGCTCTAACATAAACTAAAACGTTGAAAGATCATTTGTAGTAGTGGCAGGAATCTGAGGAACAAAAGGGGTTACATGCCCACCTCTCAGCCACTAACCATATTTTCCCCCCATTTCTGGAGTGTACTCTCTCCTCATCAAAACCCTAGTCATCCTCCAAGACTCCATAAAAGTCCCACCTCCTCTGAGAAACTTTCTCATGAAATCCACACCAGTATATCTCAGGCTTATTGTTCTCTGAACAATGCCTTTGTAGAATCTACTCAATGAAGCTGAGTAATCCATGGTATTTGTCTTCTGCAGTTTTCTATTGATTTATGTGTGTTAGTCTTCAAAATTAAATTTATTAAGAATCCACTTTTTACTTGGAGTCATCAAGTGCCACTAGATGCTCTTTTATTGATTCCTTAGTAATCTTGGGCATCAATTTCCTGAAAGGCAGCATGGAGCAGTGGAGAACTGGCCTCCAAGTGAAGAAGACCTGAGTTCAAGTTGTGCCTCTTATTCATGCAGTTGCATGACCCACCCCAAGTCATTTAACCTCTTTGTGTTTAGGCAAATCTCTAAGATTATAAGGTGTCATCCTATATTGGTAGAGTTCCTTCATCCAATGAAACCATAGGTCTGTATCCCTATCAATTCTTGCTTGTATTTAATCATTTTCAGTTGAGTCCAATTCTTTATAAACCCATTTGGAGTTTTCTTGGCAAAGATATTGGAATGGTTTGCCATTTCCTTCTCCATCTTATACAGATGAAGAAACTGAGGTAGAGTTACATGACTTGCCTGTAATGCCAAGCAAAGGCAACTTCCAAGGTTCAGAATACCAGCATAGTAACTCTCCATTTTATTCAGTGACGAATTAAGGCAAAACATTCACCAAAAAGAGATAATCAAAATACAGCATTCACCATGTATAATCCAATAATTTAGTAAGCCCTCAATTCAATCCAAGTACTACTCCACCCCTGGGCAGTACATTCAGTCAATGAGTCATCAGTCAGGGAAAGATAGAAGGGAGTAGTTAGTAGTCATCACAAAGTCTCTCTTCTCAAATGGAGATTAGTTTCCAATCATAAACAAAGTACATTCATTTGGTCAGTCAGAGAGCACA
>CM053595.1:182883416-182906069 GCA_028646575.1 Pseudocheirus occidentalis | reverse complement strand
TTCTCAGCAGTTCCAGGTAGCAGTTCTCAAAAGTCCTGGGCGGCTCCAACTGGACCTCAGCAGTCTCTCTCTCTCAGCGACTCTGGCCCCTGGCAATTCTCCTCTCTCTGCCTCCACAATACTGCTCCCCAAAAGCTCTTCGGGCCTCCTCTGCTTGGTCCTATTTCTAAATCCACTGCACCAGCTCCTCCCAGTTCACCCTTTTTTTTCACATGAACAAGTCCATCCCACAAGTGGGATTCACAAGCTCTGGATTTTAACATTTAACCCCCAAACCAAGCCAAACAAGAGGATCTTTAAATTCCATTACCATTACATTGCCTTAAGTTAAGTGACTTAGAGATTAAGTGACTCTATGCCCAGGGTCACATAGCTAGTAATTGTCTGAGGATTGATTTGAACTCAGGTCCTCCCAGCTCCAGGACTGGCATTGTATGCACTATGCCATGTAGTTGCCCCCCAATTCTTGATTAGAAAAAAAAACCCACAAGACTTGTATTCTTCCTTCATTGTCTCATTCCTCTGAAGAAGTGGTCCTAGGCCTTCTTGGATTAACCTTTTTGCCCCCAAACAGAATAAGTTATATTTTTAATAATAACAAAATCATGCTGTATTTCTCATCTTTCAAATTTGTTCCCAGCACCAGCTCTTTGTGAACTTTAAAATTCCTTACACTATTCTTACAGGACCATGTCCTATTGTATTTATTTTTTTGTCATCTATGTTGGTTTCCATCTTTTGTACTTGCTCCCCTAAAAAACTGATATTCCTGGGGCGGCTAGGTGGCGCAGTGAATAGAGCACCGGCCCTGGAGTCAGGAGTACCTGAGTTCAAATCCGGCCTCCGACACTTAACACAAAAAACTAGCCGTGTGACCTTGGGCAAGTTACTTAACCCCAACTGCCCTCCAAAAAAAGCAAAAAACAAAAAAAAAAAAACAAAAAAAAAAACCTGATATTCCTAAAACACAGATTTTACCAGCTCACTCCTCTACTCAAACATAATGCAGTGGCTCCCTGTTATCTCTATAATAAAGTACAAACCCCTGCCCCAAGAATTTAAAACCCTTTTTAAATTGGCATCTCACCTACTTTTCCTAATGTAATTCCTACTACTCTCTTTCATGACCTCAAAAAGTCTTATTCTTTACTTTAGTGTTCCTCTCTGTGAAATGAGAGTATAGAAAAGTAATATAATATGTATGCTACATGCTAATAAGGGTAATAACTGTGTAGATTGCTTTAATTTTAGTGTAATCTATCGCTTCTATCTACCAGTTTACCTTATTGTGTATTATATATTACTCCCTTCAAAAAATCTATATTCTAATCACTGCCCTTCTTTCTGTACCTTATATGTGGTAGTATGTTTTCTCTCTCCATGGCTTTACATGGGATATCCCTCATGTCTGCAATGCATCCTTCCTCACTTCTGCCTCTTAGAATATCTAGTTTCCTTCAAAACTCCCCTGTGCACCACTACATAAGACTTTCCCAGTGCCTCTCCCTTCCCCAAATTATCTTCTATTATTTTGTTTATACTTACCTATGTATGTGTTGGCTCCCCTGATAAAACATAAGCTCCTTAAAATCAGAAACTTAACACAACTACTTTGGGGGCAGTTAGGTGATACAGTGAATAGAGCACTGGCCCTTGGGTCAGGAGGACCAGAGTTCAAATTTTATCTCAGACATTTGACACACTTATTAGTTGTGTGACTTTGGGCAATTCACCCCAATTGCCTTGCTTCCCCCCTCCAAAAAAAAATCAGAAACTTATAACAGTATCATTTTGTCTTTGTATGCCCAGCATATAGTATAGTGACTTACAGTAGGTCTTCTTTATAAATGTTTGTTGACTTATTTTATTCTGTTCCTAATAATTCCTTCTGTTTGCTGAGTGAAAAAAAAATTACCTCCCCATCCCAATTGAGATAACTTTGCTATTCTATAGTCTTCCCTTTTTCAAACATTCTTTTTCATGTTTAAGTATATCATCCAGAGAGCAATTTGGAACTATGCCCAAAGGGCTATAAAATTGTGTATACCCTTTGACCCAGCAATAACACTTCTAGGGGATAAAGAGAGCATAAAAATGGGAAAGGATAGACATGTACAAAAATATTTATATTAGCTCTTTTTATGGTGGCAAAGAATGGGAAATTGAAGGGATATCCATCAATTAGCAAATGGCTGAACAAGTCGTGGTGTATGAATGTAATAGAATACTATTGTTCCAAGAGAACTGATGAGCAGGTGGACTTCAGAAAACCTGGACTTACATGAATGGATGCTGAGTGAATTGAGTAGAATCAGGAGTACCAGTAATAGCAACATTGTGTAATGATTAATTTGATAGACCTAGCTCCTCGGAGCAACTGCAAGGACCTAAGACAACTCCAAAAGACTCATGATGGAAAATGCTTTCCATATCCAGAAAAAGAACTATGGAGTCTGAAGGCAGATCTAAGGATACCCTTTGCTCTCTTTTTGTTTTTTCTTTCTCACTGTTCCTCCCATTGGTTTTAATTTTTCTTTACAACTTGACTAATATGAAAGTATGTTTAAATATGAATGCATAGGTAGAGTTTATATCAGACTGCATGCTGTCTTGGGGACAGGGCAGAGAAGAGAGGTGGAGAAAATGTAGAACTCAAAATTTTATAGAAGTGAATGTTGAAAACTTAAGAATAAACTAATTTTAAAAAATTAAAAAGAAAAAAGTATATCATCCAAGTATAATTTATTGAAGTGTATAAAACAAGATTCCAATATAAATCCCTTTCCCTGGACAAATTGCCAACTATTTTCCCAAATGCATTTGTTAAACAGCAAATCCTTTTCCAAGTTTTTATTTTCCAAAGGTTCACCAAACATCAAATCTTCACGAATATTTATTGGGATGTTTGATACATCAGTTCTATTCCCCTACTCTTTTTTTTTCAAGTAATAGTGCTGATGATTAATGTTTTGTAATATGTATTAAAGTTTAGGAGTATAAGACTACCATCTTCAGTATTTTTAAAGCATCCCCTTGATTTTCTTGCCCACTGATTTTTCCATAAAATGGTCACTATGATTTTATAGTTTTATAAAGAAACTCCATGATATATTCATTGGCAATTTATTAATTACATATTATATAATTTAGAATATTTTTATTTTTACTCATAATCCAAACCATTTATGAATATCAAATGTCTCTCTAGGCATGTCTTTAATGACATCATTATTCATAGGATCACAGATCTAGAATTAGAAAGGATTTTAGTTGTCATCTAATCCATATGCCTCCTTTTATAGATGAGGAAACTATAGCTTGGAGAAGTTGCATGACTTTTTTACTGAAGTAAATATCAGAACCAGAATTTGAACTCAAATCCTTTCCCTCCAGATCTAGCACTCTCCATTGCACCATGATTGCTGTTTTATAGTTATCTTTACAGAAGTCGTAGGTATCCCTAGGCAAGTTGATTCCCAGATATTTGATCTGTTGTTGTTGTTCTGTTAATTGAATAATATTTAACACATCTATTAACGTCCCAAGCTCCATGCTAATTGTTGGGGTTATAAATAGAAAAGTGGTACAATCTCTGCTTTCAGAGAGCTCCTACTATAATTGAAGGTAACAATGCACATATAAGCACATTGAATGTCATAGTGGATGGAAAAACCTGGAGATCCTAAGGGTTTAGTAGCAGATGAGATGGCAAACACGAGCCCTTTGGTTACATTAGTAGGTGAAACAACAGTGTGAGAAATCAGGAGGGCAGAGGGTAAGGCCTGGTGTTCATCTCACAGAAATGTCCTCCATCTCACTGGAAGGACCTCCATTTCATTTTCTTCTCATCCAGGTGATATGGGTTCCAAGCGGCCCAGAGAGGTGAAGAGATGAAAGGTGTAATTTTCAAGTCTAATATGTCTATCAAATATTCCAAATTCATATACTTAAGAACCTGAACTGCTAAATGTAGCCAGGATCCTGTGAGTGCTTTCCTTGCCCATACCATTTAGGGGCATATGTAGTAGCCACTCATGGTGCCAAAGAAGTCCTGGTGATCACACAGAAACTTGAGTTTGCACAGATTTCTTCCACCTACTTCCAACTATACAGGAGTCATATGTAACAGTGTTGAGTCTCCTCCATCGGTGACTGATAAAGAACCTCCTTCACTAAAGAGTTAAGCTCCTTTCCTTCAATGTTTCTCTGTCTTTTCAGCTTCAAACCTTGAAGATTTGCACTGGGTAGGGAAATGGTAGAAACCTTACTTCACAGGGCCTTACACAAGCATGAGCACATATCTGTCCCAAGGCTGACTTGGACCTGAGATGGGGCCGCTTTCCTTTTCTTGTGTTTCCTTCAAATGAGGTACCTGAGCAGCAATTTTGAAATAGATGAGCCCAAAGACAGATGACTGTGTGAATTTCAGAAGGTCATTAGGAAGGCCTAGGTGGCCAATCAAGAAGAAGTCAGAATATCCAATGGACTGGTGGGTTACAGCAGCAGCAGCAGAAGTACTGACAGAAAAGCTGGCATCAGAGAAGTGGGCAGGGCACTGGAAAAGAAGAGCAGGTTTGGATCACATTTGGATTATACTCACTGGAGGTGAAAAGGCTAATTAGAAGAATTATCAAATTGCATTATGTCTTGATGAGGTTAGCCATCAGACTTCCAGCAGAAAGTAACCTGGCTATAAATCAGGTTTGTAATATCTGTTTAAATCATTTTGTCAATACATAAAGAATGTGATTCTTCAATCCTTATCATTTCTTTATGTGTATGACTAAAATTACCTGTTCTATACCCCATTCATATGATGTACTGGGTACTTTTTATGACTCTCTCACCATCCCCCATCCACAGCTTTTCTAGGAAAACCCAGGACTAGAGACATAATTAGAGTTGTCCCCAGAGAAGCTGGGTGAAGGCAATGAGCCAATGAATGTGAGAATTGGAGAGCTCAATCTCCTGAGAATCAGCCAGGTTCTCCTAGCAATGAACCCATAATCAGCACTTAATAAATGCTGTCTGTCAAAAGAAAAAAAGGTAGAAAGGAAGAGAGAGAGGGAGGGAGGGAAGGAGGAAGGGAGGAAGGAAGGAAGGAAGGAAGGAAGGAAGGAAGGAAGGAAGGAAGGAAGGAAGGAAGGAAGGAAAGAAAGAAGGAAGGAAGGAAGATTAAATATTTTTGTGCTTATTTCAGGATATGTAGGAGGAGGGAAGAGGGAAGGAAGGAAAGGAGGAAAGATGAAACATTTTTGCTCAGTTCAGCATATGCATATCATTTTGTCTACAGTTGTGTTCTATTTTTAGCATAGAAGCAAGAATCAAAAACTGTCAGTAATCACAGGGACTCAGGATATAAGAGCAGGGAGAGTAGGTACTTACCTGAACCCCTGTGATTCCTAGCAGTGGTTACTTCTACCTTCTATGGTAAAAATAGAACATATCTGTTTGAAAAAGTAATATGCATGTCCTGAAACATAAAAACAAAAATGTTTAGTTTTCTTTCTTTCTTTCTTTCTTTCTTTCTTTCTTTCTTTCTTTCTTTCTTTCTTTCTTCCTTTATTTCTTCCTTTATTTCTTTCTCTCTTTTGTTTTCTTGACAGACAGCATTTATTAAGTGCTTATTATGTGCTATGGCCCAGCAGTTCTCAACCTGTGGGTCGTGACCCCTTTGGGGGTCAAACGGGGTTGCCTAAGAACATCAGAAAACACATATTTCCAATGGTCTTAGGAACTGAGATGCTGCTCTTCTATCTGTCTCCAGGTGGGTCTGCCCACATGCAGATATGCCCACATATGAGTATTAAAGGGTCGTGGCATTAGGAAGGTTGAGAACCACTGTGCTAGGCACTGTGCTAAGCCCCAGGAATATAAATACAAACAAGCAAAACTATGCCTCCAAGGACAGGAGAAATACAACACATAAAGGGAAATTGGAAAGGGTTCCAGGGATATAGAGCGTGGTGTGGTGAAAAGATGTCCTGAAAGTGTTGTAGGTGCCTGGTTTAGGGCAATAAGGAGAAAGTTCTACTATTAGAACAAATGATCAAGTGATTTTTGTATTCCTTGGACATTAGCTGACACTCAAATGGAATTTACTGAGTATCTTGTATCCAGTGCTGTCAGAGATGGAAATACCTCTTGACTCCAAGAGCTTAAAACAGAGAGCAGGAGCTAGAAACCATGAAACCATAGCTAGCAAAGCAAGAAAGGGCTTAAGTTCTAACTGAGGGATTTGCTTTAGAGTCTGAGTGTTATAGAGGCAAGGAGTTATATAGAAACTTCAGAAGTGAGGGAGAAAATAGAAAACTGGAGTAGTGAGGAAAGGTTTCCTGTGGGGAGTCAAGATCATTTGATACAAGCTTAATAAAGATCCAGTAGTTCACTTCTGCCTGGTATTGGCAATATCAGTTATTATTAAGAAAAAAGAAAATAACTCTGAACCAGAATTCAATTTACTTCAAAAATCTGTCAAGCATCCCATAATATGCAAAACTCTAGGTAGACAAAAAGGAACAGTTTCTACTCTCAGAGAACTTTGTGGGTGGGGGCAGGAAAGAAGATGGGATATTGAAGAAGATGAGAAAGGCTAGGTGTTTCAGGGACCCCAAAGAATCCCTGGAGGGCTAGTCTGGAAAGAATTCTTAGGATTCAAGCAATCTTTTATTGTTACACTTTACAAAGGGCAGGAGGTCTTAGGGAACCTGCAAACTTAAAGGAGTCAGGGGTATAGATTATAAAGCAATAAAATTGTAAATCAGGTATCAATTATGATAACTAGGTGAGTAAAGGTGAGATTAGGGAGGAGTTAAGGAGTGGTCAGTGCTTAAAAGGACATGCACTTTTCATATCTACTGCACAGGCATATTGCCCATAATTCACTAGAAAAAGCCCATGGAGGGGCTGCATGGAGGTATGGTTTTAGGCTTGAAACGTCATTGGGTCACCTAATGGTCAGAGCTGACTGAGAGGTGTACAGTCTGTTACCATCAATGTTCTGTTTGACAAGATGGATGTTGGGAGGCTAGACTAATTGGGGATTCAGGATGTGCCTAATTAGAGAGGAGTTAGCTTACTGATAGTGTATTGAAGGATTCAGAGGTACAGCTGGCCATTAGAACAAGGAACATATACATTTCTCTAAGCTAAGGGATTGTTTATAGATGGTTTAGTGAAGGATTCATAGGTATAGCTCAGAGGTTCTCAACCTGTGGTTTATGTTCAATTTAAATACATCCTGTATATCAGGTATTTACATTACGATTCATAACAGAAGCAAAATTACGGTTATGAAGTAGCAATGAAAATAATTTTATGGTTGGGGGTCACCATAACATGAGTAACTGTATTAAAGGGTAGTGGCATTAGGAAGGTTGGGAACCATTGGTATACCTTGTAGCTAGGCAGAGTGCTGGCCTAGGGAAGTAGCAGAGTTAATGCTTTGTGGCTGGGGAAAGTGTGATTTTACAACTAGATTACACAAGCTGATATTACAAACATATGTACCCGTTCACAAGTGTGATTTTACAAATTGAAGTTACAACTGGATGTTACAAACGTAGGCACCCGAACACCCCATCAATATAACAGACAAAGTTATACAAAATAATCTTGAGAGGAGAGCACTAATTGAGAGAACTGAGAAGGGACTCCTAAAAGGGGTAGTGCTGACTTGCAGCTTCATGTGCAATCACCTTTTCTTATTATACTGTGTTATGGAAATGCTTGTTTTATTCCATTAATTAAAAATTAAATAAATTAAAAAATAAAAATGCCAGGATAAGGATTTTGTATGGGAATAGTAAAATCTTTGATCCTGAAACTAGGGCCCTTATCTTCATTAAAGGTATCAATTAATCAAGGAGGCTTCACAGAACAAAGTTAGAGACCACAGGTTCTCCACCCCTTACTGTAGCCACCCTTGTGTTTGAATGACTTTCTCTAAAGTACTTTTAGCAAACAATCATACTCCTAACACCTTTGGGAGTCTGGCCTATCCAGAACAATTTCCTGTGATATAAATAAAGAATGGGGTCAGAGAAGTCAAATTAGTTCCTTGGGGCCAAAAACTGAATCCTTAGGCAAGAGGTAAACCAGTAACTGGCTCATGAATTTCTGAGCTGTTGACACAGCCACATCCCATGACTTTCAGGTATTGCCAGTGAGGAAAGCAATGTCAGAGCTCTTCTGCTTCTAGTTCCCTCCTCTTTAACATTCCATTCCCAGAGCCTAGCAGTCCTTTTTTACTTCAGGAAAGAGAAGGGAGGGAAAAACAAAATAAAACTTTTGAAAAAGCCCAGTCAGTCAAACAATGACTAGGAAATAGCTCAGTTCAGGTTCATAGAATTGTATGGGTATGGAGGTGTCACTGATTAGAATATAATGTCGATTTCTAGGTTTTTGTGTCTGATAAACTTATTTATGTCTGGTGAAATAACTGAATCAAAGTTCCATTCTTTTCAATGTAGAGCATAATTAAATTTAGTATTTCTCAAGTAGATCTCAAGTAGATCAAAACTCTTTAAATTAATACCATGACATATATGTGTGTGTATTTGGGTGCATATTCTTGTTTATCTTTTGTTCTCAAAGAGGACTATGACATCAGGAAGGTGATGCCATGACTTGAAAGTGAATTGGATTTAAATGAGGGAGGGCTGTACAAAGTCACCAGCCTCACTGCCTTCTCTGGAGACACCTGGGTCCAGTGGCAATGTATAGATCAGGATGACTGGAGATGGCCTGGATACAACTATATATACATGTATGTATGTGTGTATATGTATATATACATATACATACACAATATTATATATACATATATGTATGCATGCAAATATATACATATATACTTAGCTACAAAGTATATACAAACCTACATACCTGAATGCATTTTACTCCCCCCCCCAAAAAAAATCTCTATGGATATCTTATAATAGTTTGAAGAAAGGAATTCTATGACTGCTGTCAATGATTCTTTTTATTTGTACAGTATTCAGTACAATGAAATAGTAATCAGGTGTGTCACCCTTCAGAGTTTGTCTAAAACAGACAAACAGAATTAGGTTGTATGCATGTTTATTTTCCCTCATAGAAGTAGGCATGCATGTGGAGCTGCAGTCAGAACTGAATTTACTTTAGGGTTAGGCCGCACAGATTATAAAGACAAAGAGAAAACACAAAGCTGGGTGGGAATGGCCATGTCTTGGTCCAATTGGGTACTGCCATAGTCGCTTGGGTTCAGTTTCTGATTCTCAGGGAGGCACCATTTTACAGAGATCATGAGCCGCCTACATGGAACAAGAAAGAGGATCAAGCCAAAAAGTCCCCAAGGTCCCAGAACTAGGATGCTTGTGCTAATTCTGTCCATTAGATCTGGTATGAAATAGTTTAAGTCAGTTTTGTGGAGCTCAGCACAGCAGGGGGAGTTCTGGGGTCAGCAAGTGAAAAGTACAAAGGATCTCTTGTATGTCAAACTTAAGGAATGCTCGGTCTGCCCTCTGATTGACTCATTCTCATTTCCAGGTCAGTCTAGTCTTCTCTGGATAGTAAGGAAGTTCAAGCAAGTGAAGGTGGTTAGTAAAGTCATTTTTCACAGGTGAAATAATCTATCTCGTTCCTTGGAAGTTGTAGGATGTGACTTGTCCTGTGAGTCAGAAGTAACCAGAGAAGGAAAGACTTAGAGGGAACTTGGCAATAGTTTTTTGATATTTGAATAGTTATCATGGGCTTGAGGCATTATATGGTCACTGCTAAGCACTGGAAGCAAAGTGAGGACCAGTGGAAAGCAGTTATGGGGAATAAGATTTCGAACTAATTTAAGGGGGAAAATTACTTAATTCTTAGCGCTGTTCAAAAGTGAACTAAAAGATGGGAGACACAAGAGCAGGTCCGGGGGTGAGGAGTGAGTTTCTGATTAATAGAGATCTTCAGGTAGAGGGTGGAGGAACATTGGTTCTGGATGTTGATAAGATTCATGATTAGGAGAGAAGTTGAATGAAATCTTCTCCAGTTGCAACTCATGCATTCTTTCCATACTCATTTATCAGGTTCCTACTACATGTCAGCCTTTAGGAATACAAAGAATAAAACAAAAAATTTTCTACCCTCAAATACCATATATTCTCTGGGGAGGAAATAACAAAAACACAGGTAAGTGTATACTATACCTACATGCGTGTGTATATACATACATGTATGTATGTGTGTATGTGTGTATGTATGCATATGTATATGTATGTATGTGAGTATATGAATACATATATAGATCTAGGTCCCTGTTTCCCCCGACTCCCTGAGATAATTTTTACCAACCTTCTTTTCCCTTCCCTCTTTTGGCATATTCCCTCCCTTTCCCCCTCCCCCCTGCCCCCGGCCTTTCCACTCTTTTAAAAAAATCATCAGGATAAAACAAAACCACTCCTAGGCCTTGTCCAGTCTTGGACTCTCTCTATACAATAGTCTAGCGGTTCTCAACCTGTGGGTTATGTTCAATCTGCAACAATGAAAATACATCCTGCATATCAGATAGATTCATAACAGTAGCAAAATTACAGTTATGAAGTAGCAAAGAAAATAATTTTATGGTCCTCAACCACAACATGAGGAACTGTATTAAAGGGTCGCCGCATTAGGAAGGTTGAGAAACACTGCAACAGTCAATCAACATTTATTAAGCACCTAGAATGTGTTGTGTTAAACCCTGGGGATACAAATATGAAAAAGTTGTAGGGGAAGGTGCCATGGAGCCTTTAAAATGAACCGGAGAAGAAAATGGCAAACTATTCCAGCATCTCTGCCAAGAAAACCCCAAATGGGGCTGTAGAGAGTCAAACATGACTGAAAAATGACTTAAATCGGCAAGAGGTACTAGAGGTTTTGACTAAGGTGGAACCTTAGAGTGTGGAGGAAAAGATGGGAAATATATTGTGGAAGTAATAAGTAGTAGGCAAGATTAGAACTCAGACCCCCAATTCCAAATCTAGTGGGGTGGGGCTCAGTAAAAATCAATACATCTTTGTTGACATTGCTTTTATTTTAACAAAAACAATTACTTCCTCTTTAATTTAGTGTAACCTGTGTCTTAGATAACTAGGCAACCCCACAAAGTTTAGCCAGCAAAAAACATCTCAAAAATAACGGAATTTCTATGTTGAGATAATTTACAGGTGCTTGTAGCAAAACAGCTAATGGACCCTATGAGAATTTCATGCGTAGGCAAAGCTCCAAATCAACAATCCTGGCACAGGGCTCTACTTAGGGTAATGGCAAATCTGAAACTTAGATGCACTAATATCAGGTGTCCACACCGTGGAAGAATTGGGGAAATTCAAGAGATAAAAGGTCAAATGCTCAAGCTGGATAGAAAGGAAAGGGGACAGAGAGAAATGTAGAATTGCTCTGGACACCTTTGTCTTTTCCTCTCTCCTCACTGAAATAGAAAAGGCCTTCTCCCTATCATTCTCAGGTACTTCCTTTACACTCCATCCTAAACCGTTTTTAAAAGTTAGTGAGTAATTTCTAAATGCTAAGATTGTGGTGCCTAAGTTTGTAAGCTGATGCAATTACTCTAAAATCTAGGACTGGGAACTCAGTATAGTAGTGAATTGGTGTTTTTAAAAAATGAACATTTTCTTTTTGCTTTCTTTGGAGGGGAAGGGCAGGGCAATTGGGGTTAAGTGACTTGTCCAAGGTCACATGGCTAGTAAGTGTTAAGGCTGAATGTGAACTCAAGTCTTTCTGAGTCCAGGGCTGGTGCTAAAAAATGAACTTCTTAAAAGTATCAGAGGTGTGTAATATACACACACACATATGTACACATACACACACACATACACACACACACACATATATATATACATATACATACACACAACCATTCAATAAAAACAAACAAAGATATATACAATCATCCAGTAAAAACAAACAAAAGACAACCCAGACTGGTGAGGTAAATGAACTGACTGCAAAGTTAAAAAGAGATAGCTCTCTGTGAAGCCAAGTGATTTTTCTTTTTATGCCTCAATGTCTCTGTCTAAGAAATGGGAAAAAGAACTTGTCTATGCTGCATGTGTAGAAAATAAATTCATTGGGGATAGTATTACCACAGACAAAATAATTTATATTACCAAGGCAGGATAATTTATAATTGGCTTTGTTTTTACCATGGCTCAGATTGGTTGGATTGCATATTGATATCAGCTGCAAGAGTTTTAGAATTATAAGAAGTTTTGAAGGAGTGACACAGTGGCAGGTGGGATGATAATACAGCCCTTCTGGTTTCCCATTGCATGTTTGCATTAGATTTGTGATGGTGATAGTTCAGGTGGCATTGACCCAAGGAGGCTTTAATTAGCATCCCTTACCACTGAGGGAGGTTTCCAAAACAGTTGCATGAGCCAGATTTTGCACAGTGGAATCAAGGGAACCCAGGAAATGAGATTCTTTCTTCTTGCTTTTCCATACAAGTGTAATCAGAAAAATCATTGAACTTACTTTGCACTCTCCAGTTTCAATGTGGCCACCTATTTATAGTTTAGACCTCCTCTCTCTCTAAATCCCATTCTGTAGGTAGGAGTTGGGTTGTTTATTATCAGATAATGACTTTCTGTGTTCCATTCCATGTATGGCTAGCATGCTGCAGCTAGGAGAACCACATTCTAACTTCATTCATTCATTCATTCACTTGTTTATTTATTTTTTATTTTATCTACCTATCTATTTTTGCATTAAGGGAGTTTAAACTGGGAAGCAACTGGAATGTTGTGTTCTGCATTATAGCTATCTATAACAGTGGTTCTCAACCTGTGGGTCGTGACGGGGTCACCTAAGACCATCAGAAAACGCATTTTTCCAGTGGTCTTAGGAACTGAGACACTGCTCCTCTGGACTTCTCCAGGCGGGTCCACCCACATGCAGATATGCCCACATGTGAGTATTAAAGGGTTGTGGCATTAGGAAGGTTGAGAACTGCTTGGTCTATATCTTTTATATTTTATTGTGCCTTTATGTATCTAATTAAACTTTTTGCTCAGTTCTGATGCCAGGAACTGAGTGAATGTTAATTGGTCTAAGCCTACAAAAATAGAGCCAGCCAGTGGGATGAGACAATGAATGAAGAGTAATTTCAGACAATTTTTTGGAGACAGTACTAAAGATGTAACAGTAAGGGGTGAAGTGCTGGATGCTTGTCAACTCACCATCTTCTCCACGCTTCCATCTACTGACTGGGTAGTCTATTTCTCATGGAAGTTATGAGAAATAAAAAATTATCATGAAAAGTATGGATACCCTTCCCATAGGAAGGGGAATAAGGCTTGTATAAAGCCAAGCCATCATGTTCATTTTGGGGGTCTTATTAATCAATAGGTCTTCCATACATGCATCAGAACACCTGCTGACTTTGTTTTGATAAAGAAAAATCTGATCCGTCCAAAAAGCAAATGACTCATCATCGTCTGTTTTTCTTCAGTTTCTGATCACTTTTGAAGTGTTAATATTAAATGTCACTGTTAATATTAAAATCATTTTGATGATTGTATATGTAGTTGGCTATAGGTTTTCTCCAGTAGAAAACTTGTTCTGATAGAGATGAAATTTGTACATTTTTTCCTAAATTGTTTTGGGTCACATTATTATTAAGTGTCACTATTAAACATAGGCCACCACACAAGAAAAAAGAAACTTCTTGTAGTTGTGAAACAGAAAATCATTACTTTCAAATTCGTTTTTCACCTTCAGAGAACATGATGTGCTACAAAAGACACAAGCTGTTCTTTTGGTCAAAGAATCGGTCATGGTTGTGAGCCAGAACAACACTCCGGAAAAGCAGGCCAGACAGCTGTCAAACTATTACAAAATTGCTTAGAAACATTAGCCCTATCCCCATGTGTTTACTTTAGAGAAGTTGGGAAATTCACATTTCCACCTTGGGAACAGACAGCAGGGGAAATAAATTACCCTGACTTTCAAAAATCAGATGTGTTAAAGCAGTGGGTGTCAGAAAAATATGGAATAGCTTTAAGAACAGATTCAGTCCTCTATTCTTTTCATCTCTTAATTGAATACACCTTATGTTAAAAAGTCACTCTGCCTTTCTTCCCATATGGCTGAAAGGCTCGTTATACCGAGGTAGTAACACAGGTATCAGAAAGGTCCCTTCTCACTGATTTTATTTCTGCTTTGATGTGATGTGGTTATTGGCCACCAAAGGAGTAAAACGTTAGGAATAAGATAGGTTTCCCAAAGCTGAACCCAGGTTGGTGAAAATATCCCCCATGTACAAACGATTCAACTACAACAATCAAGACTGTCCCCCCCCCCCCCAAAGCCAAATTGGACTCTTTGGCTTCTGAGTTTTTTTGTGGTGGCATGGTTGTAGTATAGTGGGGGGGGGGGTGTATAGTAAGCCAATATTAAGGAGTACCTCCATGAAGTCCATTCCTCATCCTGACATGAAGGTGACACTGGGCTCTTGAAATCTATGCCAACGGAATGTAAGGTCTCGTACATTCTATCATCCTGAATACACTATAAGCACAATCCTGACAACTGTCTAAATATCTTTTTCTGAAAACAAGCCTAGGTAAGCATTGACTCGTTCATTATTAGCAGACTGGCCAATTGATAAGAAACTATTGGACTATGGTAATTGATGAAACAACAACAAAAATACAGAATGGCTCTAAGTCCTGTGCAGACTCACTCCTGCAATCAAGAGGGCAGAGCAGAGAAAAATGGGGGAAAGGGACTGAACCCTGCTCACTTTTTAGACTGTCTATAAACATTAACTTGCTGTTGGTACTCCAAATATGAGACCTTTGTTATTTTCATTTGTTTATCTGTTGTCATTGCATAATTATTCTGGTTCTGATTTTCTCTCTTGTTTTCACTTCTTACAATCACACATTTTGTTCTAACCTCACCTACTAGATTAGAAACTTTGTAAGGGCATGAATCATAACATGTTCACTTATGTGACCCTGGGCAAATCTCTTGGTGCCCCCAAGAAATAATCTAAGAGTATAAATTGCCCAGCAGGTGCCAGGCTCTTTGTCCAAAGAAGTTTTCTCACCAGGATTTCCCTAAACAAATAAATTGGTCACACACACACACACACACACACACACACACACACTCTTACCCCTTCCCACAGAAACATATATCTCTATCTATCTATCTATCTATCTATCTATCTATCTATCTATCTATCTATCTATCTATCTGTCTGTCTGTCTGTCTATCTACCTTTTTGTGTGTCTCACAGAACTAGATAGACAACAAAAAGGGTGGGAAATCATAACTTATACATTTTAATGTATCTTATATAGTGCTTAGTTCATAGTGATGATCTAATAATTAATTACTTGTTGCCAGACTGATAATTTCCATGAATAGAAAATTACAAGTCCTGACATCAAAATCTGCTTTCACCAGCAGTTGTGGCTGACTCTTTGTGACCCTTTCTGGGGGTTTTCTTGGCAAAGATACTGGAGTGGTTTGCCATTTCCTTCTCTAGCTCATTTTGCAAATGGCAGAGTTAAGTAACTTGTCTGGTGTTATACAGCTAGTAAATGTCTGAGGCTAACTGAACTCAGGAAGAGAAATTTTCCAGACTCTAGGCCCAGCACTCTATCCATTCCTCCACAATTGTGATGTAAAGACTACCTAATCCCATCACCTCATAATACTGATGGTGCCAATAGTTCATAGTACAAATCAAAATACTTAGGAAGGAGCCAAGGAAGCACCAGTCCCATCTCCTCATTGTACCTAACAAGACTGTCTTTTCTATACAAGGAGATTGTTTATTTCTCTCTATAAAAACAGCTGACACTTTGCATTTATGTCTGGACAGCACCCAAGGCTGCTCACTTGGTGTACTACAATGAACTGTTTTTGGGGGGGGGTCTTAATTTCCCCAAGTTATTAATCAAAGTGAGGTCAGAGAAAATATTTCTTCTAATAGTCCTTTGCCAATCCATTCAATAAATCTGCCTGAGCTAAAAAAATAGTTTCTAATGCTTAATTTTTTTGTCATTAAAACTTGTCTTCTAGTTATCACTCTCCTTTCAGTGATATTTCTAGGGTCCCCGGGGGGGGCGGGGGTTTGATGGATTTCATTTGACTCAGTCCCAGTTTTACCTAATGGGAAGCAGATCAGACCTTGATTCATTAAAAATTAGACTCCTTCAAAAAAAAGAGCTCAGCATGAAGCAATTAATTAAATACAAATCATTATGGCAGGAAATGTAATGATCTTGAGTAAAAGGAAGAGTTGCTATAATGGCATATGAGTACATAAGCTTCATTTTTCCAGTTATCCAGATGATATCCTTATTGTGAATACCTTTATATGAATAGCTTTATGGATAGGTTTTTTAAAAATTTCTAACTTTAAACAGATCTCTATCTTTATTATCCCAACACTTGTATTTACATATGTCAATTCATTCATCTGTATCCTCATCAGCTATGTGAGTGTTCTCTTTAGTGGTGCAGATTAAAGTATATCCTTGCCTTCACATCTGGTAGCTCTTATCCCTCTATCCAGATCTGGTGATTCTTGTCATGCTATCTACATCTAGTGATTCTTATCCTGCTATCCAATAGATCTTACAGGGAGGATCCACCCAATGTCCTGAAGGGCTTGTTCTAGGTCATTTGACATTATTCCTTGCATACAAACTCTGCACTCAGATTATCTGGCTACCATTTCTCCTTCTTGCTACATTTTATTCAGGGATTGGTTCAACAAGCATTATTAAGAGGTCCATCCTTCTTCTGATCACACATTTCATGAGTGACATCAAAACCGCTTCTTGTAGACACTATGCTGTAGCCAATTGAACTCACTATGTTTGTCTCACTTTTCCTATAATTTAGATTCTTTGGAGATAGTATTATTTCGTGATGCATAGTCCTATAGTATCCCTTAAAGAATTTTGGTGTTGAAAAAGAGGGAATTCTGTGTCTGACACAAAACAGAAGGAAAAAATGGAAAGATTTTTTTGCAAAAGACCTTTTAAAATAGAATCATTTGAATGAATACCCTCTAGCAAAGTGTTCCATTCATCCAAAGAGTGATTGTTAATTACGGCAAACTATTACATGAGGACCTAAGGTTTCTGTGTTAAAGTATAAATGTGGGATTTTAAGAATTTTCAAATTCTTAAAAATAACTGAATCCTCTCAACAACCATATGAAACCATTAGCTTTGATGGTTTCAAAACAATTAATAGTAATGGCAATGTAAATTAAAACAACTCTGAGGCTTTACCTAACACTCCACTAAATTTACAAAGATGACAAAAGAGAAAAACAGTCAATGTTGGAAGGGCTAAAGAAAGACAGGCACACGAATACATTGATGGTGGAGCTATGAATTAGTCAACCAGTCTGGAAAGGATTTTAAAATTATGTTTTAAAGGTGACTAAAATGTTCATATGCTTTGACCCAGTAAGCCTATGTGTTCTCCTTGAGAAGGTTGACAGAAGGAAAATATCAAAATTTTCATTGTCTTACATTTTTGTGGTAGTAAAGAAGTGGGAAATAAGTAAGCGCTCATTGTTTGGTAAATGACAAAACAATTAGTGGCCCATGAATGTAATGCACCATTACTTTGCATTAGGAAATTACAAATATGAAGACTCAATTAAACAAATGATAAACATTTATTAAGTGACTACTGTGTAACAGACTGTGCTATCCCCAGACAACTGAATTACATAGACAAAATCCAATAGTCCTTGTTCTAAAGGAGTTTACATTCTATCAGCAGAGGCAATACATATATAAGTAAATATATATACAGGATATATCCAAAATAAATATATTTGAGAGAGGGCGCTAGCTGCTGGAATATTGGGGAAAACTTCATGTAGGTGGTGGTACTTGAGCTGAATGGTGAAGGAAAGGAGGGGTGGGGCAGAAGGAGCACATTCTAGGGATTAGAGATAGCCATTGCAAAGTCACATCTCCTTATTCTGCTGCAGATTAGGAAACAGACCCAGAAAGATGAAGTCCAATTTCTCACAGTGAGTTTATAGCTGACCAGGGTCCAGAATCCAGATTTCCTAGTCCAGTGCTTTCTAATCCTTTTACTTGTTGATAATTAATCAATCAATATTTATTTTTCCTTTTTAAAAAAAATTGAATTAATTTACTTTTAGTTTATATCAACAAACATTTATTAAGCACCTATTATGTACAAGGTACAGTGCTAAGCCTTATAGAGACATGGAGGCAAGAGACAGTCCCTACCCTTAAGGAGCTAGAAATCTAATAGGGGATGGGGGAGAAAACATGCAAATATAGATGAAGCCAGCTATTTATAGGATAAATAGGAAATAATTAAGAGACGGAAAGTACTGGAATTAAGAGTGGTTAGGGAAGGCGTCCCATAGAAGGTGAGTACTTAGTGCTTAAAAGAAACCTAGGGGGGGAGGGGGGAGCATCGCAAGCGTGAAGGACAGCCAGAGAAAATTCCCAGGGCAAGATAAGAAAGAGAAAGGCTATAGAGGTTGAGCAGGCCACACAGCCCAGGAGAACATTTCTTATACAAAAGTCCAGGGTAACATACCTAGGGAGCCTATAAAATATTGCCCCAACAAATTATACATTATTATACAACAAATTATACATTATAATATACATATAATATTGTATTATACATATAATACATTACATATACATATAATAATGATAATATTATCGATAACGATAGTTTTTTTATAGACCTTTCAGGTTTGCTACGGACTTGACTTGATCTCATTTGATCCTCACAACAATCCTTTAAAGCGTATCATCCTTCACTCTTTTTAAAGGAGGGAACAGAAGCTGAGGCAGTTTAAATGACTTGCCCAAGGTTACAAGGCTAATGCCGATGAAATGGTTGACTCAGGTTAAAGGATTTGATCTCTGCCACAGAGCTAGAACTCAGATCTTCCTGATCAAAAGCTCGTGGCTCTACTACATTACTAAGCTATCATACATTACAACCCAAACCCACAGTAAAGCTGAGGACCTATTGATATGGTTCATCTCCCCTTTTTAACTGCGGCCCTTATATATAGACTCTAGGGATCCTTATCCCAATTTTCACTCAACTTCCACTCTCATGGGCAAGAAAGGTCCCAAAACAGGACTAGCCTCTGTCTCTTTCCACCTTCCCCCTGAATGGGGAAGGTGAAAACTTCTCATCCCCTAAGGTTTCTTGTGGGAGCAGGCCGGAGTTTTTCCCCCTTTCCCTCTTCCCCTCTTTCCCCCTTCCCCCCTTCCCGCCTTCCCGCCTTACCCCTTCTTTACTAACATTAGGCCTCTTCAGGAGTCTTTTGATCCCCACCCTTCTTTGCCAAACCTTTACCAGCATTAGGCCCTTTAGGGGTTTTCATCCTCCACCTTTGCTAGGGACCTTTTCACCTCCCTCGATTAAGCCTTTGCCAAATAAGGAGGTGAATATTTGAATTATTCAGATTGTTCAGGACCCTTCCCCTTTTCCCTTGCTGTCAATCAGCATTAAGCTCTTAAGAATCATTTAGAGCCCTTTCCCCTTCTTCACTTTGGCAGTTGCCAAATAAGGATAGGTACTTTTGGACTGGCCATCCTCTCTTTCCTTTTTCCTTATCATTGGAGGAAATTTTGAGCTCAGATTGTAAGCCCGCCTCCCAGCCAATGGGAGAAGGGACAGAGGTGAGAGGGGCGTGACTTTCTTAAGGTACTAATTCTTGTTCTGTCTTCTGTAACGCATCTGTTCTGCCTGATCCTTCCTGGAAAGCATCGCCCTCTTGGGGGTGGGGGAAGAGAATAAAAATTTCCTGTTTTTATCCTGAGAAACCTCCATATTCTTAATTAAATTTTGAATGAGGTTTTTCACCTAACACACCCCTCCCCCAAACCCATATTTCAGGGGTACCCTTAAGAGGAAGTGGAGTTCTTCTAAAGTTATCAGTTCAGCTCCCCATTCTACTGTGTTCTCCCAGATATCAATTGCTAGTTATAGTTATTTCCCTTATATTATCAATACCCACCATACTAATTAGTGGTTCTGTATTATTCAACCAATTAACTCTAATTAGGTTTTTCAAAGTGCCGTTTATTAAGACTATGTAACAAGAAAAGAAGTAGATATTATTCCTATGAATGACGGCACATGTTTTCCTCTACTACCTTGGTCCCTAAGAAGAGTGAACTCACTCTTGAAGGGTTTCCTACAAAGCATTTGCCTCCATTTGTTTCTGAATATATATTAGCAAATGGAGAAAATTGCTCCAGGAAGCAGCATCTAGATATTCATTCAAGAGCAGAAAAGAATAAACACAAAGAAACAACTAGGAGTACCATGAGCACGTGTTTGCCCAGGAGAAAAGACAGTCAATAAATAATTATTAAGCACCTACTATATGCCAGACACTGTGATAAGTGCTGGGGATGTAAAAAGAGACAAAAGACATTCCTTGCTCTCTGGGAGTTCACAATCTAATGGGAGAGACAGCAAGCAAACACTTGTGAGCAAACAAGCTACATAAATAATAAATGAAAATTAATTAAGAGAGGGAAGTCACGAGGATCAAGAAGAGTTGGGAAAGTCTTAAGAAGATGGGATTTTAGTTGAGACTCATAATCATTTAATATCAATTTAATAATCTTAATAAGGGCCAGAACTAATGAACCAGAAGAAGATCCTGGATCTAACAGCTTCTTTGTTTTCTGAGTAAACTCAGAGAATACTTCCTATGTCAACAAAGCTGGATGAGGCTGACTTCACCGCTGGCTGTTAAGAATGAAACCCTTAACCTGAGGCACTAACTTGAGCAATGGGACTTTTTCTTATCTTAATATTTTTTGGACATATGCTATGTTATGGCATGTTAATGGTAAAGAAAACACAGACATCCTGGGTCATAATTTCAATGAACTCTTTGTCAACTCTCTTATTTTATTGTATTTACCACTTTTTCAATTAAGAAAATTCTTTTCTCATGCAATGATTAAATATTTATAGAGATCATAAATTTGAGTGACAAAGTCATCCTGAATTAGGATGGTTCTAAAATCTATTTAAGACTCATTCTCAGGAGTGGCTAGGTGGCACAGTGAGTAGAGCACCGGCCCTGGAGTCAGGAGTACCTGCATTCAAATCCAGCCTCAGACACTTAACACAAAAACTAGCCGTGGGACCTTGGGCGAGTCACTTAAAAAAAAAAAAGACTCATTCTTTTGTTCAGGCAGTCAGATTTTATCTGGCTCTATACATGTATGTATTCAGCAAGCTTTAAGGGAATAAACAATCTGGATTTACATATCACCTAGCTTATTTGCCTCCTTAAACCAAAATTTCAGGTCAACAGTTTTTTTTTAAATTAATTTTTACATTTACTTTTACTTTCCAAGATTCAGTTCCACAATCCCTTGAGTTTCAATTTTTCTCCCCTCCCTCTCCCCCCCACCCCCACCATGGTGGCTTGCAATCAAGTATAGGATCTGCAAATACTTTCACATTGAACATTAGTCTGGTTGTATAGAAGGGTTGTAACTGATGGAGTGAATAATGGGAAAGAGGAAACAAAACCAAACATGGAAAAGAAAGAGAACATGCAGTTTGCTTCAGTCTCCATTTAAACTCTATTCTTTTAGATCTTTCTCTGAATGTAGACATCTCCTTCCATCCTGAGACTTGTAGAGCTGTCTTGTAACCTTGCTTTGCTGAGAAGAGTCCAGTTTATCAAGGTTGGTTGTCACACATACGTTGTGTCTGTCATTGTGTACAAATTTCTCCTGGTTCTCTCTTTTCACTTAGCATCAGTTTGTATAAAGCCTCTCCAGGTAAATATAAAATCCATCTGCTCCTCATTTCTTATAGCACAATAGCATTCCATTACATTCATATACCACAACTTGTTTAGCCATTCCCCAATTGATGAGCATCCCCTAAATTTCCAGTTTTTTGCCACCACAAAGAGAGCTGCAATAAATATTTTTGTACATATGGGTCTTCCTCCCACTTCTATGATCTCTTTGGGATACAACCCCAAAAGTGGTATTACTGGGTCAAAAGGTATCAGTCCCAACTAAAAGGTAAATTGATATTAAATGATTATCAGTCTCAACTAAAAGGTATGCAATCATTTATAGCCCTTTGGGCATAGCTCTAGATTACTCTCCAGAATGGTTATATCAGTTCACAGCTCCACCAACAATGTATTAGTGTTCCAATATTTCCATATCCTCTCCACCATTTGTCATTTTCCTGTTTTGTTATCTTAGCCAATCTGGCTGGAGAGATGTGGTACCTCAAAGTTATTTTGATTTGTATTTCTCAGATCAATAGTGATTTAGAGCATTTTTTTCTTATGCTTATACATATCTTTAATTTCTGCCTCTGAAAATTGGCTGTTCCTATCCTTTGACCATTTATCAATTGGGGAATGACTTATATTCTTATAGATTTTACTTAATTCCCTGTATATTTTAGAAATGAGGCCTTTATCAGAGACGCTGGTTGTAAAAATTCCCAATTTTCCACTTTCCTCTTATTCTTGGTTACATTGGCTTTGTTTGTACAGAAACTTTTCAATTTAATGTAATCAAGATTATCCATTTTGCATTTTATAATGCTCTCTAACTCTTGCTTGGTCATAAAGTCTTCCCT
>CM053595.1:182854566-182882916 GCA_028646575.1 Pseudocheirus occidentalis | reverse complement strand
TGAAAGAGTACCCCAGGACCACCACTCAAGACCACGATCCAGATCCAGGCCGCTCAACGCAAGAGCCCTTGGCCCTGATGGATCGCCTCAGCCCCCTGCTATCTGCAGGCCGAGGGCTCTGAGGCAGCCCAGTGGAGGCCACTGCTGCTCTGTTCCTGCTGCTACAGCCGCCTCCCACTGCTTCCTTGTTCTGGGAGCAGTTTGGTCAGACCCGCTCTTCTCCTCCCCAGTTAGCAAAATCCACTGACCTTTCTCTTAGCCTTTTTTTCTTCTGGCCTGATAAATGTGGTAATTGTGCCTCCAGTACAGCCGATCTGCTCTCCTATAGACGCGGCTCCCCGCCCGATGCCCCAGGGCCTGACCTGGCCATGTTTTCGGCCGTGGCTACCAGACTGCTGCGAAGAGCCCCACCTGCTGAGCTGCCTGTAGCAACAGATGTGTTTTCTGTCTTTTGGAGAGTTTTGGAGCTTGAAAATCTGTTTAGAGTCCCATTTTATGAGTTTTTTAGCGTGTTTGTATGGGAGCTGTGGTGCTTTGCTGCTTCTACGCCGCCATCTTGGCTCCGCCCCCCGATATGACCAATTTTTATACTTAATGTAGTATGTTATTTCTTCCTTGAACCAAGATTGACAAGAATAGGTATCATGCAATGCTCCTCTCCCTCCTCTTTTTCCTTCTATTATGATAAGTTTTATGTGTCTTCTCGATAGAGTCCTATACTTAAGTGATTGTGTTATTCCCTCCTTGTACCAGAGCCACCCTTCTTTCCCTCTACTATAATGTTATTATGCCTCTTTGTGTGGCATAATTTATCCTTTTTTGCTTCATTCTTTCCTCTTTTTCCATTGCAGTCTCTTAATAAAATTTTTTATGATCATTTTGTGTAATTTATACCCATACCTTCTCTTTATCTATATCCCTTTTAAATGTTGCTGTAGGTATATAATTCACATTAGCAGGTATCAACTTCCCATATAGGCATGTAAAACAGTTTGCTCTTATTAAATAGCAAGTTATGTGTGTGTGTGTGTGTGTGTGTGTGTGTGTGTGTGTGTGTGTGTGTGTTTTCCTTATTTACCTTTCTATGTTTCTTTTGAGTCTTGTAATTTTGGAGGTTGAGTTTTCCATTGAGTTCTAGCTTTTTCATCAGGAAGTTCTGGAATTGTTATGTCACTAAATGTCTATCTCCTTGCCAGGTAGATTATGCTCAGTCTCACTGGATAGGTGATCCTGGGTTGTAACCCAAGCTTTTTTGCCTTGCAAAAAATCATATTTCAGTTCCTCTGATCTTTCAACATTGAAGCTACCATATCCTGTGTGATCCTCACTGTGTTTCTGTGATATCTGAATTGTTTCTTTTTGGCCACTTGTAGTATTTTCTCCTTTACCTGATAGTCCTGGAATTTGGCCACAACATTTCATGTACTTTTCAATTTGAAATCTCTTTTGGGAGACATCCAGTGTATTCTCTCAATTTCTATTTTACCCTCTGGTTCTGGGATCTAAGGGCAGTTTTCCCTGATGAGCTTTTGGAGGATATTGTCCAGACTCATTTTTTCATCATGATTTTCTGGTAGACTAATAATTCTCACATTATCTCTCCTGGATCTGTTTTCCAGGTCAGTTATTTTTCCATTGAGATATTTTACCTCTTTTTCTAATTTTTCATTCTTGATGTTTTGTTTGACCAATTTTGGGTTCCTCATAAAGTCATCAACTTCAATTTGGTTGATTCTAATTTTTAGTGAATTATTCTCCTTGGTTAGTTTTTGGAGCTCCTTTTTCATATGTCCAGATTTCACTTTTAGTTCACACATTTTACTTTTCAAGGAGCTATTTTCTTCATTGTAATGTTTTTCTAATTTCACAATTTTGTTTTTAAAAGAAGTGTTGATTTTGTGTTCTACCTCTCTAATCTGGATTTCAAAGTTCTTTTTGAGCTCATCTAGGAATGTTCTCTGTGCCTGAGACCAGTTCATAATCCCTATTGAGGCTTCAGCTGTGGGTGTGGAGTCAATACTCTTTCCTTCTGAGTTTGGTTCCTCCCCCTCACAGTAATAGGATTCCAGAGCCTTTGTCTTTGTAGCTTGCTTTCTTCCCATTTTGAGGCAGGAACTTAGCCACACCCTTCCAGGGTTCCTAAGCCTTTACTGCTTAAAATTTTTCTCTGGGGCAATAATTTCTGTTTTCAGGGTCAGAGGCGAGGATTGGAGCAACCGGGGTTCTCTCTGCCATCCTGGTCCCTGAAAGTTTAGATAGGGTTTTTAAAAAAATTTTCAGGTTGTGGATGGGTAGTCCCAGGAGTAGCTATTGCCCCTGCTATAGGCCTGGGAATGACACATGTGGTTGGTGGTTCAGCAGGATTCCTCCGGGGCCTCTCAGAACACAGCTGCCATGTTGCTGTAAGGGTGTCTCGGAGAGCGATGTTGCTCTCTGGCTTGCACAATTACACTTTATTATGTAACTGTCCTTCAGGAGACTGCATAAAACTGCCTAGGTAGACAGTACTACAGTCAGACAATTTTTTCTGTAAATTATTTATAAATTTCAATAGGAGTTCATGGTTATCAACTGAATATAAGTTTACAGAATTAGATGTTTGCAAGTACAGGTCGATAAAACCTGAGATAAATGTAAATCAGTTAGAAGTAAACCAACCTGATTAGTTTTAATAAAAGCTTTTTTAAAAAATAAATTCATCTAAATCCTCAATTTACATTGACTGTTTTCCTCCTCTTAAAATATTCAGGGGCTCAGGAATTGATATTGAATACTGTCAAATTATAAAAAGTTTATATAAAAACTAATTACTTATTCTAATACTTAATTTTTCAGGAAGATTTAGGTGAAACAGTTGTTCAGGGAGATGCACTTCCAGGACATGTTGGTACTGCATGTCTGTTGACTTCTACTATTGCTGAAAGTCAACGAAGTGCAGGAATTCTCACACTTCCCATCATGAGCAGGAATTCAAGAAAAGCAATTGGCAAAGTTAGAGGTATGTCTGATGGCAAATCAGAGGTTATGTAAAGTTTTGCAGTGTAAACTAAAGCTATTGTCCTAAATTATATAATTGATTTCAAATTAAAGCATTAGAATGGAAGGAAAAAGGGAATAAGAATTTTGTATGCAGTGTCTGTGTTTGTGGGGCATATCTCCTTAGTTTTTTATACTTAGTTATGCATTTAATGGGAGCAGTGTAGTTAAGTGAATAATGTACTGAGCTTGGAGTCGGGAAGACCTGGGTTCACATCTCCATTCTAGAACTTCTTTGTAATGTGACCTTGGACAAATCACTTAATTTCTCTGTGCCTCAGTTTTTCTTATTTGTAAAACAAAGCTAATGATAACATCAACTTCATCCAGTATGCTGGAACTAACTTCCTCATGATGGGTTGTTTTGCACCACATAAATGCTATTCATAATTGATCATTCACATTAAGGAGATCCAGAACATATTTCAGGTTATAGGCTCCTTGTGGGTGGTGAGATTCTCTACATGTTTTTCTTTGCTAGTCATATGAATCCTTAGAAACTTGCAGAACTTGCAGAACCTTCTGAAAAGAACCATAGCCATTCAAGAGTTTGGCCTTATCATCTCCACAGGAAAGATCAAGAGCCTGAAGAATTCTTATTGTGCAGATGACGACAAACTCGTAGACAATCTGTAGGGCTTGTCCGTCAATACATACATACATACATACATATATATGGAATATAGAGTATAAGTGGACAAGTTAGGTCAAGAATTAAACAGAAGAGGGAAAGGCCCTTTGTTTTTAGGAAATTTCAGAGTTCCTTTAATGAGCTGAATTGTGCCTGCAAACAAGGACCCATCTTTTTTTTTTTTTAATTTTAATTTTTTGGAAGGGCAATTGGGGTTGTGACTTGCCCAAGGTCACGTGGCTAGTAAGTGTTAAGTGTCTGAGGCCAGATTTGAACTCGGGTCCTCCTGACTCCAGGGCTAGTGCTCTATTCACTGTGCCACCTGGCCGCCCCTAAGGGCCCATCCTTTTAATAACAGTTTTACAACTATGGTGTTGTGTATCTATGAGACATAGAACACAGTAGTCTCTTAGGAAATGAAGGTAATGGGGAAATGCACAATATATGTGAGAAAAGTGCAATTTATAAGCAATGAGGAATTTTTTTAAAAAGAGTAAAAGATATCAGAGAAAATAATAGAAGAAGAGATGAGTTGGTTATATGGGTTATATGGCAAATGATTATAAAAGAACAGCCCTATGTCTCAACTTTTATCCCTACAATATAAGGAGAAGGTGAGGAAATCTTCCAGCATGGTGGGCAGATTCCCCTCTGGTGGATTTAAACAGCAGGACATAGACAAAGGAGCCACATTGAAGGAGCAGGGATGGCTTGCATTCTTTATTGTTGGATAGAACATCAAAACCAAAGAGATCATAGTTTTATCTATGTACTCATGGGTTTACATAAGACATTTTGTCCCTTATAGATTAGTTGAATAAGTTTTATGGTATGTTTTGAAAAGAATAATTTAGCTTTTTCTCTCTTTTCCCTGAAAGTTGATTATATGATTATTAAACCAATACGAGGATACAACTGTGATATGAAGTGTTCGTTTTCAAAGTACTGGAATCCACGATCACCTCTAGATGTTGGACATCGAGGTGCAGGAAACTCTACAACAACTACCAAGTGAGTTTTGTTTAAATTTGTAGTTATGAAGCAAAAAAATAACTTGGCATTATATGGAAAATTGAATTTCTTTACACGTATACCAGATTTCTGTATTTAATGTTTGCCTTTGCATAATGGTCACAAGTTTATTTTGGAAGGGACAAGGAGATTAAAAAAAAAAAAGATTGTTCCTCAAAATATAAATTCATTCTTTCATTACTATGAGTGTCACTCTAAAGGATTTAAATAGGTTTTTTTTTAATGTGATAATCTGCAAAGAATTTTTTATTTTTCTTAAGCAAAAATTTTAGAAGCTATAGTCTCTCTTTTTTAATGTTGTCAGTTACTGACTTGCTAAAGAGGAGATAGAAACAGGTAAACCCAGTATTATAATATATGAACTGTATGTGAGGACACAGGTGGAATTTTTTTTGCTTTTTTTTATTTTTTGGGGGGAGGATGGTTGGGGTTAAGTGATTTGTCCAAGGTCACATGGCTAGTTTTGCGTGTGTGTTAAGTGTCTGAGGCTGGATTTGAACTCAGTTCCTCCTGACTTCAGGGCCGGTGCTCTATTCATTACGCAACCTAGCCGCCCCTGGAATTTATTTCACTTTCGTCTGTAGGTATCGGGCATTTGGTTCTTGCTGGCAGCATGTGGACGCTTGTCTTTGACTTGTGAATCAGGCTGGTTTTATTGTATACAACAAGTCCAGAATCTTTTTATGATACTTGTCTTTTCCTCTCCTGGTATATACTTCAGAGTATAGTGAAAACAATATTAGAGTATTTCTTTTTTTTGCTTTTTGGAGGGCACAGGCAGGCAATTGGGGTTAAGAGACTTACCCAATGTGACACGGCTAGTAAGTGTTAAGTGTTTGAGGTGGGATTTGAACTCAGGTCCTCCTGACTCCAGGGCTGGTGCAGTATTCACTGTGCCACCTAGCCACACCTGGAATATTTCTTAAGGAAGCCTGGGTTTTCATCCTGAATCCACAACTAAAGAATTGTGTGATCTTAGAAAAAACTTCTTTGAATCTCTTTTTGGCTCTCTTATCTATAAAATTAGAGAATTAGACTGGTGATTTCTCAGGTCCTTTTTATCTCCAAAATCTTTTGCATATAGGGAATAGAAGGATGGAGGAGTAATGAATAAACACTAAATTTGAAGTAGATTTGGGGACTCTTACTCAGACACAGACAACCAGCATAACACCCCTTATTTTTGTGAAGATTTTTGCAAACTGTTCCAAGATAGGATTGTGTTCTGCCCTAGTTCCCTTAGCTCAAGAGAGAGACTACACATACACACAACCTCCCCCACCCCCACTCCACACATATGTGTGTGTGCATGTGTGTTTGTGTGTATGTGCACACACATATGTACACATAAACATGTATGTATATTGTGTATTTGGTGTGTGTGCATACATATCTATCTATCTAGGATCAACTAGAGATTATAGAATCTATGCAGCCTAATTACTAAGTGAGATCTCTGTATATAGAGAGACAAGAAGTGGGCCCAAGATAAGAGTCTTGGGGGAACATACCCATAATTAATGGGTTTGACCTATCAGCGGTTCTCAACCTGTTGGTTATGTTCAATTTGTAACAATGAAAATACATCCTGCATATCACATAGATTTGTAACAGTAGCAAAATTACAGTTATGAAGTAGCAACAAAAATAATTTTATGGTTGGGGATCACCACAACATGAGGAACTATATTAAAGGGTTGCAGCATTAGTAAGGTTGAAAACCACTGACCTAGATGAAGGACTAGCAAAGGAGACCGAGGAGTGGTTAGATATAAGCAGTATGAGAACCAGAGAAAACAGTCACAAAAACTTAGAGGGGAGAGAGTATCCAGGAAGGAAAGAATGGAATTGAAATCAATTGGTGTCAAAATTTAGTGCCTTTAGAAAAACACAGCAACCTATCAAGGAGGCAGGAACCTGGAGCCACAAGAAAACTACTAGCTTTGGAATTAGTAAACTACTCAGGTAGGGAATCAGTATTTCTTCTTCCCATTCCTAAACTCCCTTCCTACTTGGCTGCCTTGGTTAGTGTATTACCTTTGCAAAAGTGTTTGAGAATGGTCGTCCACATGCAGGTCTTACTCTTACTGTCAGTTCTCTGTGATTTTATGTTCTTTGCAAAATTTTTTTTTACTATGAATTTAGAAAATCATCAGACATGAACAAAAAAGGTGAGAAAAGATTATATACTAAAGATTATATGCATACAGCTTGGGTTTTTTTAAACATGTTAAATTTAGTGTAGTAGTCCCAAGATTGTCCTGCATGTCCATCACCTTCTCAACTACCCTTTGCTTTCTTTTGCATGCTTTTAAAGATATTTCTTTGTTCTTTTTTTTTCTGGTATAATCACTGTTCTCCAGCCTTTATTCTAGTAAAAAGCTTTTGCTTTTTACTGCAAAATTTTTAAGCACAATTAAATAAAAACACATATTTTTTTATTGCTTGTATGAACTTATCACCCACCCAAAGGATGAGGGAGGCATCCTTTATCATTTTTCTGGAGTAATGATTGGTCACTGCATTGAACAGAGGTCTTAAGTTTTCCAAAATTATTTGCCTTTTCAGTGCTGTGCTCATTGTATAAATCTTCTACTCATGTTACTGTATCATTTCATAGAAGTCTTTCTAAGCTTTTCTGAATTCATGCCCTTTTAAATTTTCTTATGGTGCTTCCTTGGTTTCCTAGTCTCTTGCTACAAAATAAAATGTTGTCTTTTTTTTTTTTAACCAAATAGATCTTTTCATTTTATCTGTGATCTTTTTAATATATAAACCTAGTGATGGTATTGTTTAGTAGAAAAGTATATGCTTCTTAATGACTTTTGGGGGTATAGTTTGAAATAGTTTTCCATGATGGTGTACCAGTTCACAGATCCATCAATAGAAGTCCTCGCACAGTTCCTATAATCATTATAGAAACCCACCTTTATAATTTCCTGTTATAATAAGGATTATATCTTGGCTAGGGAATCTCCACATGAAGTCTTATTAATCTCTTTGCAAACGGGAAAAAAGATTAGTCAGGACATTTCTATTTTATGGTTGCCAGAATTAGTATCAATTTGAATAAATACATCATTGCTAAAAATAGTATTAAAATTTACTATATATAAACTTCTTAAATTGTTAACTTTTTAAAATGTTTACTTAAAAAAAAATTAGTCTGTTGATCACTTGTCTCCTCTATTTCAGGCTTGCTAAAGTACAAGAAAATACAATTGCTTCTTTAAGAAGTGCAGCTAGTCATGTATGTAAAAATTTTTCCCCTTAACTTGTAACTATTGGGATAGAGAAAATGATGTATAAAATTTTAAGTAATCAAAAAGAAATCTGTAGGAATCATTTTGTGAGCCAGCTTATCTTTTAAATATGTTTACCAGAATGTGTACTTCTGAAAATTTTGGGCAAATTACCTCTTGAATGTTTTTTCTTCTGTAAAATTATTATAATAATTCCATCATTGACCTGTAGGATTGTTTTGAAGAAAGCCCTTTACAAACTTTAGATGTACTTTGGAAATCGAGTAATTATTGTTATTCATCAAGTGAGGAATATTTAGAATTTAATTTCTTCTTTCACTTTAAAGGCTTTGCCACTTCTTTTTTGGCTAATAACCAAATCAAGCATCTCTAGAATTCCCTTGTTTTTAAATGTTCACGTTTTGTCAAGAGTGCCAAGAATAAATCTTACTTATGCCTGGACTTGTTTACCAGGTTTTACTGAGGTATATTACTTTAAGATATGCTTTGCCACAATGACTTTTACCTGGAATTTTTTCCTTTTTAAGGAATCCAGTAGTTTGTATAAATGATTTTTGCATTTTTGTTGTTCCATCATTTCAGTTGTGCTTCACTCTTGGTGACTCCATTTGGGGTTTTCTTTGCAAAGATGCAGAAATGGTTTGACATTTTTTCTCTGGCTCATTTTACAATTGAGGAAACTGAAACATAGAGTTAAGTAACTTGTCAGGGCCCAGTTTGATCTCAGAAAGATGAGTCTTCTTGATTTTATCCTCTGTACCATTTAGCATGTACTAGTAACATTTTCTAATTTTCATAGCTTTTTATAAATGCAAGTTGGTCTTGTGCATTTTACCCTTAAGTTAATGTTTCAGGTATAAAAACGTTATCTTTGCATAGTATTCATTATATTGATAAAGTGATTTAAAAGAACACAAAATTAAAGTAAAACATCTAAAGTTCACCTTAGTGCCTACCCTACCCTGAAAATTTTTTTTTCTTTTTATTACCTCTTGATCAAGCCATCTCTTGGAACTCTTAAGACATTTAGTGAGGCAGTCATGATTTTTCCCAAAAGGAAAATAAACCCAGTACTACCTATAATATTTGAAAATTATATAGAATCAAGCCAGTATATTGTCTTGTTTTTGTCTTTTACATATAATTTTATTAAAATCTTTGAAGGGACTGATAAATCTTTGTGGATTATTTAAAATTGAATCTTCCATTTTGTTTTTTGTAATGTTTCATGAAGAAATTTAATACTAAATTGAAGAATATTGAAAAAGCCCAAATATTTTGGACATATTTACCTGTGTATATTAAGATTTTTCTTTAGTGATGTCCTTAATGATTGAGTTATAGAATGTACATTCTATAATTCTATTTACTACCTATTAAAATATATAAACTAATCTGATAGAGAGGAGAGATGTAACTTTTTCAAATATGAATCAGCTTGTACTTTTGAATAAAAGGAGAAATGTTTTGAGGAAAATAATGAGTCTCTACCCTCACTTTTCATTTTGAGAGGTTAAAGTTTTACTTACAGTGAATTCCTCCTAGTAAGATAATCCTTACCTTTTTATATGTGGTTGGTATCAGCCTTGTCTGTTAAAGAGAAAATAATTTTCATAAAAGAAAAGTTTTTTTCTTTTAATGTTTATCTATTATCATAATGGGTAATACCCATTATGTTTCTCCATCATTGGTTAGAGGAATTCTTGTAATGATTGAGGGGGGAGGGATGGGGGAGAAAAACTTAGAATATTAGTGGCAACTTTTACTAACAAGCGCCCTAGCACTCTCTTCTTACTTTTTGTCATTTGAAATATAGTTCTTGGTGCTGTTCTTACTTGAACTCAGACTAAGACACCACATTTCTTTTTATGTCCTCTTTTACTACCTTTGGTGCCACTTTTTAGGCACTGAAATTCGATGATCCACACAAGATGGGTTATGATCTGTACCTGTGAAGGGAACATCCACATCGAGATCATGAGTCTGTCAAAATGGCATTGCATTGGGAATTATTTTAAAACATTCACGAACATTTATGTTTTGACTCAGGAATATTCTTGATTAATAGGAATATGTTTACTGGCTGAATTTTGTTGTATATTGGCATCTTTTAAGTTTATTACATTTTTTGTTAAATTAAGCAAGGTAATATCTACAGGGAACTATGTATGATGCTTGGTAGATAAGACTAGTTTAATTAACTTGAAAATAGTTTAATTTAAAATCAGTATTGTCTAGAATTACAAAAACAGAACTCAAAAAAATTTATCTGACCATAGAGCAAAACCTTTAGGAGATTTTCTCATTCTTGGTGTCATTACTTGTTCCTCTTAAATTTGTGTTTGCTTTAGTTTGGCATTAGCATAAAATGTGACTGAATTTCCTTTAAATCATTAAAATAAGAGGCATTAATAATTTGCATGAGTTAAAACCATCAGTTTTACTTAGCAGAAACTAAGTTCATTATTATGTTTATGGTCTAGTCCTGTGGTTTCTTCAATGTGTAGAAACTCACTCCAGTGGTGTATGGAGACATACAGTATGGAGTTTCCACAGTATGGAAACTCACTCCAATGGTGTAAATTAGCAACCAGTCTAAAATTTATAGTCTTAAAGAGATTTATATGTATCAAACACAGTATCTGAAATCTGATCTTTGCTTCAGTCTTCCACATTCTGCCTCATTCATTACCTAGTTAGGAAAAATATTTTCATTGTTATATAGTATGAGGTTTTTTTTTTTTTAAGGACTGTTATAATTCTTAAGTTTTAATAATAATAGCAAGGTTGTTAATAGAGCTTTGTCAGTAATAATTTTGGGTGGTAGTTGCCTTTCTCTTCTAAAATTACACAGCAAATATTAACTAAATCATATCCTATTTTTTTCATCTATCCTTTTGTATAATTTTTAAGATTTTTTATAGCCCTATAAGATTTGCCTTAATGCTTAATCACTTGTCTTTTTAGGGTGCAGCTTATGTAGAGTTTGATGTTCATCTTTCAAAGGATTTTGTACCTGTTGTATATCATGATCTCACTTGTTGCTTGACTATGAAAAAGGTATGCTAAGAATGTTTTGTTAAAGTAATTAAGAACCAGTGAATTGTCTTTTCATAATAGTTAACTTTTCAAAAAAATCTAATGAATTTCCTAATGAAACATTTTCTTCTCAAGTGCCAGATGAATAGTCTTTCCAGAGTGTTTAATTTAAAACAAATTCTTTTTTGTTTCATTTTCTTCTTTGAACATTTAAGTTGGAGGGAAGCACTGATGCTAATATCAAACAGTACAGTGAACTAGCAAAGACAGGGTGTAGGAAAAAGGAAGATAGAACTGTCCTTCCTTCCCTTTCCTCCCGGTTCAAATTCAGAGTTCAATTTCTACTTCTGACATATGGCTGTGTAACCCTAGGCAAGTCACTTAATCTATTAGTGTTCAGAAATATCTTAGACTCATGTAAGTTTTAATAAAGGTGCTGATCTACATTGGTAGAGGGGGTTTCCTCACCTAGAAGTTTCCTACAGAAATGAAATCATAGTTGCTACCACTATATTAAAAAAAAACAATTGATCTTAATGGAGGGCTGACCTCAGAGTCTAGCAGACTTGGGTATAAGTCTTTCCTTTGATACATAGTAAATGTCTGGTCATGAGCAAGCCATGTAACGATTGCATTTTCTTTATTTGTAAAATGAGGGCTTTGGACTAGATGATCTATAAACTCCCTTCCAGCTCTAAATTGATGAGGTTTGACAGAAACATATAAATACAGATTATTTAGTAAAATCAGGATTACTGAATCAGATTGACCAATTTGAAAAAACTTTTCAAAGGAAATTAACTAGAGATTAGAATAGTTTCTAAGAAATTGGTTACATTGGTAATATGTAGTACTGCTTTAGCCCTTTCCCATAGAGAAGGAAAGGAGCCCTACCTCTCACTTTCACACAAATACATATGGTTAAAGAGACCCAAGAAAATAAATTTATCTCAGGAGAGTAGGTGGTCAGTTTGCTAGAATTTATTAAGCATTCCTTATGTGTTAGGTATTTGCTAACCACTAGGGATACAATGAAAGGCAAAAAGAAAAGTAGGAGCTCCTCTAACCTATATAATTCTAGTCTCACTTTATTCTTTATCTGCATTTTTCTAAGATGTTTCTGATGGGCTAGATTTAAATGCTATTGATCTAGCTACACAATAAGAATTATTTAACAACTTTGCTTTTCTTGTGCAATTGATGAGGCATACCAGAATTTTGAGTGATTAGGAATCTGATATGGAAGACATTAGTATCCTGGGATTTGATGTATTCAATCTAATATCATATATAAACAGGAACATCTATAAGATAGCACCATTAATAGGAAGTCTTCCTTTTGGTCTCTCTAAATATCTTTTACAGCAGTGGAATATACCTTTGGCAAGCACTTGTAACCCTGATTTATACATTATAGTAGTAATTTATACATAATAATGATAATAATAAATTAATAAAGGTCTTTGAGTAAAGTTCTCATTCCAAGAAACATCTTTGTTTTTTGACCTGAGAGAGAACCCATTCAATTCAATTCAGCAAGCATGTATTGAGTACCTGTTATGTACTAAGCATTGTGCTAGGCACTGAGCTGAACATACAAATAAAGACAAAAGACAGTCTTTGTGCTTAAGGAGCTTACATTCTAATGAGGGAGATAATATTCAAGCAACCAAGTACACACAAGACATATATAGGATAAATTAGGGGTGGTCTCATAGGGAATTGATTAACATTAAAGAAGACCGGAAAAGGTTACTTATAGAAGGAATTTTAGCTGAAAATTGAGGGAAATCACAGCAGTCAGGAGATCGAGATGGGGAAGGAGAGAATTCCAGGTTTTCAGGACAGCCAGTGAAACCAGAGTCCAGAGGTATAGTATTTTGTGTAAAGAACAGCAAGGAACTCAGAGTTAGAGTATGTGGGAGGGAGTAAGGTGTAACTAATACTGAATGATATAAAGGACAAGGTTGTGATGGGCTTTAAAAGCCGAACAGGATTTATATGTGAACCTAGAGGCAATAGAGAGCTGCTGGAGCTTACTGAATTAGGACAGTGACATGGTTGGACTTAGCCCTTTAGGAAGAAAGGAGAAATGAATGAAAAAAAAATTTAAGAGCTTATTCTATGTGAAGCACTTTATAGATGTTATCTCATTTGAGCCTTATAACAACCCTGGGAAGTATAGTTGCTATTATTATCCCCATTTTACAGCTGAGGAACCTGAGGCAGAGAATTTTTTAAATCTAGGTTCTGTATTCTCTAGCCACTTTGCTTCCCAACTGCTTCCAGAATCACTTTGACAGCTGAGCAAAGGATGGACTAGACTGAGGAGAAACTTGAGGCAGAGATGTCAACCAGCAAGCAGTAGCTGGCATCATGAAGTGATAAAGGTTTGTGCCAAGATTGTGACAGTGTCAGAGGAAAGAAGTTGGGGTCTATAAAGAGATCAAAAGATTGGATATGGGAGCAGGGTGAAAGAGAGGAGTCAGAAATGACTCCTAAGTTGCAACTCTGGGTGACTGAGAGGATAGTGGTACCCTCTACAGCAGCACCTCTTAAACTGTGGGTCATGAGCAGACAAAGTTTAATAAGCACGACTCTACAGTAATAGGGAATTTAAGTTAGGAAGAAGCAGAGGATTTTGGGGAAAAAGGTAATGTGTTCAATTTTATATGTGTTGAGTATAAGATGTTTATGGTATGTTCAATTCAAGATGCCCAGCTGGCAGTTGGAGACTAGAAGTCAGAAAAATGGTTAGGGATGGATAAATGCAACCAATCATCACCTTCATAGAGATGATAATTGAATCAATGGGATCTTATGATATTGCTAAGAGAGCTTGTGTAAAGGGAGAAGAGAAGGCATAGGATAGAAACAGGGGTGAAGGAGGAGATAATGGCAAAGGCATTTGAATGATTTGAAATGAGAAGGACAGAAGAGGAAGCACTTGTTGCATGCCCTCAATTTTTTCAGTGAAATATTTTTCAAGGTTCTCAGTATGAGTGAGTTCTCAGGTGAGCGTGTAGAGTAGGGGTTACCATGAGAAGTTTGAAGAAGGATTAAAAAGTCTTAGAAAAACCACAGTGATCATTGGTCGGTTAATTAGAGAAGTGTAAAAGGGTGACCTTGCTACTGTGAGGGCCCATTTGAGAATATAGCACAAATCTGTAGTGGATCTAGTAAGAATGGGTCCAGAAGAATGATTTTTTCAGTGTAATTTAGCAGCATGTGAATAGGAATGAAGTTAAGGAATGGTGGGAGTAATTTAAAGCTGGGCAAGGCAGGACAAGATTGGCAATAAAATAAGGGGGCAAGGAGCTGGTAAGAAGATAGTGTAGACTTGAACCTTTTCACCAAGAGAAGTGGGGAGAATATAGCCAATGCAGGGATGATGCCTGAGAAAGAACTGAGGGGTAGAGGAATTAAAATTCATAATAAGAACAAAGAATAATGTTAGGGGTTGTGAGACAGAAGAAAAGATAGAATGGCAAAATTATGCTCAGATAAAGGAATTTCAGAGTTCATGAACTTTGAAGTGGAAGCATATGACAATCCCTGTGTATAACCGAGGGGCTTGGAAGAGTAGATCATGGGAAATGGTTAAGGTGAGGAACAAAGAAGTTAGTGTCTTTGAAGGATTGTTAACATGTATTTTGAAATCTCCTAGTATAAGAGCAGGAGTTGTGAAGGAGAGAGTTAGACGTTAACCTCATTGAGGAAGCAAGGAAAATGCCTTTTAAGTTAGTGGATACCTACCAAAGTCATGAACAGATGATAGTATAGATTGAATGAACTTTAAAGGAGTATAGGTTGCTGATTGATGGTTATAGAAGGAGAGTGGATGTGGCAGTGGGAACAAGGAGTATTCTGACTCTTAACAGTATGATTAATCATTGAGGGGATATTAGTGAAAATGGAACAAGTTCTAGAAAGGCTCACCAGGAATGTCATATCATCAGGAAGGAGCTGGATCTCAGTGAGTATAAGATGATGGAAGGAGTGAGAAAGGCAGCTAGGTTGTGCAGTGGATTCAGTGTTGGACCTACAGTCAGGGAAAACTCGTGTTGATATCTAGCCTCAGACACTTACTGGCTCTGTGACTCTGGGCAAGTCATTTAACTTCGGTCTGCCTTGGTTTTCTCAATTTAAAATGAAGATAATAATAGCATCCACCTCACAGCATTATTGTAAAGATCAATAAACTAGTCTTTATAAAGTACTTAGCACAGTGCCTGGCACATAATAGGTGTTTAATCATGTCCCCTTCCTTCCCCTCTGCTTCCCTTTCATTTCTTAAAGCTATAAGTTGTGAAATAATAGTCTCCAAAGAATTAAAGTAGTTGGACAAAGACACGTGCTGGGCATGAATAGACTGTAGGGGAAGTAGCATAAAGGACATGATCAGAGACATATGTAACCAGAAAAGAAAATGAGTCAGTCATATAGTAAGGCTGAGGGGGGGGGGGGGGAAATTAACAGTAATGTAAAGTGATCCAAAGGAATGCCGCAAGCATGTTAGGTCAATCTCTTGTGAAGGTTTTATGGGAGGACATGGAGAAGAGTTACACCGGATGAGAAGGTGTGGAGTTGTAATTTGCCACACTTGAAAGGAATACCCACAGCAATGAGATAAATTACAGGACCATCAAAGTATCAGAGTGGTAAAGGTGTCAAACTCTAGACTAAATGATCTCTAAATTTTTTTAAAGAGATCTTAAAAAGTATGCCCCACTAAAGTCTTTTTTTTTTAATCTTTGCTTTATGATAAAGCATGTTTTATCATACTCTGGCAGTGATTCTGGCTTCTTAAAGCTTGTTAGTCAATCAGCAGTTATTTATTAAATACCTACAATGTGCCAATCATGGCTAAAGAAAAAAAAATTAAACAATCTTTGCCTGTCAAGGAGAGGAGATAAAATATATGTATAAAAAATAAATAGAAAGTAACCTTTTGAGAGAATTATTAGCAGCAGTGTTAATGGAATGTAAGCTTTACAGATTTTTTTTTTTAAGCAGGGAACACTTTGTTTACAGACTTAGTAATGAATTTTATGTCTTGCAAAATTTAGAAAACTTAGATGAAGGCTGTTATTTTAGTAATTAAGAAATGATAAACAGGAAGAGCCCTCCCTACACCATTTATTTCCTTTTTTCTATATAGCCTAATATCCTCATTTTTTACAAATTTTTCATGTGATACACTTGGAATAATAGAATTTGTTCACAACTTGAATTACATTCAATGAAGCTTAATAATCTTTCCGATTTTTTTTTAAAGAAATTTGATCATGAACCAACAGAACTGTTTGAAATTCCAGTGAAAGAATTAACTTTTGAACAACTCCAACTGTTGAAGGTAATAAAAATTTTAATTTTTCTTTAACTTTAGAAGTTCCTTTCTACATATGAAGAATCCAGTTAATCTACTATCAAATATTAGTAAAGTGTGCTTCATATTTCTATTATTGGGGAAAAAAATTATAATTCAGAATTTGAAATGGAAAGAACCTCAGAGGGCATTAAATCAAACAATAGAAACAAGAATACATTTAATGATACCCCATACAAGACAGGAATTCAGTACGTTCCAAAGGGTCCTGTTCATTTTTTGGTTAGTTCTAATACATAATAGATAATAAATCTTATCTTTAAATAAGCCCAGTTTTCCTTTGTACAACTTTCACTTCTTGCTCCTGGTTCTGTCTTGTGTATTCAAGCAAGGCAAGCCTAACTTCTTATTCTGTGTGACACCTCTTGAAATATTTGAAAATAATATTTGTCAGTTTTGATGTCCTCCACCATCTCGGTTATCCAGAGGATTCTCTCCAGTTTCCTAACATCATTACTTAGAGTAGAACAAAATTTTCCATAAATGGTCTAACCAGGCAGGGTAATTAATAATGTGACTGTCATTTTCCTAATTCTGGACATGCTATGTCTCAGTGTACCTTAAGATTTCATTAGCTCTCTTGGCCACTATCTCTTGTTGATTCAATATGCTTTTAGGACCAACTTTTGTCTAGTTACCTGTTCCCATCCTGAGTATGTGAAGTCAGTTTCTGGAACCTAGGTATCATAAATTGCATTTAACTCTTTTAAATGTAATTTTATCAGATACAATCCATGTTTAAGCCACTTCTTTTCAATCTCATCTATCCCCACTTTATGACCCCAATAAATTTGTGGCATTTATGCTTTTATCCAAATCAGTGAAAAAGACAGCTGCATAGTGTAGGGCCAATTGGAGACTTCTTTATTGACATAGAACTATTAGTTCAAACTCTTTGGGTTTGGACATTCAACCAGTTCTGAATCCATCAAACTGAGTTATTGTCTAGTCTGTATCTCTCCATCTTTCCTGTTGGAAGAGCATTAAACTTTCTCAGACGCTTTGCTAAAAATAAAACTTACTTAGACTATATCTATAGCATTTTTCTTATTGACCAGTCTAGCAGTGCTCTTAAATAAATGAAATTGGGTTAGTTTGAATTGACTTGTTCTTGATTTTTCTTGGCATGTTGCAACTTTTTGATCACTTTATTTTTCTACATCTAATATTCCCATTTAATAATATGCTCTAAAATTTTTCCAAAAATCACAATTTGAAGGCTCTATGCTTGTCCCTTTTTTAAAAAATGAGAACATCAGCAAACCTTTTTCAAACCATTGGTTCCTATTCTCTGTGATCTTTCTTTTTAAAAAAATTACATTTTTGGTTTTACAGTACCTACATTTCCCAGTAAGATCCATGGATCAGGGTAAGCTGGATGTGGTCAAATAGGAGATGGAAAGATTATGCATTGTTATATTGGGTGTCATTGAACTTAAATGGATGGGAATAGGTGAATTCAGGTGATCATGACATATAGTATTGTGGGCAAGGATCCCTCAGAAGAAATGGAATAGCCTTCATAGTCAATAAAAGTGTGAGAAAAGCAGTAGTGGGGATAATCTCAAAAATGACATGTTGATATCTGGGAAAACCATTCAGCATCATAGTAATTATAACTATAAGGAAAGAGGCCAAAGTCGATCATTTAATATGAAGACCTACATCATCTTTTAGAAATCTCACACACACACACACACACACACACACACACACACACACACACATACACACACAGTCACATTCATCATAGGGGATTGAGAGCTAAAGTAGGAAATCAGAAGATAATTGGAATAACAGGTAAGTTTGACCTTGGACTACAAAATGAAGCTGGGCAGAAACTAAGAGAATTTTGTCAAAATAATTAGCTGGTCATAGCACTCTTTTCCAACAATCTAAATGGTGACTTTACATTTAGACCTCACCAGCTATTCAACATCAGAATCAGATTGTTATACTTTGTAACCAAACAGAAAAGCTCTACACATTCAGACGTGAAGCTGACTGTGGCTCAGATCATAAGCTGCTTATTTCAAAATTCATACTTGAATTGATGAAAGTAGGAAAACCATCACACTGTATAGGTATGACCTAAATAATATCCCTTATGAAGTAGAAGTAATGAATAGATTTAGGGGATTAGATCTGGACTGAGGGGCTGAAGAGCTATGTCTAGAGGTTTGTAATATTGTTAAATATTAATATAATACAAAACATTATATATCAGCATTAATATATAAAGTAAATAATAAAAATAGAACATTAGCATTATGTAAAATATAATCATATAAAGTAAGATTAGTATAATAATAAAAATTTTAAAATTTTAAATAAAAAGAGCAAGAGCAAAATGGCTGTCTGATGATGCTTTACAAATAGCTGAGGAAAGAAGAAAAGGGAAAGGGAAAGATCTAACTGAATGCAGAATTTCAGAGACCAAGGAACAATAAAAGTTTTCTTAAATGAACAATGTAAAGAAAAAGAAGAAAACAATAGAATGAGAAAGACGAGATCTCTTCAAGCAAATTAGAGATATCATGAGAACATTTCATGCAGAAATAGGCATGATAAAATACAAAAGTGGTAGGGGCTTAACAGAAGTTGAATAGATTAAGAAGAGGTAGCAAAAATATACAGAACTATACAAGAAAGATCTTAACATCAGTGATAACTACTGTGGTATGATTACTGATCTAGAGCCAACAATCTTGGAGAATGAAGTAAAATGATTCTTAGGAAGCATTGCTAATATTGAGGCTAATGGAGATGGTGGCATTCCAGTTGAGCTATTTAAAATCCTAAATAATGATACCTTTTTAAGTGCTGCATTCAGTATGCCACCAAGTTTGGAAAACTTAACAGTGGCCACAGTATTGGAAAATATTTTACATCCTACTTCTAAGGAAGGAATTCCAAGGAATGGTCAAATAAGCAAAGAGTTATGTTTATTTCACATGCCAGAAAGGTTATGCTTAAGAATCTGCAATCTAGGCTTCAGCAATATATGAACTGGGAATTACTAGAAGAGCAGGTTGGTTTTCAAAGAGGCAGAGGAACTAGAGACCAAATTACTAACATTTGTTAGATTGTGGAACAATCAAGGGAGTTCCAAAAAAAGCACTTATTGTTTCATTGACTATGATAAAACTTTTGTGTGGATCACAACAAAATATGACAAGTCCTCAAAGAAATGGGGGTACCAGATCATCTTGCTTGCCTCCTGAAGAACCTCTGTGTGGTTCAAAAGCAACAGTTAAACCAAACCTGGAACAACTGATTGGTTAAAGATTAGAAAAGAAGTATTACAAGGCTGTATATTGTTACCTCATTTATTTAATTTACATGCAGAGTGCATCATGCAAAATACCAGACTGGATGAATTAAAAGCCAGAATTAAGGTTGCTAGGAGAAATAGCAACAATCTCAGATATGTAGATGTTGCCGCTTTGATGGTAGAAAGTGAAGACAAATTAAGAAGCCTCTTGATGAGAGTAAAAGAAGAGAGTGTAAAAGCTGGCTTGAAATTTAACATAAAAAAAACTGAGGTCATGGCAGATGGTCATATCACTTCCTGGCAAATAGAAAGAGAAGAAATGAAAGCAGTGTCTGATTTTATATTCTTGAGTTCAAAGAATATTGCAGACAGCAACTGCAACCATGACATTTTTAAAAAGCTTGTTACTTGGAAGGAAAGATATGGCAAATCTGGGCAGCATACTAAAAAGCAGAGATGTCACCTTACCGACAAAGGTCCATGTCGGTAAAGCTGTGGCTTTTCCTCTAATAATGCATGAATGTGAGAGTTGGATTACCAGGAAAGATGAGTTCTGCAGAATTGCTTTTTGAATTGTGCTAGAGAAGACTTCTGAGAGTCCCTTGGACAAGGAGAGCAAATCAATACTTAAAGAAATGAATTTAGACTATTCATTGGAAGGGTGAATGCTAAAACTCAAACTCATATACTTTGGCCACATAATGAGAAGACAGGGCTCATTGGAAAAGACTTTGATGTGGGGAAAAATTGTAGGCAAAAGGAGAAGGGGATAGCAGAAGATGAGATGAATAGATAGTGCCATGGAAGCAATGAACATGAGCTTGGACAGACTTTGACAGATAGTGGAAGATAGAGGGCCTGGTGTATTATGGTCTGTGGGGTCATGAAGAGTCAGATATGACTGAACAGCAACATATTTCCTTTGTATTCCTTTTCATTTTCTCTAGCAAAAAGATATCCATATAATAAAGAATAAAAAGGGATGAAAGTTCAGCAAAACTAGCTAACGTATCAAAAGTTGTATTTCAAAGATCAATAACCAAGTACAACACATGAAATATTCTGATTGTTTCCATTTCCAGACCTGAGGATGTGGTTAGTCTGGGTTTATTAACTTTAATTTATGTAGTATTGCAATATTCCTTGAGCTCAAGAATATAAAATAGGTAGAATATAGTGGATAGCAAGAAACAATGCTTTGAGAAGCTCCCCCAAAACTTATCTAAACATATCTAAAAAACACCAGATCAAATCCTGATGGGGAAATCCAAGAAAAGGAGTGAGTCATTTTTCTACCCCCGTTTGGCATAGCAAGACCAGCAGAGAGGTTTGCAAATGCTGGGACAGGGACTGGGGCATACATCATTGTGCAAGGAGAGGCTGTGAACTGGGGTAAGAAGAGTCCCAAGCTCACTAGGGTATCCCCAAACTCAAGCCAGGGTACCATGACAGGGCTAGATGTGACCTAGAAGCATTGTTGCCCACTATCCAGTTCCGGATTACAAATCCTGAGCAAATTGACAAGGAGACCTATGCCCACAACATGTACATTCCTATCACTGTCCCACCTTCTCCCACCTGTTGTTTCAGGCTCTTGGTGGTATACTGAGAGAGGAGCAAGTTCTGAAGAAAGCAGCAGCAGTATAGTTCAGCTTTCATGAGCAAAGAAGAATTATTATTTCCAGCCTCCATTACAATCTGAAGTCTGCAGGGTAATAACCAGGGCAAGAATCTGAGATCTAAGGGGAGCCTATAGTTCTGTAACTGAACCTGCAGACCTTTCCAGCTGGCTGACAGTGGCTGAATTGAGTAGCAGGCCACTGTTGCTCAGTTTCAGACCCCGATTCAGAACTTGCAGATCAAGGGGGTAGCAATTAGATTTTTGCCCTGGATCAGACCACTGTGGGATCAATGAGAGATTGCAGGTTCTGAGATTGAGTTGTCCCAGAGATCCTAGAACAGTACAACAATCAAGCCTCCAAAAAAGCAGCAACAAAAGTACACAGATCTTAGCCCTAGCATTAAGTACAAAGTCAGGAAGTAGGCTGTAAGAATGAGCGAGCACAAAGAAAATTCCATTGTAAAAAGCTCTAAGGATGACAGGGATGCTCAAGACACAAAGAAGAAGAGAACATTCCATAACATCCACCAGCAAAGCATTAAAGGAAAACACAATTTGGGTACAAACTCAACTGGAATTCAACTCAACTAGAATTTCTGGAATAGATGAAATAGTTCAAACTTTTTGTCAATGACATGAGGAGGAAGCATATGTTTATTATATTTATATATGGAAATTAATGTGATATAAAAGATGAAATCAATTCATAAATATGTATATATATGCCCATGTGAATATATAGCTACACATTTACATACATGCATATGTGTGTGTATGTGTGTATATAGGTTGTCTTGATCTATGTCTTGCCACTTTACTCAGATGACTTCAGAGGACAAAGTAAGGCTAGTGACTTTGTACAGCCCTCCCTCACTTAAGTCCAATACACTTTCAAGTTACAGTATCACCTTCCTACTGTCATAGTCCATAGTCTGCTTTGAGTACAATGAACAAACAACAACATATATATGTATACACATATTTACAGATATATGTTGGTGAACTCCCAGTGCATTCACATCAATCTCTTTTAATTACCCCCAATTTTCTTATCAGAATTGTTTATCTGTGTTTTCAGAATTTCCTTCTTAATGTCTTCCCATTCTTCCAGAACTGACCCCTACTGATTTTCAGTCTATGAAATCCCAACTATCCTTTTTCTGAACCTTTCTGAAATCTTTCTCTGTTCCCTAGGGTATGTGTTAGAATTCCTGGGTTTCTTCTCCTTTTTCACAGTCTCTAAGAGGGAAGAGCTACTGTGTTCTCCCAGGGTTCCTGTCATTTGTACTTCCAACAACTAGTTCCTTGTGGGAATAGGAATTACATTTAGTTAAAATTTCCTCTCATTCATTCCACAACTTTTTGAATGATTAAATCATTATTTAGACAAGTCAGATTTATTACCTATACTGTTTTTGGCACAAGAATTCCATTAAATATCTGGGTAATTAAAATTTCCCCTTACTGCTTTTGAAATTTTTCCTGAACTCATATTTTTTGCACTGCAAGTATAGCATATCCTGGTGTTAACATTGCTTCAATTTTTTGTTGATTTATCCATTTAATTTCTTGTTCAGTTCTCCTAATGTCTAGCATTTATGAAATGACTAACTGAAATTAAGGTATCTTTCACTTTTAATATTCTGTGATTCTTTACATCTTGAGCCATGTGTCATACAATGAAGTTAACATCACATGTAGAATATACCTTCATAACTTTAAATTAATAAATATGGAACTCCAAGTGAGCCAGTCAGTGTTTCTTTTTCATTAATTACTTTTGCCTTCTCTGACCTTATCATACTATCATTCAAAGAGCTTAACTATTTACATAAATTTATGTTCATACCATGAAAATGTGTTGTTAGTGTATAGTGTAATTTTTTAGTATATCCCTACCTTCTAAATTATGTTTTTGAAAAAACTAACGTTATAAAACATTTTGTAGATTAGACTAATGTTCATTCAATGCTATCTTGCACTAACATTTGTAATCAAGGGACAGGGTCTTTGGTTCTGGGTTTTTTGGGGTTTTTTTTGCCATTTGTTAATATTATTTATAAATAATATGTATGATTTATTAGAGCTCATCCTTAAGTTGACTGTTTTAGATGTTATATATTGGATTATGCTCAATTTTGCAGACGTCTGTAACCGTTTTCCTTTTTTGATTTCTCTGTTACATCTTTTAATCATAAAACATTATTGCATAGAAGCTAAGACTTTTAAAAATAATTGTAATTTTTCTTTTGTATTTTCTAGCTTTCTCACGTAACTGCACTAAAATCAAAAGTGTCCTTAAATGGTATGTAGCAGCGCTGAAAAATGGTTTATTTCAAATTAACATTTATATTTTATTTCTTTATTTCCAGTTTGAATTAGTATATTCTAAACTTGATTTTTAAAGATGGAATTTTACATTTTTTATGTTAATCAACATACTACCAGCAAGCCCAAGCATATATTTAATGAGGAACAAAGTGTAACTGTTTCACAGAATCATAGAATATTTAATTTTTGTAATGCTCCTCTCTTCTAGTTCTCCTGCTACCTAACTGACTACTCCTCAGTCTTCTTTGCTTGATCTTCTTCCAGATTATGCCCATTAGCCATGGTTATCCCATAGGGCTATGCCCTAGGTCAGGGGTGGGGAATCTGAGGCCTCGAGGTCATACACATATGGCCCTCTACTTCCTCAAGAGCAGCCCTTTGACTGAATCCAAATTTCACAGAACAAATAGCCTTAAATAAAAGGATTTATCCTGTAAAACTTGGACTCAGTCAGAGGGCCATACGTGGGACCTAGAAGGCTACATGTGGCCTTGAGGCCACAGGTTCCCCACCCCTGTGTTAGGCCCTCTTCTCTTCTCCATACTACTTTCCTTGGAGATCTTATCAGCTTCCATAGATTCAATTGTCATCTCTATGCTGATGATTCTCAGATCTTCTTATCCAATCCTAATCTCTTTGTTGACCTCCAGTCTCACATCTTCAGCTGCCTAATGGATATCTCAAACTAAATATCTTATAGATATCTTAAATTCAACATGACCAAAACTGAACTCATTATCTCCCTGCCTCCCAGCCCTCTTTCCTATTATTTGTTGAGGGTACTACCATCTTCCTAGTCACCCAGGCTTAAAACCTTGTTGTAACATTTGACTTCTCACTCTCTTTCACCAGCCTCCCCCATATCTAATCAGTTGCCATAACTTGTCAGTTTTACTTTTGTAAAATCTCTCATAAAAGCCTTCTCTTGACGTTGCCATCAACCTGGAACAGGCTGTTATCATTTCATACTTTTACAGTATTGTTATAGCCTGCTGGTTTGTCGGCCTGCTCCAAGTGTCTCCTAATTGGATTTCTTCTTCTACTCAGCTGTCAAAATTATCTTCCCAAAATGACAGTCTGATCACACATCACTCTTGCTCCAAAAACTCTAGTGGCTACCTGTGACCTGCAGAATGAAATATAAAATCCTTGATTTGGCATTCAAGACTCTTCATAACCTCCCTGCCTTCTCTGCCCCACCCCAAACCCCCCCAAATACTTTAAAATTTTTTTTTACACTTTTACCCTTCCTTATCCCATACTCTTTGATCCAGTGGCACTGGCCTCTTTGCTGTTCCTTAAATAAGCCATTTGATCTTCTGACTTCAGACATTTTAATTGGCCATCCCTCAAGCCTGAAATATTCTCCCTTTGTAACTCTGCCTCCTGGCTTCTTTAGCTTCCCCTAAATCCCAGCCAAAATTGAACGTTCTATAAGAAGCCTTCCTAATCCGTCTTTTTTCTAGTGCTTTCCCACTGTTAGTTGTTTCCATGTTATCCTGAAAATAGCTTGTTTATATGTAACTGTTTACATGTTGTCTCCTTCATTAGGTTGTGGGTTCATCGGGAGCAGAGATTGTCTTCATATCCCAAATAATTTAAACGATGCTTGTCTCATAGTAGATACTTATAAATGTTTGTTGACTGATTCCACTTAAAATATATTAAACTACTGAATTTCTTCTAAAAATAGCTATGAAAGTTATTCCACAGAAAATACAAATAGTCATTGAGTCACTATTAGTCCTGGTGTAATGTTCTTGTATATAAACATTCCTCATTTGATAGGTGAGGTAACTTAAAATTCAAGTGGCTTAGCTCTCTATTCTTAGCACAAAGCTACATGGTTAGTGGTAGAAATGGGACTAGAATCCAGATTTACTCACTCTCAGGCCAGTATTCTTTTTTTATGACATCACACTGTTTCTTCATATATAATTGAGTATTTGTCAGGCATTAGAATCTATTTTTCATAAATATTTTAGGAAATGAAGCCTAGGGCTGGGTGACTATATGTGGTTTTTAAAGAGGGTGGTTGTAAGGTAAATATATTTGTGAATGAAATGTATTGTGTTATCTTAAAGTATCTAAAGTACTCAGATGAGATTTTGTTTCTTATTCATTGATAGATTTATAAATTTAATTTTCAGCATCTTTAACTGGGGAAGAAAATTATATCTCTGAAAATCAACCATTCCCTTCTCTCCAGATGGTAAGTACTTTGCAAAACCTATATTTATAAAAAAACAAATAGCCTTAAAATTTTTGTGTTGAATAAATCTTTAGTTGATGTAAAGATAGTAACTTTTATATGGCTTTATTTTAATTATATTACTTTAAAATATATGCGTTTCATTTTATATTAATCATATTGAAGTAAATAAATTTAAGCACTAAGCAAATTCTTGAGGTAAAAGGACCTTGTTTACTTTTATAATGTCCAAAATACAGTGATTAGCACACTGTAGCTCCTTTAGAAATATTTGTTCAATTATTGTTAAAAACAGGTTTAGTTTTCTAAATGTGCCATTGCTGAGAAGACTTTATAATCAGCAGAAATTGGTTATTTTCTCTGCACACATTTTACAGATCTGTTATTGTTCATCATTATGACACTACCAACTACTAACTTGTAGATACCTCAAACTAGATGTCCCATAGGCATCTCAAACTCAACATGTCCAAAACAAAATTTATTATTATTATCCATTAATAAGTATTTATTGACTTTTCCCCAAACCCTCCCCTCCTCTGAACTTTCTGTTACTAGTACCACCATCCTGCTAGTCACCTAGGCTTGAAACTTTGATGCTACCCTTGATTTCGTACTCTTACCCAATCCATATAATTAATCTGTTGCCAGAGCTTGTCTTTTCTACATTCACAATATCCCTGCTATTTCCTTTACTACTCAGCCACTCCCCAAGTTCAGGCCCTCATCACCTCCTGCTCTTGATTGATCTCCTTGACCCCTTTTCCTCCTCATTTTAATCCATCTTCCACTTAGCTACCAAAGTGATTTTTCAAAAGCATGAATTAGACCACGTGAAACCTTACAGCCTCCCAGTCAGTAAAACTGAGAAGTTCCTGTGACCTTCAGTATCAAATATACATTTCTCTCTCTAACATTTACAGCTCTTCACAACTTGGACCCTTTTTCACTTTCCATGTTTCTCATACTTTACTTACCTCCATGCACTCTACAGCCCAGTTTCGGAAAAATTGGCTTGCTTGATGTTCTTTGTGCATAACACTCCATCTGTTGCTATGCTTTTTACCCTGGCTGTCTCCCATATCTGCAATTCTCTCCTTCCTCACTTCTGCCTTTTAGTTTACCTAGCTTCTGTCAAGGTTCAGCTCAAATCCCAACTATTTCAAGAGGCTTTTCTTAGTTACCTTCAGGTACCTACTATCTTCCATTTAAGATTTTCCTTCCATCTACTCTGGATATTGTTTGTATTTTGTTATTTGCATGTCATTTCTCTCATTAGATTATGAATTTCTTGAAAACAGAGACTTTTTTTTGCATTTCTTTGTGAAGACCTGCATTTAACATACTTTATAACACATAGATTTTAATAAATTATTTTTGACTGACTGAATATGTTTCAGACATGCATAGGAATTGTAATTATATCTCTTGATTAATTTTTGAGTTATCTTTACACACACACACACACACACACACACACACACACACACACGCATCCTATATGGATAAAATGAAATAGCATGCAAAATGTTTTGAACAACTCTAATCCCTCTTCAACATGGCAGCCCTTTAATTATTTGGCTGTTATATCAACTCAGATCTTCTCTTCCTAGAGTAAACACCTCTGTTTTAGTCAGTGTGGCCTCATATGCATGTTTCAAGGTCCTTTACCTTCTTGGTTACCCATTATAGAAAATATGTATGGGTACTGTTTTCTATTTTGACTAACAAACTTAGTCATCAAATTCTATTTAATTTATACTCTCTCTGTATATGTATGCACATACATATATGTGTATATATACATATACATACAATCAAAGAAACTTGGAATTCTGAATATTAACAATTTTTTAATTTAAAAACTTTTTTTTAATTGTAATAATACAGGGCAATTGCTGAAGTGAATTGGTAATAAGGCCCAGGGGTTGGCATAGAGGGATATAATTGGGTTAGTGGGAACAATATTCCTGAGTTATTAGAGGGAGGTATGAATAGTTTTGGGTTTTTGTAACTGAGCTCAGTATAATTAAATGATAACAAATGATAACAAAAATAATAGTGAGGGAGGCTGGAGACAAGATGGCAGCGTAGAAGCAACAAGGTTCTGCAGCTTCCACACAGCCATCTCAAATACCCATGAATTATGACTCTAAACAAATTTTAGGGCTGCAGAATTCACAACAGAAAAACACATCTCCTCCTAAAGGCAAGTCAGCAGGAAGAGCTCATTGTAGTGTGCTGGGAGCCCAGACCAGCCCAGCCTGAAACCCCGGCTTAGCCTGGGGAATGGGGGGAGAGGGTAGGGCAGCCAGGATGAGCTACAGCTAGAGCCTTCAGGAGAGTGGCAGCTGTAGCAGTTTCCAGAATTATCAAGCCATAAGAAATAAGGACTAAGTGAAAAGTCAGTGGAATCCAGCTAAATCTCAGGGAGAAAAGCAGTCAGGCCAAACTGCCTCCAGGGCAAGGAAGCAGCAGACTGCAGGGGGGCCAAGCAATCATTCAGAAGCTAAGTGCTCTTG
>CM053595.1:182830699-182854066 GCA_028646575.1 Pseudocheirus occidentalis | reverse complement strand
AAAAAAAAAGAATGTGTAAGTCAAGGAACAAATCATAGAAACAATCAATCATTTCATTAAAGAGAATGACAAAATTTGAAATGACAACATTTCAAAATTTGTGGGATGCAACCAAAGAATACTTAAAGGAAAATTTATATCTCTAAATGCTCATATCAATAAAAAAAGAGAAAGATTTTCAATGGTTTGGTTGTGCAATTAAAGAAAAACTAGAAAAAGAACAAATTTTAAGTCCCCAATTAAGCACTCAAATGGAAATCCTGAAAATTTAAGAATAGATTCATATAATTGGAAGTTTAGAAAAACACTAATAAAATTAGGAGCTGGTTTTATGGGGAAAAAACAATAAAATAAACCATTGATTCATTTGATTTTTTAAAAGAAAAGAAGAAATCTGAATTACCAGTATCAAAAACGAAAAGGGTGCATGTGCCACCAAAAAAGATGAAATTAAAGCAGTTGTTGGAGTTATTTTGCCCAACTTTATGCCAACAAAACTGACAATCTAAGTGAAACAGATGAATGTTTACAAAAATATAAATTGTCCAAATTAACAGAAGAAAAAAAAATCTGTAAATAACTCCATCTTAGAAAAAGAAATTGAACAAGTTATCAATGAGCTCTCTAAGAAATGGATTTACAAGTGAATTCTACCAAAATTTTAAAGAACAATTAATTCTAATACTATATAAACTGTTTGGAAAAAAGGGGTAAGGAAGTCAAATAAATTTCTTCAATGACATGAATATGTCTAAATATCTAAAACCAGGAAGGACAGAAACAGAGAATGAAAATTACAGACCAATTTCCCTAATGAATATTGATACAAAATTTTAAATAAAATACCAGCAAGGAGATTACAGCAATATATCACAAAGATCATATACTATGGCCAGGTGAGATTTATGCCAGAAATGCAGGACAGGTTAAATATTAGGAAAACTATCAGCATAACAATAAGAAAAACAACAAAAATAATATGACTGTATGAATAGATGCAGAAAAAGTCTTGGACATAATACGATACCCATTCCTATTAAAAACACTAGAAGGTATAGGAATCATCGGAGCCTTTTTAAAAATAATAAGTAGTATTTATCTAAAACTACAACAAAAACAAAAACAAGCCATTGTCTATAATGGGGATAAATCAGAAGCCTTCCAGATAAGATTAGGTGTGAATCAAGGATGTCCATGATTATCATTATTATTCAATATTGTATGAAAAATGTTAGCAATAGTAATAAGACAAGACAAAGAAACTGAAGGAATAAGAATAGGCAAGGAGGAAACAAAATTGTCTCTACATATGCTATAACGGTATGTTTAAAGAACCTTAGAAAATCAACTAAAAACTCACTGAAATAATTAACAACTTCAGCAAAGTTGTAGGATATGAAATAAACGCATATAAATCATCTATATTTCTACATATTACCAACAAAACCCATCAGGAAAAAGATAAAAAGAGAAATACAATTTAAAATGATTGTGGATAATATAAAATAATTGGGAGTTGACCTGCCAAGACAAATCCAGGGAACACAATTACAAAACACTTTTCATGCAAATATCTAAACAATGGGAGAAATATTAATTGCTCTGGATAGGCCAAACAATATAATAAAAAAAACAATCCTATCTAAGTTACTTTTCTTATATAATCAGTGCCATACCATTCGAACTAACAAAGAATTATTTATAAAGCTAGAAAATATAGTAACAAAATTCATTTGGAAGAACAAAAAGTAAAAAAAAAATGTGAGAGAAGGTAGCTTAGCAGTACTAGATCTCAAACTCTATTACAGCATGAAAACAATTGGTTCTGGCTAAAAAAAACAAAGAGTGTGGTGGATCAATGGAATATATTTAGTACACAATAAACATTGGTAAATGACAATAGTTATTTTGTGTTTGATAAACTCAAATATTCAAGTTTTTGAGGCAAGAACTCATTATTTAACAAAAACTGCTCAGAAAATTGTAAAACCATTTGACAGAAACTAGGCTTAGACCAATATCTCATACCATATACCAAGATAAAGACAAAATACACATATGCTTTAGGTATAAAGGATGATATCATAAGAAAATTAGGAGAACATGGAAAATTTTACCAGTGTGATCTGTGGATAAGTGAAGAGGATTATGATCAGCAAGAGATAGAGAGGATCACAGATAATAGATAATTTTTATTACCTGAAATTTCAAAGTTTTTGCTCAAGCAAAATTAATATAGCCAAAATTAGATAATAGGAAGAAATAGGCAAGTGGAAGAATTACATCAAGTTTCTCTGAAAAAAAGCCTCATTTTTCAAATATACAGGGAAGTAAGCCAAATTTATTAAAAATAAAAGTCATTCCCCAATTGATAAATGGTCAAAGGATACGAATAGGCAGTTTTCAGAAGATATCACTGCTATCTATTGTCATATGAAACAATGTTCTAAATCACTACCAATTAGAGAAAGACACTAAAATAACTCTGAAGTACCACTTCACACCTATGAGATTGGATACCATGAGAAAAGAAAAATTACAAACTACACTGGTCAGGTAGACCAATCCTAACTTTTTCTTTTGCAATTTTTTCTAGTCAGTGTCTAATTATTTTCTTTCTCAACTCTCCTCAGTCGTTGTCATGATATGGAGAGAAGCTTTGTGATCTTCAATGTTGAATACGCAACAGGCAGACATGAAACATCAGTGGTGGTGGACAAGCCAGGAACCAGATAGACTCAGTGTATAACGGACACACTCCCTAGTAGCTGAAGCAGTAATGCCAACGTCAAATCAGCTGTTTGAGCATATGCCCCACCTCTTGCCATGGAATTCCACAATGGCAATTCAATAAGCAAAATATAAACAGTATCTAAAGAAGGGCAGAAGTAACAATATCACTAATTATTTCCCTAGGAGGACATTTCCAACTTCTTTCTTTAATGTTTTGTATGTTAAATAAGTAAACAGGCAGTAGAGGGCTTTGTGATCATTAGCAATGTAATTATTCAATATTTCTCCTGATTTCAGAAACCAAGGAATAAATATTTAAAGTCTCATACATACCTGATGCTGGGCAGTGATTCAGGGAGAAAGGAGAAATAAGTGGCTCTACCATCTGATGTTTAAAAAAAAGGCTTGGAACACTTTTAGCTATAGCACACATGGCAGAGACAAAAGACTACACTTCCCAGGATGTCTGGGTCCAGAATGCTACTGTTTATTAGGGGGGAAAGACTTAATTTTCCATGAGCCTGTGCACTCACAGAACAGTGGTTGATTAGTAGGGAGAATTCTTAGAAGATGGATGAGAAATTGAGGTCATAGGTGGTTTTATGAACGTGTGGAAGAGAAGATGAGCCAAGACAGCAGTGGCCAAGTGATTAATAAATACTCCTGATGAAAATAAATCAGATGCTACCTGGAAATAGTAGTGATTCAAAACTAAAGAGAGGGGGTACACATACTGGCTGGAGTAGTTTCTAGAGATTCTAAAGCTATATGACCTAAACACTAACTTCAGTTCCTACTGCCAAGAGAAACATGGTTTCATGACTTCATTTTCAGAGTTTGGGAGGGCTATGAACTCAAAATACTCAAGGGAGAGGAAAGGGCAGACATAGAAGAGTAATATGACTCCTCGTCACTGCAGATGCAGGCTATAATTGTGTTGCTATTGTTAATTATTTTTTCAGCAAATAAATGCTTTAGTATCTCAGTGCTCTTTCTTGCCAGGATCTGTTAGTATATTAAATGGCTGAATACCTGAGTTAACTTTAGAAGTCACCAGTTTTCTAAATGGGTGGCAACAAAAAATTTGCCAGAAATTTAAATTACTATTGAAAATTGCCATAATTTGAACCTGTCTGGGAGGATCCAGATCCATTTAGACCACGGGCTGATTAACCTATATAAATGGTCACTAACAGAAAAGTAAAGATCACCCTTTTCATTTCACTTCCACAAGCCATCCCCTCCTGCCCACTTCAATGTTGTCATTTTTGTTGTTCTTCAGTCATTTTCAGTCATGTCCAAATCTTTATGACTCTATTTGGAATTTCCTTGGTAAAGATACTGGAGTGGTTTGCCATTTCCTCCTCCAGCTCAATTCACAGATGAAGAAACTGAGGCAAACAGGGTTAAGTCACTTGCTCAGGGTCATATGACTAGTGTCAGAGGCCAGATTTGGACTCAGGAAGATGAGTCTTCCTGACTTCAGGCCAAGCACTCTCTCCACTGTGCCACTTAGCTGCCGATCCACTTCAATATATACCCATCAAATAATCCTATTTTGGGAAGAACAATGATAAAGAACGTTGAATTCAAGAGACTCTAGCTCACCAAATCCTCATTGCTAAAGGCCTTAAAGTATCTCAATACCCAGTGCTATTTTAAAATAATTCCATTTCAGACATACCTATAGCATCCCCTTGGTCAAGGTATTGGAATAGACATCAGAGATGGATGCCTTTGCATCAGGACAGAAATGCCCAGTGTACTCTGACTCAAGGACTAAAGGGGTTATGACATCTCTATAGCCTCCCTGCCCATGTGGCATCATGTATTATGCTATGAAGATCAAGAAGATACTGACACTGATACTAGGATTATGTGATCAGGGCTGAGTTCAAGATAGACAGAGCAATACAGAGTTCTTTCCCCAAAGTGCTACAGAGAGAACCCAATAAATTCTATATTTCCCATCCTTTCTTCCTTCCTCTTGCATGCTTGTTCTCTCTCTAGGGTGAGCCAAAACTACCAGTATTTGTTTATTAAGACTGTTTGCTTTCTGCTTTGCCACTTGTTTTAAAAGAAACTCATTCACTAAGACTTTATAATCATTAGTAATGTACTGATCTGTGCCCAGCGTGGTATGCTTGCGTCAAAGAAAGTGCTGTGTTCTACAAGCAAAGCAGAATCGCAGTAGCACAAAGGAAACATGAAATGTGCAGATCTAAAAATATCTCCATCCCAAATGTTCAGATGGACTATTGTGTCCAATCTATGGTAGACTCTTCCAAGCTTATATCAGACTGATCAGCCACAAACACACCAAACCTTGACCCTAATACCATGAACAAAAGATGAACAACAGTGTGTGTGTGTGTGTGTGTGTGTGTGTGCAAACATATGCACACTTGTGCTTAGAGATTAAATGCCACTGAGAAAAGTAAGTAAATTGGGTGGCTATGTATAGGGAAGAGGAGTACATGATTCAAATATGGCTTCAGACACTAGCTGTGTAATCCTAGAGAATTTGCTTAACCTCTGTCTGCCTCCTCACCTGTAAAACAGAGATAATAGCATTTACCTCCAACAGTTGCTGTGGTGATAAAATATTTGTCAAATTTTTGCAAACCTTAAAGTGCCATATAAAAATACTAGCTACTGAGAAAAGAGAAAGGTGAGAGAGAAATAATCATAACTTCTGAAAGCAGCATAAGGGATTTGTAGTTAGAAATAATTTTATTGATTCACATTTTTATAACTGCCAAAAGTAGAAATAGGCCCAGTAAATCAGACCAAAAGTAACCAAGATGCAACTGTACTTGTCTAGTGGTTTGTGGGGCAGAAGACGAAGGGTTGTAAGCAGTACAAATGATTACTACCTCTTGGTTGTCCCCACTTTCATATGGATAGAAGTCCATTTTCCCAATTCTTCCCTTCAGGGGCAACTTTCTCTCTGACTACCACCCTGACCTTTGTCTCTGTAGGGGGAGGGGTTTCCTTAAACATGCTGTAAAGAGCAGTGTAAAGATGTATGAAGCAATGGCCTTAGAAGAGCTAACTCCAGCCTTTCTTCCACAAAGACAGTTATAGGCTGAGTTATGCCTAGTTTTCTAGTACTGCTTTCATTGAACAATAACATTTGCCTTTCAGACAATAAAACCAATACTGCAGACTATAGATAGAAAAACCAGAAGCATGAGGTCCATCTGCCATAGGTGGTAGGGAGAGAGGGAATCTTCCAGGCTATATTTATATTTTTGAGTATTCACTATCCTGGTGCTTCAAAGAGTATCCATGACAGTCTCCTCAGTCTCTGACCTCAAAGGTCTAATATCCTACGCTTCTTCTGACAGGAGAGAAGAGTAATAATACTTTTCTCAAAGTCCAAATAGCTCACCTTGTTTACCACGCACAAATAGGAACTTGAATGAATGTTTCTGTGGATTGTGATAGAATCCCTCTTCCTAATGTAGATTTTGTAAATTTTTTGTAAGATTTGATTCATTAATCATCACTTTAGCTCTAAAGTTGTTCATTTAGTGACTACAGATTGGTTTCTTATGGTTCTTGAATTCTTCCTTTCTAGTTTTATTTCCAATACCTGGCATTTGTAGGGTACTCACTGAGACAGCTCGGTGGCATAATCGATAAGATTATGCTGGGTCTGAAGTCAGGAAGACTCATCTTCATGGGTTCAATCTGATCTTGGATACTTACTAACTGTGTGACCCTGGGTAAATCAATTAAATGTGCTTGCTTCAGCTTCTCATTCATAAAAATGAGCTGGAGAAGAAAATGGCAAACAATTCCAGCATCTTTGTCAAGAAAACCCCAAAAAGGAGTTATGAAAAGGCAGCTGTGACTGAAACAATTGAACAACAATAAAGGGCATTCAGTGAGGAGGGCAGCGAGGTGGCACAGTAGGTGAAGTGCCGGACCTGGAGTTAAGAAGCTGAGTTCAAATCCAGTCTTAGACATTTACTTGCAGTGTGACCCTGGGCAAGTTACTTAATCCTGTTTGCCTCAGATTCCTTATCTATAAACATGAGCTGGAGAAGGAAACCACTCCAGTATCTTTGCCAAGAAAACCCTTGGAAATGGTTGAAATGACTAAACAAAGGGTACTCAGCACTTTCAATGCAATTATCAGTCCACCTGAAAAGGTAGATCAATTAATCAATACAAAATCAAAAAGCATTTATTGAGCACTATGTCCCAGATACTGGTAAGAGCTGGAAATACAAAGAAAAAGCAAACACAGTCCTTCAAGAACCTTACATGGGAAGTCCTAGACACTCATTTACTCTCTGTCACTTACTTCTTAAATATATATGCATATATAGGTGTGTGTTAATATATATATATATATATACATATAAATATATATCACACACATATGCACAATGTGTGACATGTTATATGCACATACATACATGCACACATACATACAAGGTAAATACAGAATAGGTAAAAGGCAACCCTTGAAAGTAAGGCACTAGGAGCTAATAGGGCAGAAGTGGAAAGACCTGCAGAGGTTACAATAATAGTAACTAGCACTCATATGGTACTTTAAGATTTGTTAGGAGCTTTAAACATATTTTTTAAAATAAAAATGTTATTAAAAATTTTAAAATATTTTTAAAATATTAAATAAAAATATTTTAATAAAAATTTAAAAAAGAACAGCTAGATGACACTGGACCTGAAGTCTGAAAGCCCTGAATCCAAATCCACCCTGAGACACTTATCAGCGTCTGACCCTGGGAAACCTCTCTTTACCTTATTTTCTTCATCTGTAAAATGAGCTGGGGAAGGAAACGGCAAGCCACTCCAGTATCTTTGTCAAGAAATATTTTATACACACACACACACACACCTACTCCTAAGGTTGTTGTGTGTATCAAATGGGATATTTTATTTGTAAAGCATTTAGCACAAAGTCTGGCACATAGTAGGTGCTTAAGTAAATGTTAGATATTGTTGTTGCTGTTGTTTTTTGCCTAATGATAACCCTGAAAGGTAGTTGTTATTATCATTCACATTTCACAGATGAAGAAATTGAAGCAGATTGTAATTGTGTCTGAGGCTGGATTTGAACTTGGGTCTTTCAGACTCCAAATCCATTATTATCCACCTACCTCCCAGAGTTATTGTGAGGACCAAATAAGATCATACATGTAAGACATTTTGCAAATCTTAAATAAAATGTCACATAAGCAAAGTCAGTAAACATTTATTAAACTCTGCTATGAGCCAGGCATGGTGCAAAGTGATGGTGAAAAAAATTTTTAAAAAACAAAGTCTGTACTTTCTAGCTCACAGTCTATTGAGACAAAACATGAAAACAGCTCTGTATAAACAAGATAAAGAATAAACTGAAGATGAACAGAAAAAAATAAGGTTACAATAAAAAAGATTGGGAAATGCTTCTTTAAAAAGGTGGGAATTTAGCTGAAACCTGAAGAAAGCCAGGAGCAAGGAGGAAGAGAATTCCAGACAAGGCAACAGTCTGTGAAAACATATAGTTCAAATATAGAACATCTTGCTTGAGAAACAAGGAGGCTAATGCTCCTGGATTGAAGAGTACATGAAGATAAGGCAAAGGAAGAGAGGTTATAAAGGACTTTGAATGCCAAACAGAGGGTTGTATGTATTTGATTCTGGAGGTGAAAGAGAGATATTGGAGTTTATTTAATGGGAAGGATGAGTGACACAGTCAGACCTGAACTTTAGGAAGATCAGTCTGACAGGTGACTGGAGGATAGACTGGAATGAAGAAAGACCTGAGGCAAGAACAACCAGAAGGCCATTCATGTAGTCTTGGCATGAGGTGACAAGTACATGAACCAAGGTGGTAGCACCATAAGAGAAGGGGCATAACACAAGAGATGTTATGAAGGTAAAATCAAGAGGACTTGGTAATTCATGGATATGGGAGGGGTGAGGAAGTGAGAAGTAGAGGATCATACGTTGGTTGTGAATCTTGGTGACTGGGAGGATGGTAGTGACCTTGAGGAAAAAAACAAGTTTAGTTTTGGACATGCTGAATTAAATATGAGTTTAATAAATATGGGACATATTGTTCAAAATGTCCAGTAAGTAAGAGATAAAAGTCTAGAGGTTAGGAGATAGGCTAGAGCTGGATAAGCAGATCAGAATCATCAGCATAGAGATGATAATTTAATCCATGAGAGTTTATGAGGTCACCAAGTAAATAGAGGGAATATTATAGAGCAGAAAAATGGGCCTAGGAGAGAGCCCTGGAGGATACTGTTACTGGACATGATATAGAAGATCCAATAAAGAAGACTGAGAAGTAGTCAGATAGACAGAAAGAGAACCAGGAGAGAGTAGTAGTATGAAAATTTAGAGAAAAAGAGTATAAAAAAAAAGCAGTTGCTAAAGTCTGCAGGTAGATCAAGAAGGAGGAGTAAGAAAAAGGCCATTGGACTTGGAAATTCAGAGATCACTGGTAACTTTGGAAAGAGCATTATTGTAGTTTATGACTGTAATAAAATTCTATTGTGATATAAGAAATAATGGAGGAGATGGTTGCTCCCCAAACCTGGGAAAATTTATATGAACTTATGCAGAGTAAAGTGAGCAGAGATAGAAGAATGCAGCAAACAGTAGCAGCACTATTGTAATAATAATAATAATAATCCATGAAATTTAGCTATTGTAAGCAATGCAATGATCCTTAATATTTTCTAAAACAATCATGATGAAAAATGTTGTTCACTTCCAGAGAGAGAGACCTGATGGATTCTGAGTGCAAATTTATTTTTTGTAAATATTTTGCATGACTTCATATGTATGCATATTGTATTTCTTGCCTTCTCAAAAATTTGGAGCTGGGAATAAAACTTTTTTTAAAATAAGATGAAATAGATGTTTGTAGTACTGAATTTTAAAAAGAGCATCATTTGTTGAATGTTGAGCTCTGAAGACTAATTATACATAGGTTTAAAAAAAAGGTTAAGAAAAAAGGTTGGGAAGGCACCCATGGTACCTTCTCAAGTTTAGCCACAGAAGGGAGGAAAGATATGTTAGAGCAAATGGATTCTTTTTTTTTAAAATATTTTTCAGGGAAACATATTGCAAAGTTCTCAGATGACAGGGTGAGACAAAGATGCTAAGATACTGGAGAGTGGAAGATGAATGAAAAGGTTTGGAAAAACCTCTACTGTGAGATGAATACTGACTCAATTAGGGAGGTTAAGTGGACTGCTTGGCCACAGTAATTCCACATGAAATTACATAGCATAAATTTATAATGGATCTAATTAGCATGGTTTGATTATTTTTTCTAGCTTTGCTCAGCATGAGAGTAAGGAAAGGCAATGTAAAGTGGTAGTAACCCAAAGATGAGATTTGGCAAAGCAAGAATTAAGGGCAAAGAACTCTAAAGGACAATGCAGAGTTGAATGCTTCACCAAAAGATCAAGATGGAGAAGGCAGGAAAGTATAGTTACTGAATAGGGTGATAACCTAGCGAAAAACTGAGGGGTTGAGTGATAGGAGAACATGATGAGGACAAGGAAGAGCATTTGGGGCTGCAAGGCAGAGAAAGAAGTGCAATGACAATATACTGTGATCAGATTAAAGAGCCATCATAAAATGGTCCTCTTATCTCATCTCAGGGCGAGAATTTTGTCCTTGTTAATCAACAGCTGAAACAACATGCACCTCACTGCCCAAACGGTATTCAATGTCTGAAAAGTCATGTCTGTGGGAAATCATTTCTACTCTAGGAAAGCAATAAGCAATTATTAAAATGTCTACCATATTCAGGCACTGTGCTAAGCACTGGGAATACAAAGAAAAGCAAAAACAGTCCTGACCTACAGGAGCTTATAATTTAATGGGGAGACAACATGCAAACAGCTATGTATAAATAAGATGTACTACTATACATAAAGGACAGATTGGAGATAAGCAGAGGGAATTAGGAAGGCTCTCCCCAGTCCAGCAGTTTTTGATTCAGATAAGATTCTAGTAAGAATAGACTGCTTTTGGACAGAACCCTCAGCTGACCCTTTCTGCTCCTTCTCTATACCTTCCCTGGGAAATACCCTTGGATGTCAAGATCTTTGCCACTTGCTACCACTCTGGAGGAGGCTCTTAAAACCTTAACTCCCAGACTATTCCAAGTCTTCTGGTTGGTTCCTCTGCCTGTCTTCCTACTCCAGTCCATCCTCCACTTAGCTATGAAAAAGCTCTAATCTAATCAAGTTATCTCATCCTCCACTCTCCCCATTCATAAATGCCAGTGGCTCCTTATTACCTCTAGGATAAAAGCTAAAATTCCATTTGGCTTTTAAAACCTCTCCTTTAAGGGCTTCACATGCCTGGAGAAGTAATATCTCAGATGTTCAATTGGCAAGGTTTCTTTCTTCTGAGATGGTCTTGGGGTGCTCTTTTGGGAGGTTGCTTGCTTTCTAACAGCATGGGTAAGGTGAAATTGTCACTATATAATTATGGTGACTGTATTTACCTAGAAGAGGCACCCTAGCTAACTTCATGGCAACTCTGAATCTCTGGATTAAGGTAAGGGAAGAGTCCTTCTTTAGCCCTTGTGGAAGAAGGTATCAACCTTTCTGACAAAGCTGCTAAGGGAGTAAATATCCTGTACCATCACCCTTTCATGTTTTGCAAAGAGGGGTAAGTTTGGGTGTATGAGCTAAGGAACACTGGATGGGTTGTAACGTCAGAAGTGCCTCTGTATCATCTTAGCTCCTATAAAGGGTTGTGACCTTGATCTTTTAGTCATTTTACTACAGATAACCCATATTTATCACTCAAGATTCTGGTAACAATTATTTATCCATCTCAAGGACACTGGTTCTGTACCTATCTGTTTTTTCTCTCCTCTCCAAATCCTGCCTAATAACTTCAACATAAATTTTGATATTCCTTCAAATATCCTAACTTCTCAGTTCCTACTAATTTCTCTTAATCTAGTCTAAGGAACCCCATTCTCCCACCCTCTCAACTAGAAGTCTTACCTCACATTTAAAAAAAAAAAAGGTTATTCACCAAGAGCTCCTTTTTCTCCCCCATCCTCCTCACATTACTCAGATGTGCTATATCCTTCGCCCCCATCTCATATGAGGCAGCCCTTCTTGCCAGGGTAAACTATGTCCCCTCCCTTTCATGGCTAAGCACTAGTCAGTGCTCCCACTTCCATTGCTAACTCTGCAATCTGATTTCTTACCTCATTATTCAACTGAAATAGCCCTCTCCAAAGTTAACAGTGATCTCTGAACTGCTAAATCTAACCACTTCATCCTTTGTTGACTTCTTGGCAACTTTTCTTATACTGTCAATTCCTTACTTCTTATAATCCTTTTTCTTGAGATTTCAGTGACTTTTCTCCTGGCCTTTGTTCCTCATTTTCCTTTCCTGGACTTTCATTCAGGCCACAATTATTAACCATGGGTGCCCCCCAAGCCACCCCCCCCCCCCGCCAAGACTCTGAACTGTGTCCTCTATTTTACTTGATCTCTTCGGTTCTGGAATTATCATTTCTGTGCTGATGTTTCTTGGATGTATTTATCCAACCCCAACCTATCTTCTAACATCCAGTATCCCATCTTCACTGCCAGCTGGATTTCTCAAATTAGATGTCTCAAAGACATCATTGTTTCTAAATCTGATTTCATTCTATTTCCCCAAAAACCTTGCCCTCATTCTAACATTATCCTTGACTCTACTCTTTCCCTGACTCATATCCATCAGTTGCTAAGTTCTATAATTTCTATCTTCATAACATCTCTCGTGTATGCCCCCATTCCTTCCTCTTGACACTTGCCACCACTCTGGAGGAGGCTCTTAAAAAACCTTAACTCCCAGACTATTCCAAGTCTTCTGGTTGGTTCCTCTGCCTGTCTTCCCACTCCAGTCCATCCTCCACTTAGCTATGAAAAAGCTCTGATCTAATCAAGTTATCTCATCCTCCTCCACTCTCCTCATTCATAAATGCCAGTGGCTCCCTATTACCTCTAGGATAAAAGATAAAATTCCATTTGGCTTTTAAAATCCAATACCTTATTTCTTCCTTTCTTCTTACTCCTTACTTCCCTACCTGTACTTGTGATTCAGTGACACTGGCCTCCATCTCCTTGACATTTTGGAGTGACCCACATGCCTGGAATGTTGTTCCTTTTTATCTCTGCCTCCTGGTTTCCTACCAGTTTCAACTAAAGTCCCACCTTCTACAAGTAGCTTTTTCTGATTCCCCTTGGTACCAGTTACTGCCTTTCCTCTGTGATTACTTCCAGTTTACTATATGTATATATATGTGTGTGTGTGTATACCTTGGTAGCTATTATATCTGTTGTCACTCTTAGATCATGAAGTCCTTGCAGGCAAGGACTATTTTTGCAGCACAGTGCCTACCTAGTACATAGAAACTTGCTTGTTCACTTGACCCTCACACTTAACTGTTGACTGTGATGGAGGTGTCATTGGCAGTATACCTGATGCTCCTTGTACTGTTCTTGATCATATCACTCACTGCCTTGCATGTGGAGACACAATGTAAACTTCCAAGACCAGGCATGACCATGTTTCTGAGACTGTGTCCTCTGCAAATAGGAATCTAGCATTTCTGGATTTTGTTCTCTTGTACGTATTTTTTTTTTTTTAATAGTGGCTCCTTTAAGGAAGCTTGTAAAATTTTTGTTCAGTATATATTATTTTTGTCTTGTTTTTGTTTTATCTGAGTATTGTTCAGCGAAAGCCCTAAAAGCATTTAAATGTAGAGTTCTCTGGAAAAGCCTTAAGACCTTACCAACATGGGGTTGATATGTGACAGGATCACTCCCTATGAGAGTTCCCCCCTCTCCCAGGTCCCTCCACAACATGTTATACAAGTTTTTTATTTAAAAGTTGCACAGTTCTTTCTGAAACTTAGTTGACATTGGGGAAAGGATTAAGCTAGGCCTGAAGCAGCTTTTTTGCTTCCCTCTGGTCATACTTGATGCTCCTCTAAGGGTATAAAAGACAGACTTGGATTTCAGCCTCTTACAGTTTGGTGGATGTCTCAAGACACTGCTAGTCACACCTTGCTCTGGAATAAAAGAGGTCATGGTACCCAAATGCTGAAATATCCTTGATGAATATGCTTTCTATGCTATGGCTAAGTAAACCTCTTTTTATTAACTGCAGAATGACACAGGAGTGCCTCTTTTTGTTTGAACATCAAACCTGACCAGCCCAAATCTGCACACCCCTAACAGTTCCCATCACCATTTTCCTGCTCTGGAGTACCTACCACAACAGGGCAGACTATTAAAAGCAGGGGAAACAAGCTAAGAAGGCACTTGGGAACTTTTTGGAGAAGAAATAGAAAATAAGCTTGTTGTAATAGAAATTTTCCGGAAGGGGCTTGGCTAGGTGGCACAGTTGCACCAGCCCTGGAGTCAGGAGGACCTGGGTTCAAATCTTGCCTCAGACACTTAACACTTACTAGTCATATGACCTTGGGCAAATCACTTAACCCCAATTGCCCTGCCTTCCCTCTTATCAAAAAAAAAATTAATTACAAATTTTCTGTAGCAGAGAATTAAAAAACCAGGTTAGAAAGGTGGGTTGGGCTTTGTGAAATGGGGTGTGGAGGAAAAGTGGTGAGGAAACGTGGATAGGTCAGTGACAATAAGCAAAATTTCTTCACATTATTTTTAAACAATGCAAAAAAAGGATATCAATGTATTGAATCTATTTTCAAAATTACATTAGTCCTTTAGTTCCAGAGCTGGAGAGGCTTGTTATTTTCAAATTTCTATCTTTTCACTCCAAAAAGAAAAATTCCAGTATTTAACTGAAATCTTTCCATATCAAAGTTTAAGGAAATAGAAAAATCTTCAAAAAAAGTGAACTAATTCAAAAGTTAACTTTCTAGATGAAGTTAAATTTTGGTATTTAAGAGGGCACTTGGTATGGATTTCACTCCTAAAGTCTCATTTTGATGCTTCTTCATGATACTGATCTCCCACCATTCTTGATGCCTATGCTACTGGAAAACAACTTCGAGCAAGCTCTACAAAGTGAAAAGGTTCCTACATGAACTCAGCAATGACCTCATCTGAGAACCAACCTGGATTAGTTTAGAGAGGGTTTTCATCACAAAAAAGTTGGTGTACAAACATGTGATGAAATTGTTCAACCACAGCAATTCAGGAAGGTAAGGAAAGGTTACTATCTACATCTACATTATGAAGTCATGGAGTTTATCCTTCTCCCCTCCCCCAAGCTTAATCAACTTCCAAAATTCCTTATTACTATCAGAGAAATCGCTATGCTTCTAGTTAACTCAGGGTCACAGCCTTGGTGGCATCAAGTCCTCACTACTACCCCACATATCCATTCAATTAATAAACCTTATTTTCTACCTCTACAGTAACATCTCTCCATGCATACAGCTACCTTAACTCCCTCTCACCTAGATCACTGCAGTTATCTCCTAGTTTCCCTACTTCAAGTCTCTCCCTATTCCAATCCACTCCAGTCACTAGTGATTTTCCTAAAATGTAGGTACAACCATATAACACCTCCCCCAGACTCAATAAACTCCAGTGACTACCTATTGCCTCTAAAAACAAAGCCCTTCATAACCTAGCCTCCTCCTGTCAAGTCCTCTTACATCTTAACCCCCCCCCCCACACACACACACTCTCTCTCTCTTTGATCCAATGACAATGGCCTCCTAGCTGTTCCAGACCCTCCATCTCTCAGCTCCAGATATTTTCTCTGGCTTTCTCCCATGCTTGGAATGCTCTCCTTCCTCTACTCCAAATACTGACTTCTCTGGCTTCCTTTAAGTCCCAACTAAAATCCCACCTTCTATATGAAGTCTACCCCAACCCCTCAATTCTAACACTTTCCTTCTTTTAATATTTCCTATTAGTCCTGTATATAGCTTGCTTTGTATATAATTTGTTTGCATGTTGTCTTCCTTGTTAGACTGTAAGCTTCTTGAGGGCAGAGGCTGTCTTTTGCCAATTTGGTATCCCCAGCACTTAGCACAATGTCTGGCACAATGTAGGTAGGCACTTAATAGGAGGATGAAATATAAACCCATTTGGCATCCAAAGCTCTTCACAACTTTCTCCAATTTAGCCTGCTAGTCCAATTCAAATTACTCTTTTATGAACTCTACAGTTCAGGCAAAAAGATCCTCTTATTGTTCCTCATATATGGCACATCTCTAATATCTGTGCCTATCCAAGGGCTGTCTTCATACTCAAAATATTTCACTTCTACTGATCCCCAGCTTCCTTCTAAGGTGAACTCAACCACCACCTCAAAAGGTACTCACATCTGTTAGGGCCTTCCTCCTAAAATCTTAAGCTTGTATTATTTCATATATTCTGATATGTATATGTATACAGGATTATAAAATTTGAAGTTGGAATAGATCTTGGAAGCCACTGAGTCCAACTCCTTCATTTTATAGATAAGGGAAATGAAGGATGGATTTGCCTAGGGTGACACAGCTATTAAGTGTCTGAGTTAGGATTTAATGATGCTGTCTCCCTGAATAGAACATGAGCTTACTGCAAGCCAAGTACCTAGCACACTACCTGGCACACAGGAGATACTTAATAAATGCTTGTTGACAGACTGAGAAATGGAAAGTAAAAATTAATATACCCCATAGGACATCTGGGATTTGGTGTTAGAAAGGGGTCCTCTTATTAAAAAAAATTTGGTAGCAATGATTTTAATTCTACTTACTCAACTGTGAATAAATGCAAGATTACTCTATGGTATCCTTCCAAACTCCCTTCTTTCTCTAATTGCCTTTCAATTTAAATTTCTTTTCCTTTCCACCTAGAATTTCCCATAGCAACTTAAGATTCATGGCGGAATCAGAGGATCACACAAGTTACAAATGGAACATAACCAAAAGAGAACTCGTATTTCCCCCCCAAACACTCCCCTTTTCCTAACTTTATTACTGTCCCCCCACCAAGTCTGAAATCCATATCATCCTTAATTCCTCATTCCCACCACAACGTGTTGTCAGGTCTTGTTTCTACTGTCACACCTCTCATATATATATCTCCTTCTCTCCACTCACACAACTGCAGCCTTGGTCTAAACCTTTACTATCTCATGCCTGGAGTATGACCAGCTTTCTAGTTAGATTTTCTGCCTTGAGTCTCCTCTCACTACAATTCATCAGCTGCCAAAGTGATTTTTCTAAAGTACTGGTCTGACTACATCACCATTTTATTCAAATTCTAGTAGATCCCCATTATTTCCAAAATGAAATATTAAAATGCTTACGTTTAGCATTCAAATGTTTCACAACATGGCTTCTTCCTATCTTTCTAGTCATAACCTTTACACTTCTATGAGACGCAGCTGTTAAAAGTAGAAGCAGCTTGGGGCCTGAAGGTAGGATGATCTGAGTTCAAATCTGCCCTCACTTTTATTAGCTCTGTGATGCTGGGCAAATCATCTAACTTGTCCACCTCAGTTTCCTCAACTTCAAAATGTTTCAGGATAATAACAGGACCTTCTTCACAGGATTGTTACAAGTATCAAGTGAGATAAATTTGTGCTATATAAATGCTTATTCTCTTCCTCCACATACTTTATGATATAGTGGACTACCCTGGCTTTCTTTGATGTTCATATGAAACACCATTCCTTTGCCTTATTCCATGTCTCCTCATAGGCTGTCTTCCATGCCTAAAATGTTCGTCTTCACCTCTGCCTCCTGGATTCCTTCAGGACTCTACTCAAATTTCACCTTTTTAAGGAAGTCTTAGAAGCTGGTCTCCACAGACGGTAATGCCTTAACTCAGATTACCTTTTATTGACACTGAAAATATGTTCTATGTTCAGTTATTTGGATATTGTCTTCCCCCATCAGAATGTGAACTCCTTGAGGACAAAGACCGTGTTTTGGAATTTCTTTGCGTGCCTGGCATACAGTAAAAGCATCCATCCACCCAAAATCCTGAGCTAAATTATGGTATGGTAATTGTATGTTACGTTAAAAAAAAAAACATGTAATTTTTTCCTCCTGACTAAAATTTTCCATAAGTACAAGTCAACTTTAAAATGCTACCTAGACCATCCCTTTAAAGAAAATTGAATTGTCCAAAGTACTTCCAATCATAAAATGCTAATAAATGAAAATAATAGAATGGTCAGGTTTTATAATGAAAACGAGTTGTTCTTTTATGATTTGGTTTTAGGGTTTTTTACCCTGAATTTTAACTGAATCTTAATTGCAGTCAATATATGCTGATGAACAAATAAACCTTGGACATCAAATAATAGAGATAAAATAACTAGGTGTAAGGTAAGTCATGTCTTTCAGAGATAGATACTCAGATTTTCAACTTGCTTTCATAGAAGCTCCATGAAACAGAATCTATGAAAACAATATCTTCTTGAAATATTTTATGATGAAATAAAATAAATCTGTCATTTATCATATAGTAACACTTGATTCATAAGTTACAGTCATGTCTTAATCTCCTACCAATGGAAAAAAACTTAAAAGTATCACGCTAAGAACATGCATACATATTTAGCAAGAGCCTATACATGACATTTATGAATTATACACGATTTATATTAATCAATTAATACACAGCTGAGATTTCAGGACATTTATTATTTAATTTGGAGACTTCTAACACACACACACGCACGCGCACGCACGCACACACACACACACACACACACACACACACACACACACACACATCAGTAGCTGATGGCATGTCATAGGTACTACCAGTTCTTTAATGACATAAATGGACCATTCTGCAGATCTCCCCTTCCCCTTGGGAGGGCATGGGGAAGGGGATTCTACTTGGCCCAGTGCCTGGGACCCTGCAGCCTCATGGCCTTCAGTGCTTGGAACGAAGGACCCCTGGCCAGGCAGCTGCTACTGTCACCACTGTCATCCACGGCCCCTGCTGCTGAGTCAGGCTCCTGAACCCCAAAGAATGGCAGCTGAATTTGGGTAATACAAATTCACATAATGTATGAACTATTGGTAGTAGTAAGACATACCTTAAATGGTAAGCAAAATTTAAATTGCCTACAAATAGGCTTATTTTTCGGCAACAAAAAATTTTTATTTTAGTCCTTATCACCTTCTCACACTTACCTAGCACCACAGGATGCAAGGACTTATGGTAAACATGTATAATTTCATGCTTAAAACCTGAAGCATGCAATCAGTAGAATTTATACATCATAGTATGTTTCACTTAAGATATGTTCAATATTTTTGTAAAGCTGCAGAAATATTTTCAATGACATTCATATTTTAAATATCAAATTATGTGCTGCATTTAAAATTTGACAAGTTGATACAAAACAACTTTTGGAGGTGTTATACAAATTCACTTTTTGACCCTGAGGCTTTTTACACAGGCATATATCTAGCAGAGTGGGAAAATGGCAGTAGCCTCAAGGTTCATACTGAATAAAAATGGTTTATGTGCATGATAGTCCACAAAAGAAATATACACAGATGGCACAAATATTTGTACAGTTGGAACCACCAGTGCAAATGCATGCATTTGAGGTACTTATTTTTAACATGGTCAGGTATAATTATGCATAGTCATTTTCCTCCAGTGCTAATGATTTTAGATCTTATCAAATGAAAAGTTATAACAAATATGTCAATACTATCTTTATCTTTACAGATTCCCAAGTGCTATTCTTTTAATTTAAAAATGCTTAAAATTTGAATGTTGTTTTCTGAAGTTTACTAACCACTTAATTTTTTTTTCTTATAGGTGGAGACTCTTTAGTAATTATACCTGGCCAAGAGTATTTGAATTCTAGCAAGAACTGTAGTGGAATAGTAAAATACTTAAATTATTGCTTTCATTTAGACTGAGAAAACCAAAAGGCATAAGCAGTGCTGAATGATGAAAACTACATATCCCAAGTAGCAGTATATGACCCTAAAAGGCCTCTGCATAATAAAGGATTAAACATCCTTTAAGTTAGCTATACTATTTGGCAGGCTTGTGTAACCTACATACACATGTATTTGGTGTATGGGCAAAATGGCTAACAGTGGGGCATGTGCAACTCTTGAGCTCTGGTAATTCTCTCTTTAGACGCTCCAGCTGCTCTACCTGGAATATATTTGGCTGTTCGGGCATCGAATCATATATCCTAAGAAGGTAAAAAACAAACAAAAAAACCCATTATGATTTCATGATCTGCATAGAATTTGTAAGATTGAACAACTTTTAGTAAAATTCAATTATAGATTAAATGTTTCCAAAAATTTAAAAATTCATTTTTTTGAAAGAAAAGTATATCTATATTTCTAAAAACTTAGGACACTTATGCTCCCTTTAATAAATTTGAATTAACATATACTCAGTAGTAACTAGTCAAAGAACAGGTTAAATTCCATAGGGTAACAGAAATTCTAAACTTTGCCAATATTTGTCAATTTTTTTTCTTTTTTTTCAAAAGATTTATATACAGGTTTGAATCCAGAAATTATGGTTAAATGCATACATATTGATAATTTCAACTCAATTCAGAATGGTTTCAGAAAGATATGATACAACATATTTAGAATAAAAACAAAGCAGAAAATCAACATATTTTGTTTTGCTTGAGAGACACATAAGTTACATTTTTTTTCCCTCAAGGAGGCTTGTGGGACAGTGTTTGCTGGCATACTAAAGTACACACCATAGCAATACAACTTTACAAAAAAAAAAAAAGGAAATAATGCTATTAAAATAACCGGAAGAAAAGAAAACATTAAATATTGATCTGAAATATTTGTGCTAACAAAATGTGTTACCTGAAAAATATCAATACCCCTCTGTAGCAGATTCGGGGCATGAGCAGTTCTAGCTATCGAAATCAAGACTTCACTCAGAGAAACAACAAGGCAAGGGCCTAGAGAACTTATTATAAAGCTTTGCAGGACTTCTGCTGTTCTCAATGCCTAACTGCTTAAAAATTAAGCATTTCTACAAAAAAAAAACTTATAGGTCTCTGAAAAGTCATATCCAGTAAGTTCTCCCCACCCACCCTGCCCCACCTAAGGGAAAAGCCACTGAGGTTTAAGAAAAAGCAGATCAAGTAAGATATTAATTCAAATAGAAAAAAGCAATCCTTTTGTTTCTTTTTGTTTTCTGTTTTGTTTTCTAAAAAAGGTGCCATTAATATACAGCAATCTCTTAAGGAACACTAGTGTAATATAACTGGAGGAAGACTGGAGAAGGCTCTGGCAAAAATAGACCTATTCTAATGTGTTCTATAGAATAACAAGTTAGTACCATTGTAAAGGTGTATGGTCCGCACCATACAATTTTGGGGTTTTTAGCTAATCTTAATTTCTAAATCACTGCTACCAAGTAGTCCAAAAACTCCAAAAGCCACCACACTGGGACCTAGGAATTTTCAAATATTCGCTTTTTAAAATTTGGAACACATTTATTTATCAATTCCTTATAAACTTCATGATAATTATGTTAACAAAATTGAAAGGTAATATGACCTGAGGGGAGAAATAGTGTCTGAAAATAGTATGTATACCCTGCAAAAGTTTTTTTAAAGTTACCAATAACCTTATTCTTCTCAAGTAGGTTTCTTGGCAGCTCAAATAAGACACTGTTGACTTTCCACCAGATTATTAAACTTTTCCTCTCTTAATTTCCATTATCCTGCACTGACGTAAGTACTGGAAACAGCAGAATCAAAATTCATAGACAAGCACAAACATATGTATGTGTGTATATATATATATATGAGTGCATACACACATGTGTGCCTATATAGACACATGTACGTTTGTATGTGTATACATATATACAGTAAATGTAAAAAGCAGTTAAATAATATCCCCAATTCAAACTTACATTCCATTTGATTAGACAACTCTCTTCATAGGTAGAATATTTTACTCTAGCTATGGTAGAATGACTACAAAATCTATTTAATATACCTTAGAATAAGATACATTTAATTGTACTTTTTAACATGTAAAATAATAACTAAGTTACAGGGAAGTTTTCACAAAACATATAATACCTGTCATAGATTAGGCCATGAACACCAAATTCTCTCAGCTTCCTTCTGTTTTCAGGATCATTGGTATCTTCACCCCAACAAAATATTACTAAACCCTTAGATTTTGCTTCTTCGATAAATGATGGATTCCTAAGAAGCTCTTCACTATGTGCATTTATTCCCTAGAAAGACAATCCCTGGTTAATAATAAGAAATATAAATATAACCATCCAATATTCTTTTAAATCTTTATGGGTAATTTTCTTTACCTGAACTGTATAATATAAATCCCAATTACATTCATGCAACTACTTCCCAGTCAGTCAAATTAAATTGGGATTATTTTTATTTACATTTTTTTTCTCTTTCAGTTCTCCTAAAAATGAACCATAACTTACCAGCAAATTTTCAAACTGTGCAAAACTCATTGCAATGGAAGTTGTCCTAGATCTTAGATCCATGAGTTCAGGATAAACATTAGTTTTTCCTTGAGTCAAAAACAAAACAGGGTATTTGTTTTGCTTGTGTCGAATCCTATAACAGATATTTACCAAATAGTAAGACATCTTGATTGGAAAATAAGAGAACAAAGAGGGTACATGACAATATCTTTAAGTTGCAAGACAGCATCTTTTGCATTAGTCTTTCTCTACTCATACATAATGTCTGCATCTCCTCTCTCTTGCCTGGACTATTTTAGTCTATTAATTTGTTCACCTTGCTTTTAGTCTCTCCATTCTCCAATTAATTTACTATACCACTGTCTCCAAACTTTTGATCATGGTATCCATTTAACAACAAGAACTGAGGAAGCCTTCTAACCTACTGAATGGATATATGGGGAAAGGCATGGACAAGTCACAGGACAAGAAAGCACATCATCAATCAATCAATAAACATTTGTTAAGCACCTGGCATATGCCAGGCACTATGCTACATTTTGGGGACATAAAAAGAGGCAAAAGAAAGTCTGTGCTCTCAAGGAGCATACAATCTAATGGGGGAGATAACATGCAAACCAACATCTATATAAATAAAGTAAGTCAAACACAAAATAGAAAATAATTAACAGAGGGGAGACTAATTAAAAGGGAAAACTTCTTGAAGAAGGTGGAATTTTCATTGGGAAGATAAGGAAAAGTATGTTATGATTTCAAGGGAAAATTTCCGGGAGGGGCGGAGTTAAGATGGCAGCATAGAAGCAACAAGGTTCTGCAGCTTCCACACAGCCATCTCAAATACCCATAAAATATGACTCAAAACAAATTCTACGGCTCCAAAACTTACACAAAAATACAGAAAAACATCTCTTGCTTAAGGCAATTCAGCAGGAAGAGCTCACTGCAGTGTGCTGGGAGCCCAGCCCAGCCTCAAGGGGGCGCTGGGGGCGGCCAGGATGAGCTACAGTTGGAGTCGAGAGTGGATCAGTGGCTGTTGTAGCAGTTTCCAGAATTATCAAGCCATGAGAAATAAGGACTAACTGAAAGGTCAGTGGAACTCGGCTAAATCTCAGGGAGAAAAGCAGTCAGGCCAAACTGCCTCCAGGGCAAGGAAGCAGCAGACTGCAGGGGGGCCAAGCAATCATTCAGAAGCTAAGTGCTCTTG